>OX457085.1:19054772-19409697 GCA_949752835.1 Empis stercorea | reverse complement strand
CCAAAATTTATTATCAAAATGAAGTCCAACTTGATGTTTGTATAATTTACGATCATTTGGGTTGATTTCTTTTCCACCGACAATACGTCCTTGGCCACTGCGCCTAACCTTAACATCAGGCAATGTTGGTACTATGACATCATCTGGAATAGCATCTAGTATACTGTTGGAATAAACTCCAAATGCCATTACAGCCAGGATTGCGAAAAGTAAAACAATTTTCATTGTAATATGTAAACTTTCTACCGTAAATGTGAAAAGTTTGTGATAATGAACAGTTGCAATATCCAGCTATTTATAGTTGGTTTTTTACCTTGACTATAATGCAAATCAAATGAGAAGTTTAATTATAATTTTTTTCTATGTAATTTATTTACTTAATATGTTTTGATTTTGTAAAAATTATATTTACGTTTTGTTCGTTTATTTAAAAAAAAAATTTTACAACTTGGAAATATTAATTAATAAGTATTTAATTTACAATATTTATATACATAAAATAAATATTTTACATTACTATTTATACAAGTGAATTAGAATTAATATTGCATATGCATATTATAAATACAATGTATTTAAAAATGATATATCTCATTTAGTTATTCATCACATAATAAATTCATTGTCAACTCACCAAGTAGAACGGATTTATTCTCAACTTGAACATCAGAAATCTCAAATCAGTATAAATCTCAAGAAACCTCAAATCATTATATACCTATGCAAATTTGCATCATTATACTGTTCAAAATATCTTCACTTTCCCAAATTTCTTCATTTGTATAAGAGTCATTAATCCAGGTTTCACTTATTATTATAATATCATAGTTACAGGATTTGGCGTCTAGAAGATTTTTTATTTTGCCACAGTTATGATATAATATTCTATGTGGTTTGGCGGATTTGAGTGTGGGAGTAGAGGAAGATTCTCTGGAAGTGGGACCTTCTATGGAATGGAGATGAGATTAGTGAGTGAGGTGACTGGAAGTGGGGTTATTGACTGAGAGTGCAGATGAAGATAATATAGATTTATCAGAAAGGAAAATTTTTTCTGGCAAGGCACGAAAAAACTTATTAGTACATATTTTCACGAGATTTTTGATGATATGAAATATGAAATAAGAAGATAGGTCACACTTCCTCTGAGGAAATATTAAAGTGAAAATTGTAATATAATTGGCTTAAAGTACTAAGGTTGGTTGGTAACAATTCTTGCTGAATTGTTATATTACTTTGTTATATTACCTTTTTGAATCCACTTTGTTATATTACCTTTTTGAAATATGCCGCTATTCGACTTTTGAAAATGCCAAGCGTATTTGCTTGGGAGCTGTAATTTTAAAGAACTAATCATTTTATCAGTCCTAGACTTTATATTTTTCGATCGTAATTTCGAGCATGAAATAACTTTGATATTTAAAGTCTCTTCAATATAGTTAATAATGTAACTAAATTAGATAAAAGCCGATGCTTTTGACGTGGAAAATTGTTACATCCTGGTGATGCTGAGAGTCATTCATTGATTGAAGTTTATCAAGTCTCTTAATCTAGTCCGTGCCGTGCTGCTCCATAATACGCAAAATTTATTAATTTTATTTGGTTGAGTTTTGGTATGTGGCAGAACCAGTACTAATGGAGATACTGGTCTGAATTCAGCTATTAATAATATCATAATGAATTAGCGGGAGAATATATAGTTGCATCAGCACCATCTTTAGTAATATCGTCACCATTATTATAGGAATTAATATTAATAATCTCATCATTATTAGTACTAATGATTTCGTCATGAATATGAATATTTTCGCTACCAATATTATTATTAATATCATTATCATTTTTTTTATAATTAATATGAGTTCGACAAAAAACGATAACTACTGATTTATTTTATTTGGGGAAAGATTTTAAGTTGGAAGTGGCGAATGATTAATATGTGTACTATTAATTTCGTTGACTTGAGCTCCTCAAATAAATAGGATAATTACGATGAGATGTCTTCAGTTTGATAATTACTTTTTAAATTGTTCAATTCTAAGAAGACTTTGTTAAAATTTACTAAGTTTTCTGAAATTTTTTTCAGATGACGATTGACAATTTTTTATATTAATATCTGTTTTAATTTTTAATTTCTTCATAGATCAGTGTAAGTTGCTTAGTTGAAAATTAATTTTATTAAGTATAAGATCATTGTTTCTCTTATGATTTTCAAAAAAAGACACAATATTGTTGTTTAACTGAACAACATTTTTTGCAATGTTACCTATGTTTTTAATTTGAGAATTACATTTCTTATCCAAATTATTAACGTGTTCCCTTAATTCTTGAAACGCGATTAGAATAGTATCATTAGATGAACTGATTGACTATACTTCTGCACTTGTTCATATTGCAAATAAATTTAAATAATTTTAGTTCAATAGCTTAAGGTAGTTCAATGTTCAAGATTTTAATATAAAGAATTGCACAATGAGTATATATGCATATAATATAGTATAAATTTTAATACACATTTAAGATAAAAATACAACATTTAATAATATTATTCAATACTAACTTAAAGACTATACCTCCAAATTTAATTGTTACTGGCAAATTTATAATTGCCAAATCATTAACCGTTGTATTACGACCATAGCATGGATGTTAGCTAATTTTACTTGTATGTACTATAGGCCGCAGTAATGATACTATTGATATTATTGATCCGAAGAAGTTTGATTTACAATCAAAATGAAGTCCAACTTGGTAGTTGTATAATTTACGGTCATTTTGGCTGAGTTCCTTACCACCAACTATATACTATACTAGTTGGTCTAACTTTTATATCAGGTAATATTGGCAAATCAAGATCATTACGAATTGCATCTAATATATCGTTGGAATAAACTCAAATTCAATTATCTTTTCATGGTTTTTACTGGCAATCTTATTCAGAAATAATAGAAAATTAAAACATACTAAAATATTTACAATGTGTGAGTAACTGAATTTATTATTGAAATAATTCATTTTTATCAATTGTCTACTTGTAGCGTTTTAACAATTTTTAATATGATCGATGGTATTATCTTGAATCCATTTTGCGAATGAAGATAGACGAGTGAATACTCTAGGTTTTGATTGTTCACATCCTGGGGCACCAAATGATGTAGCTCCCAGTAATTTACCATTTTTGGTTGAAACTATTGGACCACCTGAATCACCCTTACATGTACCAACAGAATTTGCACCAGATACACAAATCATAGATGGTAGAATTTTGCCTCCCTTGAATATATTGCATACACTACTTGGAGCTGTTTTCACAATAGCGGCGCGAAGAAGTGTAGTTACAGAGTTTTCAGCTACATATATAATAAATAGTTGTAATTTTTATGTATTATATTAATTTTTTAAATTCACAATCACTATGTCGTCCCCAACCAGAAATTATAACTCTTTCATTTTCATGACGTTCTTTATCATTGCATTCAACTTCGACTGGACCCACGTTTTCTAAATTTCAAATAAAATATTTTATAGCTGCAAACTTAATTAATTCTCATACCTCCAAACTTAATTGGTTCTGGTAAATTTATAACAGACAAATCATTAATTATTGGACTTCTACCATATTTCGGATGTTGTATCCAATTTTTCTTTGTGATTTTAATAATTTGGGTATCATATGAATATTTCGTCCTATCGTTCAACCCTAAGTAAACAATTCCAGTGCTCTTTCTAATAAAACATACAATACATTAGAAATTGAGAAAACTGAATTAAATATTTACCCATCTGTACAATGAGCAGCAGTAATGATAGTGCGTTTTGATATTATTGACCCACCACACCAAGATTTACCATCAAAATGAAGTCCGACTTGATATTTGTATAATTTCCGGTCATTTTGGGTGATTTCCTTGCCACCGACGATACGCCCCCCGCTCGTCTAATTTTAACGTCATGTAATATAGGCAATTCAATATCATCAGCAATTGCATCTAACATACCGTTAGAATAAGCTTCATAAACCATTACAGCAAAAATTGCGAAAAGTAATACAATTTTCATTTTAATAAATTGTATCTTTCTAATGCCAAACCAGCCAAATTACTACTAGCGAAGTGTTACAATATCCAGCTATTTATAATTAATTTACAGGTTTTATTAGATTTGACAATAAATTAAATAAACAAAAAAAATATAACAATATTATAAATTGTAATTTCTTTGCATTCAAAATTAATGATTTATTTATATAGTATGTTTTGTTTCTCAATAACATTGTATTTAGTTATTTATTCCATTGTTTATTAAATCTACATAATAAATATTAATTTCTAATTATTTTTATAATATTGTCTTAATTTACTAATTAAGACAATATTATAATTTTACTAATTTATTGAAGTCCAAACGCATTGGCTAGCGCCCTCTTTTACAATTATTCCTTAAAAAATATATTTTTAATATCGAGTAATAAAATTGCAGATTTTGAAAGTAATATCTTCTTATATAATTTTCTATGTAGTTTAATAGATGAAAATTTATTTGTTCATAGATTTCACTGGCAATCTAATTCAGAAATAATAGAAAATAAAAACATACTACAAATACAATTTGTCAGTAACTAATTTTATTATTGAATAAATTAATTTTTATCAATTGCCTACTTGTAGTGTTTTAACAATTTTTCATATGGCCGATGGTATTATTTCGAATCCATGAAGCGAATGTAGATAGACGCGTGAATATTCTAGGTAGAGATTGTACACATCCTGGGGCACTAAATGATGTAGCTCCCAATAATTTACCATTTATGGTTGAAACAATTGGACCACCTGAATCACCTTGGCATATTCCAACAGAATTTGTACCAGTTACACAAATCATAGATGGTAAAATTTGTGCTCCTCTAAATATATTGCATGCATAAATTGGTGCTGTTTGAACTGTAGCTGCTCGTAGAAGTGTAGTTACAGCGTTGGGAGCTAAATAATTATAATAAATAAGTTATAACCTTTAAATATAACAAATATATTTTATTAAAACCTACAATCACTGTATTTACCCCATCCGGATATTATAACTCGTTCATTTTCATGACGTTCCGTATCATTACATTCAACTTCAATTGGTCCCACATTTTCTAAAAATCAAATAAAATATTTTATTGCCGACAACATATTCGATTCTTATATACCTCCAAATCTAATTAATTCTGGCAAATTGATGACAGCTAAATCATTAATTGTTGGATTACTACCATATCCTGGATATTGTACCCAATTTTTTTTTGTGATTTTAATAATTTGATAGGCATTTTCTGGGTGTGTTTTATCGTACAAGCCGATGTAAACATTAGCAAAACTCTTTCTGTACAAAAATTGTATAAGTATTAGTTTACAAAGGAAATGAAAAATGTTACCCGGCTATACAATGGGCAGCAGTAATGATTGAGTTTTGCGTTATTATGGATCCTCCACACCAAGATTGATTATCAATTCGAAGTCCAACTTGATGTTTGTATAATTTACGATCATTTGGGTTGATTTCTTTTCCACCGGCAATACGTCCTTGGGCACTGCGCCCAACCTTAACACCAGGCAATGTTGGTACTATGACATCATCTGGAACAGCATCTACTATACTGTTGGAAAGTTGAATAAGAGAAGGTGGAGTCCTACTAAGATTTGCATCAGGAGCTAGTGGTAAGACAATATCATGTGGAACAGCTTTGAGCAAGTCAAATCCTTTAGTGTTGTTTTCCGAAGAAACTTCAAAGGCCATAACGGCAATGATTGCAAAGTATACTGCGTGTTTCATCATGGTGACGGGCTTTTCGTGAGACTTAATGTCAGGAATGTGAAAAGATAATGGTAACGATATCTTCAAAATTTCGACTATTTATAGTCCGTTTTTCAATCCAATAACCTTGAAATATTATTTAAATAGTCTCAAAAATATAAGTTTTTCATTATTTTACAAACCAAGAATTTATAAATTTGTACAGCATGTTTTTGTTATATTAAAAGTTAACATTTTAAATTTATGAAATTGCTTTTATTTGGGAAATATACGAGTATATTGTTAGAAGTTTTAAAAGAGCGCAATATGTGCATGAAATTAAGTGGGCATTTGGGCACCAATTTCACACGAAATGGGTATGATATATTTATTATCCACCCCAAAAATTTAGAAATTTGTACACCATGTTCGTTCACCATTGTTTCCTTATTTCAGCAAACATTGTGTTATTATTATAACGAAATTTTTGGATAGTTGCTATTTGTATATCATTTTTATATACTATATTTAATAACAAATATTACTTTAACTGACGTCAATAATAAACGTCTATAACTTATAACATGAATTAATTAAAAATACAGAAAATTAGTTTGAAACATAATCGTATTCAAATCCATTTCTCAAATTTTAAGGATCAAAGTAATAAAAAATTTTACTAACTTGGAGTGTTACATTATAATTTTACTTATGTATATTGTCGTAGTCCTCAAATAAATTTTGAAAAAATGTAATAATATATATATGTATTATTATTTATATATATGTATTATTAATGCTTATCTTTAATCGTCTCTGTCGCACTAATATTAAAATAAAAAGCAAGAATTATTAATTCATATATTTATTTAAATAATTAATTTTTATAATTTAATAGAATCTTAACAGTTTTTAATATGATCAATGGTATTATCTTGAATCCATTTGGCGAAGGAAGATAGACGAGTGAATACTCTAGGTAATGCTTGTTCACATCCTTGGGCACCAAATGATGTGGCTCCAAGTAATTTACAATTTTTGGTTGTAAATTACTTGGAGCCACATCATTGGACTACCTGAATCACCTTGGCATGTACCAACAGAATTGGTACCAGTTACACAAATCATAGGTGGTAAAAATTTTCCTCCTCTAAATATATCGCGTACATTACTTGGTGCTATTTGAACTGCAGCTGCTCGTAGAACTGTAGTTACAGCGTTGGTAGCTACATAATTATAGTAAATATGTTGTAACTTTTAAATATATCAACTCTATTTTATTAAAACCTACAATCACTATGTCTGCTTCATCCGGATATTATAACACGTTCATTTTCATGACATTCTTTATCATTACATTCAACTTCAATTGGTTGGTCCCCCATTTTCTAAAATTCAAATGAAATATTTTATTGCCGAAAACTTATTCGATTCTTATACCTCCAAATCTAATTGATTCTGGAAAATTGATGACAGTTAAATCGTTGACTATTGGATTACTACCATATCCTGGATATTGTACCCAATTTTGCTTTGTAATTTTAATTATTTGAGTATCTAGTGAAATTTTTGATTTATCGGACAAACCGATTAAAACATTGGCAAAGCTCATTCTACAAAAAATTAATATCTAATTTCCAAAAGATATACATGTTGTAAAAATTTTACCCGTCTGTACAATGGGCAGCAGTAATGATTGTATTTTTCGATATTATTGATCCTCCACACCAAACTTTATTATCAAAATGAAGTCAAAATGAAATATAGATATAAATATAGCAATGTTATTTGGAATAGCATTTAGTATACTGTCGGAGTAAGCTCCAAATGCCATTACAGCCAGGATTGCGAAAAGTCAAATAATTTTCATTGTAATAATATTATAAGTTTTCTACCGTGAATGTAAACAATTACTGATATTGAAAACTTGCAATTGCTAGCTACAGTTGCGCACAAAAGTATCCGGCCACTCTACTTGGCTCAAAAAATTTAATGTTATTCAGTTCATTTTCAATTAAGTATTTTTTTTAATATTTGCTATAACAAGCAAAAACATTTGAGAAAAAATGAATTAATTATCAGAAAAACTTACACAGTTGTCCGAACTCATAAAAAAATTCACACTAAAGTATCCGGCCACTAAGTGTGTATGCATACGGGGGCTTCCCCAAAATACGTTTAATTAACAAATTAACAAATAGTTTCCAAATAGTGCGTCATTCGAGAAAAATTGCATTTCCGAATCATGTACTTAATTGTTTGGTTGTCGATTTTTTCTGAAGTATATTTAATTTTGATATTTCTATGATTGGATTATAAATTACAAGAATCAATAATGTTAAAAAAAATTAATTATTTGTTTTATGATATTTAAAACTAAATGTTTAAGATTAATTCTACTGAATAAAATAAATGGCCGGATACTTTTGTGAGCAACTGTATTTATAGTCCTTTTACAATTTTAATTACATTTGAAAATATATTGAGTAAACAAATGATAATAATATAATTACATATTTTTCTATGCATTTTTTAATTATTAATGATTTATTTATTTAATATGTTTTGATTTAGTAAAAAAAATGCATTTAAATATCTATTCTATATTCTTACAAATAGAAAAAAATTCAATATACTATTTTAATATTTAAATATACATAATTATATTTTACAATATTGTGATCACATATACTGTACTTATTGAAGTAAAATTTACTATTTATATAAGTGTTTTACAATGTATATATATGTATATTTGAGTTTGCATGATATCAGAATTAAATTATCACTATAATTAAATATAGCGATGTGATAAAAAATATGTAAGAAGAGTCTTTATCCAAGCAATAAAATGTCGGGAAAATCTCTAAAGAGGTAGGCCTAGATCTCTAAAGAGGTAGACCTAGTTTGTGCCGTAAGAAGAATGTACTATTATGTGTTGAAAACATATTCAGACTAACTTGCCTTCGCTACACAACATTTCAAAACAGAAAGAATCGGTGTTCCATTTTATGTGATGACCGAGAACGTCATGAAAATGAAGTTGTCCGTATATCTTTTAGAATATTTTTAAGGTTTTATAGAACATTACGCAAAAAAAAAATTAAAAAGCCAAAGATTTTTAGGCTTCAAATCTTCTGAACTAACTAATTTGGAACTTGGGCCCACAATATTGGGCTTTATTTCATATGAACACAGAGTTAAATTATTTTGTAATAATATTAATAATATTATTTTCATTTGGGTTTTAGTTCGTCGGGACATACTGTATATACAGTTAATATTCCTTTATGAAAATAAACAAGTCCAATTTTCTTAAGTTGAATTACTGTCACTTCTTAAGAAAATAGATACCTTACTTACTAAAAATTGAAAATCAACATCACAAAGTTGCATCACGAAGTGGATTTAGAACAGATATCTATCGCTTTTTCCAGAAAAAGTTGGTTTTTGCAATAATTTTTGTAAAACCGACAAATAATCTTCATATTTTAATATTTCTGCAAAGAGTATAAATTGCCAATTTGATTGCATTATATCAGCTTCGTAATGCTAAGTTACTTGGAAATATAAGTCAGCAGGTGTTCATTTCTAATGAATTGAATGCTTGGCATCTCATTTTACTATTAATATTAAACTCATTTAAAAAACAAACAATAATTACATTTTGCCAATTAGTGAATTTATTATTGAAATAATTCAATTTTATCAACTGATAAAGTTTTAGCAATTTTTAATATGATCAACGGTATTATCTTGAATCCATTTAGCATATGCGGATAAACGGGTGAAAACTCTTGGTTGAGCTTGTTCACATCCTACAGCACCAAATGATGTAGCTCCAAGTAATTTTCCATTTTTGGTTGAAACAACTGGACCACCTGAATCACCTTGGCATGTACCGATTGAATTTCTGGCATCAACACAAAGCATAGCAGGAGTGATTCCAACACCAAAGACATTCTGGCATTTACCTTGGGGAGCGGTTGCAACATCTGCTGCCCTAAGGATTGTAGTCTTGTCGTATTCAGCTAAAGAAATATGCGAAATAATTTTAGTTTTTAGTTATCTTATTTATTTTTATAAATCTTACAATCGCTGTGTTTTCCCCATCCAGATATACGGACAACTTCATTTTCATGACGTTCTCGGTCATCACATTCAACTTCAATCGGTCCCACGTTGTCTGGAATTTATAATAATAATTAAAAAATTACATTGTATTTTCGTAATTATATATAGTGTATAATATACATACCATTAAATTTGATAGGTTTAGCTAAATTAATAACAGCAATGTCATTAACCAATGTTTTATCATTGTAAAGTGGATGTTGTACCCAATTATTACTTGTAATTTTGACAATTTGTGTATTATCAGGAGAAATTCTAGATTTATCATATAAACCGATGAATACATTAGCGCGACTCATTCTATAAGAAAACAAATATTTGTCATATTTTTCAAAAACTTTAAATATTTGTTATATAAATTTACTTTTCAACGCAATGTGCAGCTGTTACGATACATCTATCAGATATTATTGATCCACCGCACCAAAAACTATCATCAAAATGAAGACCAACTTGATATTTGTATGTAGAACGATCAGTTTGACTGATTTCCCTGCCACCGGTAATACGTGAATTTGGAATCCTGCTAAGATGTGCATCAGCTGCTAGTGGTAAAATAATATCACGTGGAACAGCTTTGAGCAAGTCAAATTCTTCTGTGTGGTTTTCCGAAGAAACTTCAAAAGCCATAACGGCAATGATTGCAAAGTATACTGCGAGTTTCATCATGGTGACGGGCTTTTCGTGAGACTTAATGTCAGGAATGTGAAAAGATAATGGTAACGATATCTTCAAATTTTCGACTATTTATAGTCTGTTTTTCAATTTCAATAACCTTGAAATATTATTTAAATAGTCTCGAAAACATAAATTTTTCATTATTTTACAAAACATGTATTTATAAATTTGTACAGCATGTTTGGCTTATATAATCTTATATGTATAAGTAAACATTTTATATTTATTAATTTGCTGTTTTTTGGGAAAAATATATTTATTATTATATTTTAAATATTCTCGCAAAGAAAAACTAATATTTTCTTTAATTTTTTTCCACCCCAAAAATTTATAAATTTGTACAGCATGTTTGGTTCACCATTGTTCTATTATTTCAGCAAACATTTGGTTATTATAACAAAATTTTTGGATAGTTGCTATTTGTATATCATTTTTATATACTATATTTAATAACAAATATTAATTTAAATGATAAATAAACGTCAATTACACGAATTAATTACAAATATAAAAAATTCGTTTAAAACATAATCGTATTCAAATCCATTTCTCAAATTTTAAGGATCAAAGTAATAAAAAATTTTACTAACTTGGAGTGTTACATTATAATTTTACTTATGTATATTGTCGTAGTCCTCAAATAAATTTAAAAAAAATGTAATAATATATATATGTATTATTATTTATATATATGTATTATTAATGCTTATCTTTAATCGTCTCTGACGCACTAATTAATTCATATATTTATTTAAATAATTCATTTTTATAATTTTATAGAATCTTAACAGTTTTTAATATGATCAATGGTATTATCTTGAATCCATTTGGCGAAGGAAGATAGCCGAGTGAATACTCTAGGTAATGCTTGTTCACATCCTTGGGCACCAAATGATGTGGCTCCAAGTAATTTACCATTTTTGGTTGAAACGATTGGACCACCTGAATCACCTTGGCATGTTCCAACAGAATTGGTACCAGTTACACAAATCATAGATGGTAAAATTTTTCCTCCTCTAAATATATCGCATACGTGACTTGGTGCTGTTTGAACTGCAGCTGCTCGTAGAACTGTAGTTACAGCGTTGGCAGCTAAATAATTATAATAAATATGTTGTAACTTTTAAATATATCAAATATATTTTATTAAAACCTACAATCACTGTGTCTTCCCCATCCGGATATTATAACTCGTTCATTTTCATGACGTTCTTTATCATTACATTCAATTTCAATTGGTCCCACATTTTCGCCAAATCTAATTGATTCTGGCAAATTGATGACAGTTAAATCGTTGACTATTGGATTACTACCATATCCTGGATATTGTACCCAATTTTGCTTTGTGATTTTAATTATTTGAGTATCTTGTGAAATTTTTGATTTATCGTACAAACCGATTAAAACATTGGCAAAGCTCATTCTACAAAAAATTAATATCTAATTTCTAAAAGCTATACATGTTGTAAAAATTTTACCCGTCTGTACAATGGGCAGCAGTAATGATTGTATTTTTCGATATTATTGATCCTCCACACCAAAATTTATTATCAAAATGAAGTCCAACTTGATGTCTATATAATTTACGATCATTTATGTTGATTTCTTTTCCACCGACAATACGCCCTGTACCAGTTCGTCTAACTTTAACATCAGACAATGTTGGCAATGAGAGGTCATTTGGAATAGCATTTAGTATACTGTTGGAGTAAGCTCCAAATGCCATTACAGCCAAGATTGCGAAAACTAAAACAATTTTCATTATAATAATACAATAAGTTTGTACCGTGAATGTAAAAAATTACTGATATTGAAAACTTGCAATTGCTAGCTATTTATAGTCCTTTTACAACTTTAATTACATGTAAAAATATATTGAGTAAACAAATGATAATAATATAATTACATATTTTTCTATACATTTTTTAATTATTAATGATTTATTTATTTAATATGTTTTGATTTAGTAAAAAAATGCATTTAAATATTTATTCTATATTCTTACAAATAGAAAAACATTCAATATACTATTTTAATATTTAAATATACATAATTATATTTTACAATATTGTGATCACATATACATACTGTACTTATTGAAGTAAAATTTACTATTTATATAAGTGTTTTACAATGTATATTTATGTATATTTGAGTTTGGATGATATCAGAATTGAATTATCACTATCTAATATAATAATTTTCTTAGTTCGTCTAGTTTCTGTCTGTAACTCGATATAATTAAGCTATTAAGATAGATCCAAGGGTTCTATCTTAAATGCTACCATTGCATCACGGGTACTCAAATTGGATGAAATATTAGTTCATTTTGTCATTCCATGTTGTTTCCATGAAATTTTATCCTTGGGAACTGACCTAGACAACTGAAAATATCCTTGGGAACTGACCTAGACAACTGAAAATAAAATACACTTTCAAAACCAAATAATTTTGATACTTTATTGTTTTTAAAATTTTGCTGCCGCTGCTGCTGACGATGCTTTTTGCTGCTAGGTTGTGTTACAGCCTATACAGTATCAAAATTATAATCAATTATCAATAATTAATATTAATAATTATAATTACTTATCAATAATTAATTATAATTATTAATTATACTAATAATTTATTTATTAGTATATTATAATAGGTGTTCGACTACTCGAGAATTGGTAATTTTTCAGTTATTTTAAAAAGTTTTTATATTATTTATTATAAAATTTGGTAAACCTTTATAAATTCAGAAAATTCGGAAAATTTCGGTTTAAGGACTGTACCGAAAAGCTCTCAAAAATAATAAATTATACAGTTCCTTTGCTAATAAAATGCTCTTGTTGAGTTGCTTGGAGGTTATTTTGGGGTTTCTTTGTTTCCTTGAGGTCTGCATAACATTTCTCTTTTTCATCATTTGGAGCATACTCTTAGTTGTATGGCTTTTCCCGGCCACATCTCGTACCGATCTGCAAATTTTTTTTATTAAGGACCCCCTTATTTTTTCTTCTAAATTTCTGTCCACGGGAACGTTTGGACGAGCACTTCTTGGTTTATCTGTGATGTTTTTGGTCTCCTTAAACTTTTTTAATGGTTCACCAAGCAACGAAATATGAAGTTCCATCTAATTTGGCTTACTTTTTTATATGAAAATTGGAATTTTTAGAAAAAAAAACTCTAAAAATGTTTGGGTGCCCTAATTCGTTTTGATTCATGTTTACATGAGCAATAATTTCAGAAAACTAATTTATAAGGTAATAAAATTTACATACTACAGAGAAAAGTTCCAGGCCTAGTAGATGACGTTTCTGCCCTTTTTTATTACTACAGCAATCACACCAAGAACATTTGGAACAACAATTATTATTACAACAACAACAGCAGCACCAACAAAATTTACCTACAAATAAATTTATTTGTAAATCTACACATTCGGACAATTTTGTTAAACTTGACAAAATACTGCATTTAAAAAAATAATAATTTATAATTTTTGATTGAACATCAAAATTAGATCTTTTGTCGACAATTTGCAATAAAAAAAACTATTTTAATAGCTTTTTTTCAATCCCTTAAAAATTATTTAAAAAGTATCCTTCAAATGTTGAAACTACCCCACCCATAGGGTACATTCGGCTAGTGAAGGGGCAGTTTCGGCAATAATAAAAAATCATATAAGTTAATTAAACAAATATAGTAATTTATGTTTTATTTCAGTTTTTTTAAGAAAGCAAATATAAAAAATAAAAATATAAAATAAAATCACATATTCTCTGTGTAACTATAGTTATAAAAATGCCGCGCAGCCGAACTACTGATCAGTAGTTTTATAATTACGGGCTTTTTTTAAATTCAACTACTCTAAATGCATATTTGGAATATATGTTGCACAGTTAACGGCATCGCATTCTACTCTTAACTACCTTTCCAACGAGTAGTCACACTTAATTTTTGGTGCACATTTACTATATAAAATTGTAATTTTTATTCGGAAAAAGATGTTTTGGAAAAATGCGAATTGCGCCACCTACCGGCCCAATTTTGAAATTATATCAATTGCATCTGGTTCTAAATAAATCAAGCTTTCTATTGGTGCGTCAGTCATGAACTTGTGTGTACAGTAACTATGTGAAATAACTGGTTTTTATTGTTTACACCGGACGGACAGACGGACGGACAGACGGACGGACAGACGGACAAAAGCGTTAGCATAAGGGATTTTTTTTTTTAAAAAAGCCCTAAAAAGTACAAAAAATAAAATAAAAATAAAATTAAATGTTATCCACCCAGTTTTGTTTCCTAAAGCCAAACTGGAGGGCGGTGCATCCTCTAAAAATTTTCTAAATTTCTTACTCGAGGAAATATATAGACTGGAGGGATTGAACAACCTGCTCTGCTGCGTTTATGATTCCTACAAATGTTACCAATTCACCTCTCTCAGCTGATGCAACCTGCGAAACTTGGCGTTTACCACATGTACTAACAACTTTCACTGGTTTCATTACAGTTGTTACACCAGTTTCGTCCAGATTAAAAATACGATCTGGTGTAAATTTAAACTTCTCCAACACGGATTTATAATTATCAAAAAACTGATTCACGCGATTGAAACTAGTGGCTCTTGAAAGACTAGTGCTCTCTGGTTTTCTCGCAAGTGTGGTGTGTCGGCTCATGAAGCTTCTCATCCAGTCTATACCAGCATACCCATTAGTTTTCCATGGAGAAGGAATTTTACAGCATAGCAGTATTAACGCATATTGATAAGCTAGCATGGCAGTATTAACGCATATTGATAAGCTAGCACCTGTATATTTTTGCATGTCAATCCATAATTAATGTCTGTCGACCTCTTAATATAATTTTCCAGCATATTTTCCTCCACTGTAGTAAAAACTTGTTTCACTGAGTACTTACTGGAATATTTATACAAAGGCTCATCGTCTGATGACTCACGGCCAGAATCATCTTTGTTATTTTTCATTAAATATTCCTCAGACGTATTATTTTTTAAGATATTTTTTATTCTACTTTGTAAAGTAGATCGCTTTATATTGTAGAATTCAGCAGCTCGTTTCTGGCTCATGGTCTTGTTGAAAATTTCACCAATGGCCTTTTTATGTCATCCTCCTCAATAGCAGCCCTATTGGTTTTTTTTTTATATATTTTCGAGGCATTTCTAACAAAACATATAGAAATAGTAATTCTAATTTAAAAATTAAATACATGTGGGGGTACAATCGGCTATGGCTGAAACTACCCCATTCACCCTAGCCGAATTTACCCCAGGTGAAAAATTTATATAAACTTACCTGTCTTTTAAACTTCTCGACACAATTTCATTAAAATTACACTCATTATTTAAAACAATATATATTTACTATTTACTGAAAACAATATAAAGAAAAAATATTATAGCACAAAAATGTTATAAAATTTTTATTAACATTCAAAATATTTACTTTTGAGAACAAAAATTAAGAATTGTAAATACACTGCAACGTCCGAAGGCAAAATGACGTGAACGAACATGAATAGCTGTTTTTTTTTAGTTCTGCGAATTTTTTTAGAACACTACGCAATCAAAAAATTATTATGGGCCGAGTTACACATGGCGGCCTAAAGTAAACAATTGTCGAAACTACCCCACTTCCCCCTAGATATTTTTTTTAAATCAAAATACTTGACCTTGACCGAATAGATCAAGCACATCTGAAAGAAGGATCTAATGCTGTTTTTACAAAAAAATTAGTTTATAAAGAGATATTTACTATTTACTTACAAAGATTCTTAGGCTTCAAATCATCTGAACTAACACGAAAAAAAATTAACTAATTTGGAACTTAGCCACACAATATTGGGCTTTAGCTTTATTTCATTTGAACTTTGACTACAGAATTAAATTATTTTGTGGGTGTTAGTTCATTTGGGTTTTAGTTCGTAGATACATATTTAGTTCAGGACATACTATATAATATACAGTTAATATCCTTTATGAAAATAAACAAGTCCAATTTTCTTAAGTTGAATTACTGTCACTTCTTAAGAAAATAGATACCTTACTTACTAAAAATTGAAAATCAACATCACAAAGTTGCATCACGAAGTGGATTTAGAACAGATATCTATCGCTTTTTCCAGAAAAAGTTGGTTTTTGCAATAATTTTTGTAAAACCGACAAATAATCTTCATATTTTAATATTTCTGCAAAGAGTATAAATTGCCAATTTGATTGCATTATATCAGCTTCGTAATGCTAAGTTACTTGGAAATATAAGTCAGCAGGTGTTCATTTCTAATGAATTGAATGCTTGGCATCTCATTTTACTATTAATATTAAACTCATTTAAAAAACAAACAATAATTACATTTTGCCAATTAGTGAATTTATTATTGAAATAATTCAATTTTATCAACTGATAAAGTTTTAGCAATTTTTAATATGATCAACGGTATTATCTTGAATCCATTTAGCATATGCGGATAAACGGGTGAAAACTCTTGGTTGAGCTTGTTCACATCCTACAGCACCAAATGATGTAGCTCCAAGTAATTTTCCATTTTTGGTTGAAACAACTGGACCACCTGAATCACCTTGGCATGTACCGATTGAATTTCTGGCATCAACACAAAGCATAGCAGGAGTGATTCCAACACCAAAGACATTCTGGCATTTACCTTGGGGAGCGGTTGCAACATCTGCTGCCCTAAGGATTGTAGTCTTGTCGTATTCAGCTAAAGAAATATGCGAAATAATTTTAGTTTTTAGTTATCTTATTTATTTTTATAAATCTTACAATCGCTGTGTTTTCCCCATCCAGATATACGGACAACTTCATTTTCATGACGTTCTCGGTCATCACATTCAACTTCAATCGGTCCCACGTTGTCTGGAATTTATAATAATAATTAAAAAATTACATTATATTTTCGTAATTATATATAGTGTATAATATACATACCATTAAATTTGATAGGTTTAGCTAAATTAATAACAGCAATGTCATTAACCAATGTTTTATCATTGTAAAGTGGATGTTGTACCCAATTATTACTTGTAATTTTGACAATTTGTGTATTATCAGGAGAAATTCTAGATTTATCATATAAACCGATGAATACATTAGCGCGACTCATTCTATAAGAAAACAAATATTTGTCATATTTTTCAAAAACTTTAAATATTTGTTATATAAATTTACTTTTCAACGCAATGTGCAGCTGTTACGATACATCTATCAGATATTATTGATCCACCGCACCAAAAACTATCATCAAAATGAAGACCAACTTGATATTTGTATGTAGAACGATCAGTTTGACTGATTTCCCTGCCACCGGTAATACGTGAATTTGGAATCCTGCTAAGATGTGCATCAGCTGCTAGTGGTAAAATAATATCACGTGGAACAGCTTTGAGCAAGTCAAATTCTTCTGTGTGGTTTTCCGAAGAAACTTCAAAAGCCATAACGGCAATGATTGCAAAGTATACTGCGAGTTTCATCATGGTGACGGGCTTTTCGTGAGACTTAATGTCAGGAATGTGAAAAGATAATGGTAACGATATCTTCAAAATTTCGACTATTTATAGTCCGTTTTTCAATTTCAATAACCTTGAAAATTTATTCAAATACTTACAAGTTTATGTTCTCTTTAATACTTTAATAAGTGTTTTCCATACAAAGTAAATTTGTACAGCATGTTTGTTGGCTCACCATTGTTCACTTACTTCAGTAAACAATTTATTATTATAACGAAATTTTTATCAAAATTTTGCTATTTAGTTTAGTAACCATATATTTGATATTAAATATTAAATTAACTAATGATATATCATATATTGTTTAAAAAAATGCAAATAGGCGGAAATATTAAATTATGCGTAATAAATATTTAAATTTTTTTGTAGTTATAAAATATTTTTAATTCTGCCCGCTTTCAAGACTGAAGAACTGTAAAAACTCCACGTAATCTTTTATTATCTACAATTATTTGAATGGAGTTACGCAACTAAATAGTACCTGTAATGATTAGAGCACCCACCTGCATTGTCCCTGAAGAACTCAAATTCGAATCCAATAAGAAAAAGGATTTAAAAAATTGTACTTATCTGGTATTCGAATACTCTTATTATGTACATATGTATGTATATCTTTTCCTGATCACGAACTTTCCAGTGTTAAATTTTTAAGGATTTAACCGCACATTAAAATTAGTTAACCCTTATATTAGTCAAATATGAACACTTTCATATTGTATACGATGGCACATGTATGTAGGCCTAGGTACATATATGATATATCTTTGATTAAACTTAGAAAACTTTATAAAATTATATAAAAACTCTAAATTATAGTATACTATTAAATTTATTTTTAATATAATATATATACCAAATGAAATTTTCCCATCTAATTAAGTACGAAAATAATATTTACCAACACATGAATATAAATATAATATTCCTAACATAAAACTAGATCCCATTAACTATTTAAATCCTCGACAATAAATAATTAGTCTCCTGAGCCTGAACTAAAAATTTTACCATAAAAATTTCTCGGAACCAAAAACAAATTCTACTATTTATGTATTTCACTTCGGGTACGGTCAAGAATTCAGACGCTGCACAGCCAAAGCAGCCTGAAAAAATTGAAAAGCAGCCGGTAACGTTATGCATAAATTTCAATTGAATATTAATACGAACGACTGCAAACAACAGCCAAATATTTCTCCCACATTCATAGAAAATTTAAAAAAAATATTTAAAATCATAAATTTATAAACAATTTAATTAGTCATAATCATGCTCGCTATTTTGAATTCAATATTAAACACGAGAAAAAAAATATGAATATAAGATAGAATGAAATTGAAAATTAAAACTTTTGGTCTCTTTTCAGTAACTGCGTAGTAGACTGCAGAGGCTGCTATTGTATTCTGAATTTTAGTCCTACAAATTGAGCTGCTTTCGCTGCAAAACTGAATTTTTTACCGATTTGCAGCAACAACTGAGCAGCGATTGAATTCTTGACCGCACACTTCTTCTGTGGCCATTATTTGTCGTTTGGCCTAGAATTTATAAAAAATTGTAAATAATTTCTGAAATTTATGGGCGCCTGATAATTTCTCTTAAATTATTTTGTGTATCAACTTTTCCTTTTAGACAATTTTAATAATTGGAAAATAATTCATAGTTGGAAAATGTTGAAAGAAAATTACACTTTACATCTACTACACAAATCAAGGACTATTTAGTATTGCTCAACTAAAGAGCCCTATTAAAAAATCCAAGAAAATAGCATAATTTATATGTATACATATATATATATTTTTTAAATTCTTTATTTTTATACGGTTTTAAAACTACTTATTTAGATAATAAAATAAACTATTAATTTGAAAAAATATATAATATTATAAATATTCTATAAATGTTTAATTTTATAATTTCTTATAATTATCATAAAAACGCATACATTTTTATTTTATATTTAATCAACAATAATTATCATAGGAAAAAAATGTGTAAAGCAATTAATAGTTTTTATTATAAGATATATATATTTTTTTTTTAATTTTATTTTTAATAATTGATGTATGTATATGTAGAAAAATATAGAATACAATATTTATGAGAATAGATAGACTAAAAAATTTATTGAATTTTATTTAAAAAATAATATATGTATTTCATAAAATAATAAATAACATAATTCATAAAAACTATTAAACAAATATTAATAAATTTTTAATTTTTCCATATTAAGCAAAATTAAATATTTTTTATTATAATTAAAATTATTGAATAACTAAAATTATAAATATTATTATAATTTTTTTTTTTTTTTAATTATTTACATATTTTTGTTATAAATAAATTATAAACATTATTGTAAAAAAAAATTTACAAATTCAGAATTATTTTTTTAATGATGAAAAATCATTTTTAAAAATTCATATATTTTTTTATATTTAATTTCATGATGACATTTAAAATTCTGAATTTATATGCTGAACCTAATAAAAATTGATGAAACTTTTTTGCGTAAATAGTATTTAAAAAAAAAAAATGAAAATCTAAAAAAATTAATACAAATTAAATTTAATACTTAAAAACATTATATTATAAAAATGTTTTTTTATCTATTACGATTTATTTTTATGTTTCACTTAATAAATGATTTAAAAAAAACTAAAACTTTACAAATTATGAAAAAGAAACAAAATTTCAACAACAAAATTTGGAATGATTTATAAAAATTTAAATTAACTTTTAATATTTGTTTCTTTTTTTCGTTCTGCAATTTTCAAACGAGTTTTACGTGTCTCTAAATAAAAGAAAAAAAAATCCAATAATTTAAGAAATATTTAAGCTACAAACTTAATTTTTTTTTTCATATTTAATTTTCTTTTTAAATTTAGTACTACTTGAAATTGTATATTTAAAGTTATTTATATATATAAAAAAAAGAATGGTATATATTCCTAACTAGTTTTTACTTGTATTATAGAAAATTTTTTAATTTTTTTTTATGTATTAAAATTCAAACTTAATTATTTAATCCACACCAGCAAAACCTTGACTACCTTCAATAGCTTTAATTAATTTATCTTTGAGCTGTAAATAACCTTCATATGGTGGCAAATCCAAACGATTAAAACTAAATAAAAAAATAATATGGTTTTATTAAAATAAAAATTACTATGAAAAAAAAATGTTACAAACCATGTATGTGCTCTAGGGTAATTATCTTGTGTACCCCATTTTTCAATAGTAAACATTTGTGGACCATTTGAACCATATAATTCTTTGAATCCATTCATTGGAACACGTGATGTACCAGTTACAAATTGTAATAAACGTGAACGCATTTCATTTGAAAATGAAAGAACAGCCTTTAAATTGAGATAATTTGTTTCTTTATAAAAAAAATTTACATAATTTATTTATTTTAAACTTACTCTCCAAAACCATTGAATAATAATGTGATTTTTATGATAATCACCTTTGTATAGTGTATTATCACGCCAATCTTTAACATCAATATTTTGTATACCACACATTAATAATTCTAATTCATTTTCATCAAATATTTTTAATAATGCTAATGGTATTATTGATCCAAAACCATCTAAAAATGCAGTCATTTGTTCTTTAACACGTGCAACAAAACGCCATTCAATGACTAGTCTATAATAATTAATTTAAAAATAGAAAATATTAAATAAATTGTTTTTTTTTTAAATATTTATCTATCTTTAAATTAAACTTACTTTATATATTCATCTTTATTATCATTAGTTACTTCAATATTAGCACCATTTGATTTCAATTCTCTTTGGCTTGTATGCCCAAATGTTTCTTCATCAACACAAAATGTTAATTCTAATTCATTTGGATCATTCTCTTTAATCCATAATAATGAATTATAATATTCTGTATCAACAGATTCCATATCTTTTAAATCAATTGGTTTTTGTAACATCATTTTATAAAATGGACGAATGAAAAATGCTAAAAATATATTTAAAAAAAGTTTAAATTTCAGTTTTTGGTAAAAATTTCAATTTAAATAACCATCTAAAAGTTTTCCATGATAAACAGCCATACCAGCAATGCGACCAATAAATCTGTAATGTTAATAATTAAATTAATAATTAAAAAAAAAATTATAAATAAAATTCAATCAAATTTACTTGAAATAACTTAAATGTTCTTCATTGCATAAACCACTAAATGGATTTATTTGTAATGTATAATTATCCATAGCTGAATATTCAAATAAACCATAATATGGGTTAAACATTTCTTTAGACAATAAAAAGAACCATTCTCTTGCAAGGCCACCATAATCTAAATTGAAAAAAATAATGATAATTAAATATATAAATAAAATTTGAACACAAAATAGAATTTAATTTTCATTTTATACCTAATCCAGTTTCTCCTTCAAATTCTATCCATAATTTTGTTTTAAGTAAATCAGTTTTATTAACTGAATTTATAATTCGATATGAATCTTCTAATATTGATGTTCTTCGAACTCTAATTTCAAATTTATTAGGTACATTTGTCTGTATAATCAAAATTAAATAAATTTTGGAAAAAAAAGAAAAATTATTTTTTTTTTATTTCATTAAAAATAGAATTTTTGTAATGACTTTTCTTACGGGTTTCCTAATTTGACTCTTGAAATATTCATATTTTTGTTTATAATCTCTAGAATATGGTACAGCTTGTCCAGCTATATTTGGATTTGATAATCTAGGATCTTCCCATTGTGTTGTTCTTGTATCTAAAATAATATTAAAAAGCAATTTACTATAATTTCAAAATAATTAATTGCTTAAAAAAACTCAACTGTGATCAATATAAAATACTCTTCCATCTGTATGAACACGTTCTTCCCAACCTTCTGGTAATGGTCCCAAATCATCTTCAACACGACGTGTTTGATTTGGCATTGGACTGGCACGATTTGTACGTGGATCAATCCATGTTGTTTTTCTAGATGTATGATCAATGAAAAATGTTCGACCATTTGGTGCTACTTGCATTGACCAACCTTCTGGTAAACCATCTTGTTCTGCATTACCCTGTAATTAAAATAATTTCAGAAGATGTTATAAATGTTATACAATTTTTGTTGTTGTTAAAATTCGTTTTTTTCTCAATTATAAAATTTTAATAAACGTTGCAAAAAAGAGGCAAATACTTTACTTGATCTGTGTTATTTTCCTCAAGAGAATTTCGTCTTGTTGATGAAGTTGAATTTTCAGATCTATTACCACTATCTGCTTGATCACCATCATCGTTCTTTAATTATCATATAAAATAAAATAAAAATTGTCTAATAATACCAAAATTAAAGAAGAGATTAAGAAAAACAAATACAAAATACAACGAAAATGCAGATTATCTAACTACATACATTTTTTTTAGAATATAAATATTAAATATTCTACATCTACATGATTATTAATATATTGTGTTAATTAAAGTGCAATTAAATAAAATATGTCTTACAAAATGATTTAAATATTTTATTTTATCTGTTAATACATATTTATGAAAGCACTAAATGAATCAATAAAAACAAAAAGAAATATTATGTAGATTTTAAATATTAAAGCAATGGCATTATCAAATAAAAAAAAAAATAAATAATGGCATATACATATTAATAATAAAAAATGTTAATTACTAATTTGTTAATATTAAACTTGAATCGTAGTTGTTATGCAAATAACAGTGCTTTCTGTTCGGACTATCTGATATTTGTATTTTCTATTCTAATTTTATTTTTAATGATATACAGTGAAATCGTGTTTTTTTAGATCGATTTGAAAAGATATTATTAGTAAATAACTAATTTTGTATAAATTAAAATATTAAAAATTTTATTCAGCAATTTCCTTCACCATGTAAAAGTTTTAATTTTCAAACACACACATAAAAGAAATTATAGAATTTAAGACAAAATAACCTCTTGGATTATAGGCCTTTCGATAATATTGTTTATATCAGAATTTCCATTATTCCCACTATTAATAATTAATGTATTATTATTATTAATAGCCGATCCATTTCGATTTGAATTTAATATTAAATTTGGATTTAATAAAGTAGGTATACTTGGTGCAGGTCTATGCGGCCTACTACGTATAGTACTATGAAGTGTTGAATATATTATTGGCCTAAGAATATTTGAATAAATAAATTCATAAGTTTTCAATTATAAAAAAAATATTGTAAAACCTTGTATTATTATTATCAATAATATTACGATCAAGTGATGTTAAAGAAATTGAACGTATTTGTCTATTAGATAAATTTGTATTGTCTTCAATATCCTGTCATAATTAAAATTAAGAATTATTATTTAAAAAAAAAAACTAAAAAAAAAGCGTTAATTCATTCCTATAATAGACATATACAATTAGTTTGGATTCTACACTACAATGATTAATTTTCATTCTATTTACAAAAATTTCATTTAAGTTTTCATCTGAATTATCATCATCATCATCATCGTCAACATCTTCTTCACTATTATTATTTCCTTGGCTATTATTTAAATTTACTCTTAATAGACCAATAGCACTATCTCTATTTGTACTTTCATCAGAACTTAATGACGATTCCTTGTTTTTACATTATTTGAATCATTTTTTTTTAATTTAGTTTAATTTATTTTAAAATTAATTTTTTTAAGGCATGCGTTAAGAAAAAAAGGGAAAATAAAGCAAAGTAAATATTTTAATCATTTTTATGATATTTTGTTTGTAAAAAGAAAAATTAAAAGTTTGTCGTTACAATTAACGTGCATTATTATAGTATAATTAAAAATTGAAAAAGATATAGTACAATAATAAAAAATATAATATGATTTTGTTTAAATTTATTCACCTGATTTCTTTGAGCTTCTGAATCATCAACACTAATATGAAAACGTCTTCGAAAATCTGATGCTGCAGCTTCAACATTAACTGTTGATATATCAGCTCTAAAATATTTAAATTATAAAAATTTTAAATTATTTTATACAGACAAAAACAAACAAAAACTACTTACAATGATGGTCGTTCCCATTGTGTTGTTCTACCTACATGATTTAAGTAATATGTTCTGCCATTTGCATCTTGTCTTTCTTCCCAACCAGGCGGTAAAGGATCCACTGTAGAATTCTCAGCAAATGAATTCTGTAAATAAAAATATATAAACATTACTTATAGTGCTTTAAAAGAAAACGATATTGTTTACTCACTGTAGCATTAGCAACAACCGCAGTACTTTCAATATGTTCCCAATCATTGTCATTTGAAGTAGCAGGGGAATCCAAATCTCTAATATATGCATGATAAATCTCTAAAGTTCCCTTTATCCTAGACTTGGCACTAAAAAAATTTATTAAAATAAAAATATTTTTACATTATTTTAAAATTATACATCTTCGCAATAAAATTTCAATTAAATTAAAAGTTTAAATTAAATAAATACTTTGTTAATCGTGTTTTTAACAAAAGCATAAAACATAAAATTTAATTAAAATTACCAAAAAAATATCCAAACTAAAATATAAAATATATGTAGTTATTAAAAAAAATGTGTTAACTAAAAAATAAAAAATTCAACATAAATCGAGACATCACAAAATTAAAATTTTTACAAAATTATAAACATACCCTACTGACCTTCTAGGCCTTAATGGATAACTTTTTGATGGAATTACTCGACCTTCTTGTTCTTTTGGTAAATTTACTAATGTTAATTCAACCATTCCTAAAAAATCATCACGAGTCAAACGATTTTCATCGAATACTTGAAATACCAATTTATGTTCATTTGGTTTTACCTAAAAATAAAATAAAATCAATATTACTTATAAAAATTTATATGATTTAGTAATATACATTAAATTAATTGGAATATATTCAATTTATTTAACTACTATTAAAGGTCAGTTTATATTGAGTTGTCATAGAAAATATTATAAATTGAATGAATAGAACATATACAAATAATTTGTAAATAGTAAACGCCTTCATTTAGTGAATATATATTTAATTGTTTAAGAAAATTATGTAGAGAAAATTTAGTATATATTTCATATACAACATATAAAAATTTTTATATGTTGATATATGAAATTGTCAACATAAAAACATTTACATAAATTTTTTAATTTATTAAAATATAAAATCTCAGAAATTTTATTGGATAAATTAGAAGTAAATAGTATACTTATTTATTATTTATTGAAGTGTTATTTAAAAAAAAATTACTTACTCTAAATGTGAATTCTTCATTCCAAATTGGATTTAAAGTCTGTAATATATTTATTGCAAAAATTATTATATGAAGTTTATTAAATTATTAATATTTTACCTTCTTTTTCGTTTTTGTTAAAACCGAATCAATATTAATATCACCATTAATAGTATTTAGATCAATTCTAACATAAGGGTCACTAAAAAAATATTAAAAAAAAAACATGCTTTATTTGAAAAATGAAACAATGTAAATATACAATTTTATACCTTGCTCCAAATATATCCTTTTTAGCTAATGAATTGCCAGCTAAAACTTTTATTCTTATTTGACTAATACCTTCATCACTCTAAAAAATGAATAAGAAAACAACATTAATAATGAATTCTACTACCAGTATTACTTAATACTTTACGCCACCTAACAAAATCGAATCAAATTACTAAAATAAAAAAATTTAATTTTCAATAGCTCAAAAAAAAAAAAGGAAAATAATTTATACAAATTGCATGTCATATTTTTTTAATTTTGTTCCCAAGATAAATTTACCATTAAATTTTTTAAAATCATAATGCAGTGATAACAATCAAAATAAATTGTATATTTGATAAATTTTTTTAGCTGATTAATTATCATACAAAATCGATTTTCATGTTTGTTCTAAAGATATATATTATACTTATATATAATTTCCATTACAGATAAGATCAGTATATTATTATTTATATGGAAAATTATAATTGTACTCAATATGACAATTATATATACACCTTATATTAAAAATTTCACGTTGATCGACCTATGAAAATGAATTTTATTTTATGGAAATAATTTTAAATATGACGTAGCTAAGTAAATCACTTTTTTGTCTTACTATAAAAATTAAAACTGAATACGGTATATAATTCCTTTTAATTAATAATATTAATATTAACCCAATTAATATAAATAGTTAAAATAAAAGATTAAATCATCAAAAAAGTCCAGATTCACTACTTCTCAAATTTTTGTACTATAAGTAAATATTGAAAATTATGATTTTGAATGTTGATAATGGTTCATTAGTTTGTTGTGATTTTTTTCATATTAGATATATACATATGTATGTATCAATATTTGTAATTATTATTTATTTCAATTAAGTATAAAAGTATAAAAAAATATTTATAGATATATATATATATATATATGTAATTAAAATTTTTAATGGTAAATTAATATAACATATTAGAAAAGAATTATGGTAATAAACAGGTTTTAATTAGGATATAAGTAAATAAGTATAAACTCTTATTTATATTTTTCATTTTTTAGAAAATCTGAAATTAAGTAACACAATGTAGTAATAGTTAATACTTCAAAAAAATATAATTTTATTAATTATTTTTATTGGACTTTAAAGATTATGTACCCAGGGCCGGAGCTACCATATGTGCAGAAGGAACACTTGCACAGGGCGCCAAAATTTAAGGGCGGAATAAATAGATTACATTTTCATAAAATATTAAAAAAAAAAATTCAAAAAATATTTTATTTTTTTCAAAAATTAATTTTTTCAAAATTTTATGTATTAAAAAATAATATAACATAACGAATTTCTTTTTTATATAAATTTCCAGCAAACATTAAATTAAGCTAAATAGTTCATTAAAAAAAGATCTCATATGCATAAATAATATATATATTTCTTGGGTCAATGAAAAAACTATGCACCACTCAATGTTTGCTATCCATACAAAATAATTATAATTCTTCAAACTAAAAAATAATCTTCTATATGAAAATGGTGCAATATCCAACTGCCTCCCCAATTCAAACAAAACCGCACCAAATGCCTTCAAACTAAAAAAAAAAAATTTCTATATATTTTTGGTGCAAAATCAAACTTCCGCGCCATGAAATGTTCGATAGCCATACAAAATAATTATATCTCATAAAACTTAAAAATTTTCTTCAATATGAAAATGGTGCAGTTTCAAACTTCTGCTCCATAAAGGAAATATATGTATTAGAGAAAAAAGTTATATAGTCATTCGTATAGTATTTATAGATTATAATATTATGGTATGCACAAAGTATATGTATAGTATAGAGAGGAAAACGCTTTTTTCGGTTTGGTTAGTTAAGAAATAAAAAGAGTTTAAATAAAAATAAATAAAAGTAAGTCTGTTATAAGGGATTTCTATAAATAATTCATAAATAAAAAGGAAGAAGAATTTTATATTGTGTTATTGAGCTTTATAAAATATATAATTCCAAATTATCAATTGGCCAAATTTAATTAATTAATAAAACCAAAGAAAATCTTAGTTACCGCAACAATTAATGAAGCTGTAATTGATTTAAATAATTATTTTCAAAGAAAAGTTTCAATTTTTTTAATTAAAACAGCCTGGGTAACTATATTTTAACAGGACAAGCGATCGGGATATCGTTTATTCTGTAACGTACTTTCTTCTTCTTTTTTTTTGTTTTGAAAGTTTACGCAATAAAAATTTAATTTTATACCTTTTAAAAATAGTTACTTATATTTATTTTGAAATATAATATGCATAACTTAATTTTAATTCATTTTATAAGTCTATAGTATGTATTAGTACGTTCTTTGTAATTAATGTTATTTTGTTTTATTTTTTAAATATTTATATTTTTTGAGGAATATACCTCTTTGGGACACCTCATAAAAAATGCATCGAAAGACCTACTTCTTGGCTGATGTGGAAACGGTTTTGTAGGGCGGTTTTTTTAGAAAGTGCACCAGGAGCAAAAATCTCTAGCTCCGGCACTGTATGTACCCTTTTTTTAGCAAGCCAAAAAAAAAATTTTTAATCAAAAACTACGCAAGGTCGTTGAAATAAACTACATTAAAATCAGTGGTATGTAATTATTATATTCGGGCGCTTGCGCTATTAATATCTAAAAAAGCAGATTATATACTGCAACATAAATAGATATGCTAACAATAATCTTCCGAAACAAGACACATGATCATGACGATGATTCATTTTATTTATGAATAAAACTTATTTATATATATACATATATACATACTAAATTTTCTATACTTATTCATATTTTGGTTCTATATAATTCAAAATATTTTCTTTTTAATAATTTGTTTATCTCCAAAATTATAAAGTAATTATTAATTTAAATTTTTTTTTTGTGTTATTGATTTCCTGTAACATTATAAGAATCTTATTTCAAAAATCAAAAACTAAAAACGCAATTTAAATTCTAAGATAAAAGTTCAACTTTATAATTATGAGATTAACATTATGTGTTTAAAAATAAAAAAGAATGTATAATTAATTTTTGTCTTATAATTTGTTTTTTAATTATTATTTTTATCTTGTGTAGATTTTCCAAATTTCTAGAATCTTACATTTTTTTATTTCATTATTATTACTAAAAAAAGAAAATCCCCAGATGAATCATGGAATCATTTCATAAAAATTTTTCAAAGAAGTATACAACTAAAGGAATTAATATACATACCTATATGTATACATCCTTTAATAAAAAAATTGTTATCTTTCAAAATTGTAATAATTTACGTAAGTTAACAATAGTTTGTTTATACGAATTTAATCTTCAAAATTCCCAAAAAAATATAAAATGTATATGTAGTAGGTAGGTACCTACATATATTTAGTAACTAAAAACATAAACAAATTGAGGTCAGTTGCGGAATATAATATACAATATACTATTTTAAGTTGCCCAAAAACAAAAATAATTCAAATTCCTGCAGCTAATAATAAACTTGAACTAATTTTTTACTAAATAGAAATACGTTAAATTAAAGGAAAAAATATTATTATACTATAAGTAGGAATATAAATGTATACACAAAATATTTAGTACGTAGTAAAAAAAATTCGATTAATGAAATTAAAACCGTCCATAAAAAAAACTAATACCGTCATTGATAATTAGCAGCAACACCAGCAAAATAATAACATTTCAAAGAATGTACTAATAATAATATTGATTAATTTTTAATAATTTTTTTTTTCTCTAGGTAAAATTGGATAATTTTTAATAATTTTTTTTTCTCTAAATAAATTTGGATAATCTTACATTAACTTCACTGTTGTCTGGTAAATAACCATAAACTGTAGGACTATCTTCACCTTCAGCCATATTTTAATTTTTTTTCTTTTTTTGGTTAAATTATTCTTTTAATTTTTTAATTATAATTTTTAAGAAAAATTCAGAAGACTCAATCTCGTCAGAATAGAATTGAATGTCAGAGGTCGATATGAAATCACCCAAAATTTATAACAAAAAAATTAACATTTAAATTTATAATTATATTTTAAAGTTTTTGTATAATATATTTAACACTTTAAAAAAATAATATATATTTATTATAATACTTATATTAACGTAAATATAAAAATTTAACAAAAAAAAGAAATTCCAAATTAACCAAACTTTGACGTTGCACGGGCGTGTACTAAATAAAATTTGACATTTCCTATTCGAAAAAAAAAATTAGTTGTACTAAAAAGACTATTCACAATGGTAATATAAATTCACAATTTTAATATATTGAAGTGAGTGAAATATAATGAGTGAAATACTTTTACTAATTTAATTACAAGAAAAGTGTTAATAGAAAGTAATTGATTATTAATAATTCAAATAATTTTTTTTTTTAATTTTGTCGTTTCAGTTTCATAGATATAAAATTTGTTGCGTTCAGTACACAGAATCCTGATGATGAAATATTATTTCAAATATTATAAATATTAATTTAATTAATATTATTATTATCTCTGACTCTGTGTTTGTTAAAAAACTCAAATTGTTTAAAGAATTTATTACACAGTAAGAATTTTTGCGTAATGTATTTTAATGTCACGAGTGCTTTTGAGAGTTTTAAAAAGAATTATTCAGGTGGATCATCATGAGTTTGTTAAAAAAATTTTTGACACAGACCATTGGACCATAATTTAAAATTACAATAAAAAAATTCGTTCTTAACCAATTTAATATAAATTTAATAGAAATATTTATATTAACATCTTACTTTTATTGTCAAAAATAAATACGAAAGTGAAAGAATATTATTTATTTTACAGAGATAAAGTTTAAAGAGATTAAATTATTTTCATTAATTTAATAACGAAATAATTCTTACCAATCAAATAGCTACAGAAGTTTACTAAAAATAAAATCATAGGATTACATATATTTAGTAGTTTTTCTCGAATCGAAAGAAAAAAAAATTACTGAAAAATGAAATGTTTAGACTTTCCCAAAGGAAGATGAATAAATGTATCTTCAGCCAGTTATACACTTTACTTTTAGGTATTCATAAATTTGATTATATTAAAGATATTTTGCAGAGATAATATATGTACCAATATTTAAACAAATAAGCTGTCAATGCACTATTTTATTTATAATTGAATTGCATACTAGATGCATATTGATATGTAAAGATGAATGAATCATAGATTGGAATTCTTCACTGTAAGAATTCAGAAATAACAATATTATATTTGAATTCTAAGTACTATTCTTATCTTCTTCTTTTTTATTAAGGTGGTTCACAACTTAAGTTTATCAGTTTATATAATATACTAATCAGAAAAATTGTAGATAAAAATTAAAATGTATACTTGAAGTTATTTCATATTAGAATTTTTCGTAATTAAAATGTTAATAATTTTATTAAAAACTTACAGATCTGGTATCAAACAAAGACCTTCTTGGTGTAGTAGATCCTTCAGCTCTTTGATTATGTTGTTGAGCATAAACGGACTGTGCTCTGCGGCGGGGTGGTGGCCTTGGTGCACGGCTCATGATGTGTTGGTGTTTTAGTGGTGATAAATTTATTCGACCGTGAATTTTTTTTTTTATAAAACGGAAAAAAAATAATTATATATACCACCAGACGACAGGTAGACAACACAAATGTAAAAATAAAAACTGCATATACAATTAATTTCCCCCAATATAAAAAAAACTAATTTCAATTTTCGTATAATACTTATGTATCCTATTGTTACATTATTAAATTACTTTTAAATGAATTAAATAAAATTTAAATATTTTTGCATAGATTTTAATTATTAATTACGTAGAAGGAAACAATTTTGTGCGGATACAAATTAAAAAACTTACAGCCGTCAATAAAAAAAAAATAATAAAAAAACAAACCCTGCATGAAAATCACAATAGATAAATTTATTTGACATTTTAATTGAGTTTCGATTTCGTAACATTTTCTTCGTAAATTCATTTTATTTATAATTTTATTGTTATTACTTGTAGTTACTTGGTAAATTATTATAATTATGTCTAGATATTAACACATTGACGTGAATTCACGTTTTTTACTTTTCAACCGTTGGAGTCGGTTACGTGAATTAACGTTTTTTAGAATTTTAATTCAAGCAACATTGTATAAAACAATAAAACTGCAATTATAAGTAAGTAACAGTGCGTTCCCATTGAATTTTACATAGTTTTTTCACATAATTTTTAGAATAGCGTTCCCATTGAAATTTTTAATAAAACTAAAAACTCAATTGTAGCCAACTTTATTTTGCAAATTCACTGATACTATTTGGCGTATTTAGAGTTCCAAATTTGAATTTAATTAAATAAAATATACTTTTTATTTTAATTTATATTGACTTTTATTAATATATTTAAAATAATTTGTCGCAACAATGAAATAAAAATACACAAATATTTCATATGAAATTCGCCACCAACTTCAATCCTATTTTGAAAAAGTTAAATTGATTTTAACTTTTTCTTATGCGAAAAAACAGTACCAACTTGACGGATTTTTTTTTTGTTAAGTTTTTTTTCATACAATCCTGTAAAACTAAAAACTAAAAATTTTAATGGGAACGCTAGGTAAAACATTACAACGCAGAATTCTTGTTATAAACAAACATGTGACGAAAGTGTGTACATTATATAGTATAGTTGAATAATAAAGAACCGTTATATTCAATTCAGTGTAACTTTAGTAACTTTAAAAAGTTATAAAATTTCAAAATCATATGGCGGGAATTCAGGCTATATGCTTTTCATCACATACCGTCTTCAATGTGTGAATAAGAATAACTATGAAATTTAAACTAGAAAAATTTAAAACAAATACTTGTGTAAAAAAAGAAAACTTGAAATAGTAAAAGCGGTTTGAAATTTGATGTAAAATTGATATGATGACGCATTAGGAGCAGGATACTCCTTAAGGCCGATACGTTTCTATCATTTGAAGTTGACTCTGCTTTAAAACTTATATAAAATATATACTATATAAGAGGTCAGATTTTTATTGACCTCCACTGCTATTAAAGTCACATAGATATAAGTATAATTAATTATTTCTAGTCTAGAGTAACATTTATGCTTATGGCTTACATAAAATCCAAAATACCCTCAAGAATATACGATTACGTTAAAACGGAAAGAAATTATTATACTCACTCATTCTAAATATACCATTACAAAATTTATATATTGTGAACTAAGTGGCTGTTTATACACGCCTGCCCAGGCGACTGCCTGAACCATTTTCGTAGAAGAGAGGTAAGTGCGGGCAGAGGTAAAAAAAGTTCAAAAAATTTAGAAATTTTTTCTGTTGCCCCGTTCCTCTCCATTTGTTTCAAGTTTCCATAATTCCTTTTTTGTCAAAAATTTATTATTATTTTCAAACTGCCGGACGAGTAACATCTCCGGAAGAAAATATTTTTCATTGACCATAATTTTCAAACTGCCGAACGAGCAACATCTCCGGAAGAAAATATAAATAAATTAGTAATTGTGGAAAATATAAACAATATTTTTATTAGTGAAATATTTTCCATTATTTCTAATTATTATTTTTTTACAAATGATTTTAAAAGCAGATAATTATTATATCTTTTTCTAAAAAAAAATTATATTTTTATATTTATATAAAGATAAAAGAAGGATTTCAAAATTATTATCGTAATACTTATATATTTATTGGACTTTATTTGTTTGGCCTTAATTTCCTTTTTCATTTTTGTTATACAAAGGAAAATAAAATATTATAGAAAGATGGAAAATAGTAAAAAAATTGACCTTTCTAACTTTGTTTAAAATGAATTAATCCTTCTTTCTTCTTTTAAATGTTGAACTATGAAGTATTATCTTATCTTTCTATATCGTAATATCAAAACTTCAATTGAGTCATATATAGAAAACTAATTTATAACTATGTATTATAAAATAAAATTAGAATAATATAATAAAAATGTAATAATTGCTTAATACAAATAGAGAAATATTTATATAAAAACAAATAAAATAGATTTCATATCTAATAGATTTCATAGATTTTATAATCGTAATGATAAATCAAAACTAATAATTTTCAGGTTTTTTATTTTCGGAATATAAAAAAAATCAGGATAAATATATATATCTCTGTCCTTAATTTTTTTAAATCTGTCTCTATATTATTATACATATAATAATATAGACAATAAATATGTATATAAAATATTATATAAATATTTATATAATAAATTTTCTATGTTTCACGGAAAAAATATAGAGCAAATAAATATTAATATTAATATTAATACTGAATATTAATGAAATATATAATTAAAGAGGAGGAATTAAGAAACAGAGGAGGAATTAAGAATTTTGTGATATGTTTTTATAAAACAAATATTAAAATAATATTAAATTAAATTATATTTAATATTTTTTATATTGAAAACAGTGATGGATACGTCGATCGCATTATTCGAGGAACCACAAATTTGGCAAGCATCATAGCTGAAAGTTATACTTGTAGTCAAGTATAATATTTTACATAATTTTAGATAATTTATACCATGTATAATATACATAGAAACAAATATATTATATTTATTATACATAGTATTAATTATCTAAACTCAATTAAAATGCAAAATATTATACTTGACTCTACAATGAAATTAATTCAAATTCATGATTAGTTAAATATTTGTATTTACGAATATGTAGTAAAACTTAGATTTATTAATACTTGTAACTCTACGATTATGCGCTTCGTGGCTCATTAAGAGTTACAAGTTACAACTCTAGCATTCAAAATCAAAATGATTTTTTTCAATTTACGAATGTCAAACTTAACATATTTCAATACCAAAATGTTCCTCAATAAACTCCCCAGGTACGATCTTTTCCCTAAAATTCAGTTTCGGCCATTTTGAAATTGTTGAATTTTAAATGAAAAAATTGGGTGAGGAAGGCGCATCTAATCACAAAAAGTATATCAAGTCGCTCCTAGGCAGGCGTGTATAAACAGCCACTAATGAAATAAAAACACAACTCATCGTAATCGCTGCGGCTTTAATTTTCACTCATATTCAATTCATTTTCACAATTTTGTGGTTAAGTTAAGCTGTCATTACAAAGCAAAAATAAATTATTTCCACAGAGGAAAGGTACATATTTTTTTAATAATTAATAATAATAATTGGATTTAATTAAATTTTACTCAGATATATTAAAAATAAATAAAAATTGCGAGAATGTTTGGTAGACAAAGTGGCCTTGCAAGTTCGACTGGTGGAAGTGGTCAACCACTAGTAGAATTCCGTGCTGGAAAAATGAATATGGTTAGAAAAATGGTACATCCAGATACAAGAAAAGGATTAGTGTATTTAACACAATCTGAAGATGGTTTAATTCATTTTTGTTGGAAAGATCGTACTTCAGGTGAAGTAGAAGACGATTTAATTACATTTCCTGATGATTTTGAATTCAAACGAGTTGATCAATGTAAAACTGGTCGTGTTTATGTATTAAAATTTAAAACATCAACACGCCGAATGTTTTTTTGGATGCAAGAACCAAAAACTGATAAAGACGATGATTTTTGTCGTCGAGTAAATGATACAATGAATAATCCGCCAACAGCTACTCGAGGGGGCGGTGGTGAAAGTGGTGATCTACAATATATGTTAAATAATATGTCACAGCAACAATTAATGCAACTATTTGGTGGTGTTGGTCAAATGGGTGGTTTAAGTTCACTATTAGGTTCAATGAACCGTTCATCTGATAGTAGTTCAGCACGTTCTGTTACTTCAACTCCAACTTCAAATCGTTCAGCTGCCAATAATAGTACAACAGCTATTACCACCCCCGTAGTAAGTACACCAGAAAATGCTTCGTCAGCTTTACCCCGGACACCAGCCGCACCTAAAGGATCTAAGAAATCGGGTGGAGCTCGTGTAACGTTACCTGATTTACAAAATTATTTGTCAGCGTTATCACCAGAAAGTACTAGTGGAAATCGTTCATTGAATATTGATTTATCTAGTGCTTTAGCTGGTGCTGATAATGTAAGTCAAATACTTAATGATCCAGAACGTGCCGAATCTCTGGCAACACATTTACCAAATACTGGATCTGAAGAACCTTCTAAACAAAAAGTTAAAGATACCCTATCATCACCACAATTTCAACAGGCTTTATCATTATTTTCCAGTGCATTACAATCCGGCCAACTTGGACCCGTAGTTTCACAATTTCAGTTATCATCAGAAGCTGTTGCCGCTGCGAATACTGGTGATTTGGAACAATTTATAAAAGCTTTAGAGAAATCTGCAAATGATAAGAAACCTGACGAACCAGAAACAAAAAAAGAATGAACATATAAATCTGTAATGTTCGATTTTTTATAATTTTTTTTTTCGCTTATTTACTAATATGAAATAATTTTTTTTTCTTCACTCAAAAAGAGAATTCAATAATTTGTCATTCCATTATCAGGATGGCGGTATGTTTATTAATAAATGTTCAAAAAAATAAAATAATACAATTTATATAAAATAAATGATTGTAAGAAAAACAATTTAATTATTTCTTAATTTATCTTCTATACACGAGGCCCGAGGGAATGAAATGAAATATAAGGTAAGCTACTTAAAATTGCTTTAGAATTTCGCTGTAAATCACGAGAATTATCGAATTGATCCACTGGTTGATAAAATTGCTAGTTATATAATACACATATTCCATCTTATCATCTGCAAATTCCTGTGCAAAAATTGTGTTTTCCTGAAATGGTACAAAAATTCCTGTGCTAAGCTTGAGTTCAAAGCAAGTAAAAAAAAAAATCATTGCTAGACACTAAACAATTTTAAATAAAACGCCATGTTTTTGGAGAAGGCAAGGTATTTATTTTCATCCAGTATTTAGAACCTCCTCATAACTTAACTATTAAAGGTTTTTTTTCTTCTTATATTTTAATTTTTTCCATCTAAAATTATAATTGTTTTTTTCTTTTACATGATTATTAGAATTTATGATTTTTTTATATATTACAAGTAAAATATTTTATAGTCACGGTTTCTCAAATAAAAAATTAAAATTTACAAAAAAAAATCTAATATTTTAACTTACAAAATTAAATCATAAAAAAAAAACAAATATAATGAATAATTTATAATTTTTACAATTTTTTTTAAAGTTTTATGAAAAATGATTAATAATAAAATGAAAATTAAAAAAGTTTTTATCTCTTTGTAATCTTTTTAAATCTTTTATGTTTATATAAATAATAAATTTCATTTCAGTCATTCATGTGAATTGGTATCACAAATTTATGTCCGAATGGACTTTTGTACTTAAGAATTCCAGATTCACGATAAAATTTATCTGGTATACCAATATTACATAAATATAATTTACCACATGCTAATGATATATTATTTAATGGAAGTATTGGTAAAATAGAACATTTTATTGGTACATCAGCAATACCATATGGTGGTGGATCAATTGCTAAAATAGCAGATCTGAAAAATAAACACAGCAAGTTTTCTTACTATTTTTGAAAAAAAAAAAATTGTTACCGATTATCTACAAGCCATCTTTTAACAGATGACGACAATGTATTCGAACTGATTGATAAAATAACTAAATCGGACGAAGGCAATTCTAAAAATAAAAATAAAAAAAATTTAAATTTGGTCTTTTTTAATACAATTTTCTCACCAGTAATTGAATTGACAATATTATTTCCAGTTGCTTTAAATAATTCAAATTCAATATCACGTTTTGAGTTTTCTTTAACATATAAACAAACTTTAAGACCATGTGATGCCAGCTGTCTACCAGTAGCTGCTGCAATTTCACTAACCCTGAAAAAAAAACGAATTAATAAAATTTTATTAAAAAGTCAATTTTTTTTATTTTACTTGTCATCTTGAGATTTATCTGAAATAATTGTAATTTTTGGCCATTGATGACGATTATTTGGTGTTAATCGACGTGCACCACCTAATAATAATATAGCTAAATCTGTAACACCACGTGCTAATATATCACACTGACGTGACCACAATAAACCGTTCTTTTCAGCAATTTGTTGAATTTTCGAACGAATACTTAATGGTATTGTTGGAATGATTAGACCTTCGTCTAGAAAAATTTTAAAATTCATATATCTAAAAAAAATAAATTTGATTATTTACCAGTAACAAAATCAGTTGAATCTTGTGAATATGATTCAATTTGTCGAAATTGTATAGGTTCGGAAGCAATAACATTTTCATCGTGACGATATTTTTTATTACGTTGGGAAGAAACAGCTTGTCTAACCTAATAACATTCAATTGAAATTGTAATTATTATTAAATACTTTTAAAAAATCTATCTATTCTAAAGCATAATAAAAAAAAACCTTAGAATATTATCATGTTGTTAATTAAATACCTACAGACTTAGTACCTACCAAATCTGGTTTTTGCCTAGCTTCAATTGTATCCCATATGGCCTGCTTATCAAACAATGCTAAATTTTTTTCAAAATCAAATTCTTCACCCATAATTGGATCATCAACTGGTGTACCAAATGTTTGATTATTGACATTTTGTCTAGCATCACGATCACGTCTTGCTTGTGTTTTATTTTTTTTATCTGATGTCTGTAGCTGCTGCTGTTGTTGTTGCTGTTGTTGTTGTTGTTGATGATGATTTTGTTTCATTGGAGTATTATTCGATGGTCCAGACGATTTTGATAAAATATCTATTGGTTTACTATAATTTCTACCATTCTCAATTAATTGATTATGTTGATTATTGCCTAATGATACACCCATTTTAACTTCAACTTTACTAGGTATCATATTACCAAAAAATTTTGCTACACTAGATGATGGCGGTGATGATGATTTACTATTATTTAAAACTGATGATATATTATTATTATTATTATTATAACTATTTGTCGGTGGTAATTTTTGTTGTTTATTTTCAAATGACGGAGTACTAAAAAAAGTTTGTTTTTTTAATTATTGAAAATTAATAAAAAAAAAAAATATTAGTGAAAAAGATTAAATTAAATTTACTTTCTTTGGCCATTTGTTATTTTCATATTGGAAATCTTATTGGTTAAAGCACTTTCCTGTTGTTTTTTAACAGCTCCAAAATTTGGTTGTTTAACCGGTGTTGGTTTATTTATAACAGTCGGTATAACTGTACTTGGAGTATTATAAGTTGGTAATAATTCTATTTTTTTTATATCTGTAACACTATATTATATGTACATATAATAAAAGGAAATTGAAATTGTTTTATATTATAATATAATGAAAAATTTATTATAAAGACGCTTTTTAACTAACCTCAAAGTAATTTCTGCATCCTGTTTTCGAAGTGGTACACCATTCCGAAATGCTCTAGTTATAGTTATTTGAGAGCTACTTGCATCTTTTATACTGCCTTGAAAAACTCCTAGTTTTCCATCGCAATAAATACTTACTGATTGCCCAATCCATGTTGCTTCCATTTTTATAAAATTTAATGATTTGAGATTTCTCTTTACAGTTTAATAATATAGGTATATATATTTTTTTTTAGTTTTTAGTTAGTTTTATTAATTTTAAAAATTCACTTTTATATATTTACACAAACCCACAGTTGGATAATTCACATTGAAAATCAATTTTTTGTTTTATTAATAATTATTTACATTAATTCTTAAGTTAAAAATTTTAAATGAAAATCTAATTGGTAAAATACTTTTAAATTAACTTTTTTTCACTTTACAAAATGTTTTCCCATATTTCTATTTGGAACGTCAGTTTTCGCAGCCAACATCGAAAAGAAATTTATGAAATGTCTTTTTTTTGCGTATTTAGTTTTAGCCCTATAAACAAAAATATTTTTGGCGGTTCCCTATAAACCAAATTTTCAATTATTTATACGAAATATTGTGGAACGTTTGTGGAAGAGGTATAGATAGGTTCAGATATCTTATCTCCAAGAAATTGTAGCAACCGATTTTCCTGTATAAATATTGTAATTAAATATTGCTAAAGGATAAATCTCTTCCTCTGACATATCAGCTCCAGTTTTTTTTTTTGGACGGAAAAAGGTCAAAATCTTTAAGACACTGTCCCCGCGCGCGTGGACCAGTAGTGTGAGACTTTAACTTACTAAAAACACCTCTTTCACCCCATCTATTAAAACTAGTCACCTGGACTAACCATTAATTTTAATCTACCTTTGTGCTTTAATTGATATTACCGACCTGTCAGCGTGTTAACTAATTCAAACGGCTTTGTTCTTTTTAAGCGCCTCGTTAAATTAGTGTTATCCAGTAGCTTCTGAGCCTTTCTGTTTACATGATTTTCCAGACGAGAGTGATGTTTTGTGGCGAATCGCTTCACCTCATCTGCTACTAATTTCAATATTGTTTAAACATACATTTTTTTGTAAATTGAATATAAAAATCTGTGGTGTAGGAAAGTGTAAGGTATGAAAAAATAATACCTTTATTACACCCTGACTAAATTCTTTATAATTTTAGATTGTTATACTTTTTTTCATAATTTGTGATTAAAACATTATTTAATTGACGAATAGGATATATTTCCACCTTAAAAAGTTAAAACAAAAATTAATTACATCTCCACTTTCTACACCTTCAAATTTTAGGGTGTAGAAAAGTGTACACTTTTCTAGGTGCCGATTTAAAAAAGGTGTAGAAAGTGTAGAAGGTGTAGTCAAAAGAACGCAAAAATTTTCTACACCATGGAGGGTGTGTAAAGTATAGTATGCTACTGACGATTAGCTAAATTTTAACGCGATTTCCAAACTCTCAATATTGTGTAGAGATAAAATATTGTGAAAAAATATTGTGTAGAGATAAATTTTGACGTCTATGTCTATGTTTCGGAATCGATATATTCCAAGTCTAATTAAACTTTTTCACTCATTTTGATATTTTAATTTTTGCAAAATTTGATTTTTTTTTCTTCAAACGTCAAAATTTCACACGAAATAATGTTCAGAACATTATTTCACGTGAAATATTTAGGGGAGACTTTTGACAAGGTGCCGATTGTTCCTGCTTTTAGTAATCTTGAGTAGCGTACTACTTCATCGAAATTTCGAGATAAATCGTAATCTTATATTTAGCTGAGCTAAGTTTGGTATGGTAATCTTCCCTGTGTCTGAAAATAAATTGGTATAATAATCATATTAATATAATAATCATATTATAAATATTAAATTATTTTTTTTCTTTTGTGATTTTATATTCGTAAATACCGTAATATAATAACACACAAATTAAAATTGATTAACTATAGTTTATACTTTGTAATAGGTATAGCATTATTAGATCATGTGTTTATAGGAAAAGCGAATGGAACGATACAAAATATAAACAAACAAAAATGAAACGAAAGGAAATATTTACCATCATCAGAACAACCCCCCAGCGAAAAAACTTTTTACGTAAAATGTTCGACGTAGTTTTGACTTGCTTATTTCACGTCAAATGAACGTTGATAATTTGACGATGACGAGTTTCTGTGTATGTTTTTACAAAGTTCTTTGTCAAATTGAATATTACGGCATTTCGTTTAGTTTGTTTTTGTTCTTTGTTTAAAATAGTTAAATTGCGAAGGTAATTTTTTTAAATAAATTTTTTGAGTGTGGTGCTCCGTTTAATTTATATTATAAAAAATGCCTAAATTTAATATATCCAAAAGGCAAAAGGTAACTTTTTCCAATATTTGATAGCAACCTAATTTTAATTTTTTTTAATTTGCAGGTGCTTGGTTAGGTGGGCAATATAATTGCAAAAAAGGATATGCCACATCAATTAGAGCTCAAATGCTGGCTCCTCGGCAGAGGCGTTTTCAAAGAGTTATTTCAAAGGCGACAATTAACTTTTTTCTCGAAGTAAAATCATAAGTAAAATCATCAATCTAAATGGATTTAAAGACTGTAATTTTTATTAACTTTTTTAATTATATTTTATTTTCTTAAGTTATAGTATTATATAAAAAACGTGATAAATAAATAAATAAATAAATTATTTCGAATTAGAATTTGGTGTTATTTTATTTTAAAATCAATTTTCAGAAGTACAAAATTCGCAATAAAAAAAAATTATTAGTTCGTTGAATGATCCACGTAAATTTAACGTCTAGTGTTAAACGTTCTTTTGACGTGAAATAAGCACGTTGAAAATTTAAAAAATGTACTGAAATTGGCGGACATCGTTGAAAATTTTATATGGGCATTTGACGGAATTTCAACGTGCGTTCAAAGTGAAACATACACGTCGTTTTTACGTAAAAACCACGTCAAAAATCGCACTGGGCCAGTGCGATTTTTGACGTGAATGACGTTTATGTTTCACGTTGAACGCACGTTGAAAGTCCGTCAAATGCCCATATAAAATTTTCAACGATGTCCGCAAATTTTAGTACATTTTTTAAATTTTCAACGTGCTTATTTGACGTCAAAAGAACGTTTAACTCTAAACGTTAAATTTACGTGGAACACTAAACGTTAAATTTACGTGGAACATTCAACGAACTAAAATAAGTTTGTATTGCGAATTTTCTACTTCAGAAAATTGATTTTAAAATAAAATAACACAAAATTATGATTTTCCATTATATATTTAATTATTTACAACGTTTACAATAAAAATAAATACTTAGAAAATGAAATATAATTATAAAAGTTAACAAAAATTACAGTCTTTCAAAATTCTTTTCGACTTATTTTACTTAAAAAATAATTTTAATAAGAAGCTAACAAATATTTCAGTCTTTAAATCAATTTCGTTAATTGTCGCCTTTTTAGCACATTTCCAACCAAATTGGAAGAAATGTGTATATTAGTTTCACTCTGTCTGTCCGTCTGTCCGTCTGTCCGTCTGTCCGTCTGTCCGTCCGTCCGTTTACACAAACTTCTACATCTTTTAAGATAGAGTCTTAAAATTTTGAATATAGATAGATAGTAATAAAATAATCCAGTAGAACAAAATTTTCATCTATCTCTTTTCCCCTCTGAGTTATTCCCCCTCCAAGTTCGAAAATTACCCATATTGAACATCTAATAACTTTTAAACCAATAAAAATTTTTGAGGTCTGTAAAAGCCATAAGATAGGAAAATCTTTTATCTTTTTTGTGAAATAAACAAATTTTTTAAAATTTAATTCTTTGATGTATAAAAATACCGTTATCTTCATACAACTTTTTTTAGTTTTTTTAACACCCTGTATTTCCCAAACTGCTTATTATAGAAGGCTGAAATTTATGTACCAAGGAGATATCTAAAAAATAACTAGAGTCTCTGAAGAAATTGTATCCGTATCTCTTCTCCCCTTTCCGTTGTGGCCAATCGAAAATCAAAAAATTACATTTTTAATTTACTTGTAAAATTATAACTGCACAATATTTTTAAAAACAAATATTGAGAAAAGTTTCGAAATTCATATTTCTGTAAAGTGCATTAATTAATAAATTATAGTCATTTGCCTCACACTTATAATTAATCAAAATTCTTAATCATGTAAAATTTTGCAAAAAACGAACATTTTGCATATTTTTAGGAGCTATATAAAGGGAATATTGGATATTATTTCATATCACATTATATGTTCAATTAAAAGCAAAATTAGGGAAAACTTAAATGATAATTTTATATATATGTATTTTGTTGGAATAATAAACTTGGAAGGAAAAAAAATTAATAAAATCGATCAGGGACACATTTTTTACCTATATTTACCATATCATTTTTTATCTTTCCTATGTATAGTACATTGAAAATACTACTAAAACTGCACAATATGCACATATAGGAATTCCCATTGTTTTAGAATAGCTCATAGTTCTACATGTGGCGATTTTGAGGAAATGTGCTTTTGACAAACCCGGGGTTTGTTTATCGTATTTTTAACTCTTTGAAAACGCCTCTGCCGAGCATCAGCATTTGGTTTCTCATTAATGTGGCATATCCCTTTTGCAAAATTCAAATAATGAATCAGTTAAAAAAATTGAAAGTGAAATAAAGCCAAATTAAGTGATAATTATGATGTTCAAATTCCTAATGTACGTGATCCGAAAATTTTAGTGTGTGGTATGGACGAAAAACTAAGCGAAGAAAAAATAATCAACTCAATAAAAAATCAAAATAATATAGAATTCAAAAGAATTAAATGTTTAAAAATAATACTTCTTATAAGAATATTAATGTGTATAATGCAATTATTGAAGTTGATAGTGAAGCTTTTAAAAAAATTATTGAAATGGAAAAAATTATAATAGAATTAAATATGTGCGTGGTTTATGAAAAAATCAGTGTTCTAAGATATTTTAAATGCTTGGGATTTAATCATAAATCTGATAAATGTAACCAAAAGGAAGCATGTTGCCACGAATGTGGTGAGAAAGGACATCGAAGAAAATTAAATGTATAAATTGTGTATTTTTTAAAAAGAAATTAAATTTAACAGATGAAGACTGTGATACAGCTCATTTGCCACTAAGTAGAGATTGTAAAGTGTATCAAAGGAAGTTGAAACAAGAGGCTGATAGGATTTGTTATTAGCAATTAAATGAAATACAGGGTGTGTGCTTGAATATTCAGGGTTTAACAAATAATTTTAATGAACTTGAATTATTAATAATAAATAACAATATTGACTTTGTATGTCTCACAGAAACTCATTTAATTGATCTTGATGAAGATTCATTAGTTCAAATAGACAATTATAATTTATTAAGAGTGAATAGTAATTCTAGACACACCGGTGGAGTTGTTTTTTATATTAAAAAATGTTGGAAAACCAACATAATCAAACAACATTCTATTGACTATAATATATGGATATTGGTTATACAAATATCTTTAAATAATCTAATGTTTTATTTATGTGGAGTATATAGATCGCCTAAACCATTAAATCTAGAATCAGATTTGTTTAATCATTTTAATAACATATTTGATGAATTGTTTGAAAAGGATAATATTATAGTAATGGGTGATTTTAACATAAATTGGTTAATGAATAATAATCTAAATATTAGAATAAATGAAATAATAAACGATAGTGCGTGTAAACAAATTGTTAATGAATATACAAGAATTACTAAGGAAACTAAATCTCTAATTGATTGGGTTATTACGAATAATTATGATAAAGTGCATGTAAAAGTTGAAAATAATTATAAAATTTCTGATTATGAAACACTTACAATTTTAATAAAATTAAATACTACCGAAAAAATAGCAAACAAAATTCAAATACTGAACTATAAAAAAAATAGATTTAGAAGTAAACTAATTTCCAATGATATTGCTACAATGTACTTTGGTGATTGCAATATGAAAGCAAGTATTTTTAGTAATAATTTACATAGTATTATTAAAGAATTTATAGTCGAAAAATATATAAAACAAAGTGAAAATCAGTGGTGTACAAATGAGTTAAAATTGCTAAAAATAGAAAAAATTAACCAATATGAAGTGACAAAATGGACTAATAGAAATTTTGATTGGCAAAAATATAAATATTTTAGAAATGTATATAAAAATAAAGTAACTAAAACTAAAAATAATTATATTAAAAATAAAATTGAATTATCAAGTGATCCTAGTACTATGTGGAAAAATATTAAGAAATATGTGCTTAAAGAAAGATTTAGTGGTATAAATGAAATTATTTTTAATAATGAAAAATGTGATGACTTTTTAATTATGGCCAACAAATTTAATAAATATTTTGTTGATAGCATAAATGAAATAAATGATAGTATAACAGAAGTGGAATTTTTAAACTTAGTTGAAAATAAAAGCAATGTATTTCAATTCAAAATAATTACAAATGGCGTATTAAAAAACATTATTAAAGGTATGAATAATAAAAAAGATCATTATTATGTAAGTTCAAGTATGTTATTGGAAAATTTTGATATTATTGGAGAAAATTTATTATCAATAATAAATAAATCCCTGGAAACTGGAATATTCCCTGATATATGGAAAGAGTCGATTGTAGTACCAATAGAAAAAAATAAAGGCACCAAAAAAGCTGAAGAATTTAGACCTGTTAATACTATAACTATAGAAACAAAAATATTAGAAAAATTAGTAAATGAACAATTAATGGCTTTTTTCGAAAATAATAATTTAATCTCTGAATTTCAATCAGGATTCAGAAAAAATCATAGCTGTGAATCCTTAATAAACTTGATTGTGGCTAATTGGAAAATGGCGATACACAATAAAAAGGTTATAGTGGCAGTTTTTCTGGATTTAAGACGCGCATTTGAAACAGTAGACCGTGAAATATTATTAAAAAAAATGGAACGTTATGGTATACGTGATCTAGAATTAGAATGGTTTAAAGACTACTTATCAAGTAGAAGGCAGAGAACCAAAGTTAATGGTGTTGTTTCTGATGCTATTAACGTACTGCTTGGAGTACCACAAGGTTCTATACTTGGTGTTCTTCTATTCCTAATTTATATCAATGATATGGAAATGGCTATAATTTTGTCTAAACTGGTATTGTTTGCTGATGATGCACTATTGTATGTGATTGGAGATACGGTTGCTGAATGCGTGGAAAGAATTAATGCTGATTTGAAAGAACTAAGTTTATGGTTTAAAAGAAATAAACTAAAGTTAAATATAGATAAAACAAAATATATGGTTTTTAACGGTGAAGTAGATGAAAACATAAAAATAGATAACTTTATAATAGAAAAAGTTAGTGAAATTAAGTATTTAGGTGTAATTCTTGATAATAAATTAGTTTTTAAAAATCATGTAAAAAAATTTCTAAAAAAATTTATTTTTTTTCAAAAATTAGAAAGCAATTGTCTTTTTCAACGGCTGTAAAAATTTATAATATAGTAATTAAGTCTCATTTCGAATATTGCTCATCCATACTATTTATGGCAAATAATGAAAATAAAAATAGGTTACAAAAATTGCAAAATAAGGCTATGAGAATAATACTCAAAGTAAATAGGTATAGCTCAGTTAAGTTCATGCTAAGTGCTGTACATTGGCTAAGTGTTAATCAAAGAATTGTAATGAATATATTAGTAATTATATACAAAATGAAAAATAATAATTATCCAAAATATCTATGTGATCAATTAGTATATGTAGGAGATATTCATGATTATAATTTAAGAAATATTTCAGATTTTAGATTAGAATTATTTAGAGATCAAAGAACGCAAAATATGCTATTGTATAATGGTTTAAAACTTTTCAATGAATTACCTTATGAAATAAGTGGAGAGTCAAATGTAAATATTTTTAAAAAGAAATTTGTGAAATATGTAAAGAGTAAATTTAGTTAGAAACAATATTTTTTAATTTTTTAAATGTATTATGTATATATAAAATGGTTATTTTTAACCAAGTAAATAAATAAATAAATAAAAAAAAAATAAATAAATTATACCAAGCACCTGCAAATTTTAAAAAATTAAAATTATGTTGCTATAACAAATATTGGAAAAAGTTACCCATATAATTTAAGCTTTTCAATGAAGAAAAGTCTTCGGCCATGATAACCGTCCCAATTGTATTAGGCCAAAATATTGTCAGGAATTTATTTTGCTAATCCAGCAGCAGTAATTTTGCGTTGGTTTAAATTGTTTAAGTTTCTTTTCCTAAAAATAATATTTTTAAAAGCTTTATAATAACATTAATTATGTAAATACCAAATATGATGCATCATTTTCAATTTTCAATAACAAAAAATCACGTTCGCAATTTAACTAATTTGAACAAAGAACAAAAACAAACTAAATGAAATGCCGTAATATTCAATTTGACAAAGAACTTTGCAAAAACAGTACACCGAAACTCGTCATCGTCAAATTATCAACGTTCATTTGACGTGAAATATGCAAGTCAAAACTACGTCGAACATTTTACGTAAAAAGTTTTTTCGCTGGGAATTTACTTTGACACTTGCTTGACAGTATACAGTCCATATTTTTTCGTGTAAAAACATATGGTTCTTATCTGTTGCTATTTTGAATTTAGTTTTTTTTTTTAAACTTCAATCTATAAAAATAAAAGATATAATATTTTTAAATAAATACAAGAACTAAATTATAAAATAATTTAAAATTATCAAAATATGAAGTTGTACAAATTGTACACTCATCAAAAATCATTTAGCCGTAAGAAATAAAATAATTTATAAAATAAAAAATAATATAAAATAAATTATTTATAAAATTTTTAGCTGCAGATTTAGTTTTAAATCCAAAAGAACATCCTGAGGCTAAAATTGGTGATGTTGTTGAAATTTATCATCCTGAAGATGAGGGATGCCGTTTATTGCTTCAAATAACCGTCTTTAATGAAGATATGAAAGGCAAAGATTTTATTAGTGTTGAATGTACAGTAGCAGCTGCATTTAATTTAAAAACATTTTCTGATGTTATTATGCAAATTGTTAATCCAATTGATTCAGTTGCATTAGATTCAGTTGAAATAACATTTAAAGATCAATATATGGGAAGATCAGAAATGTGGAGACTCAAAACTTATTTGGTAAATTATAATTTTAATTTATATATTCTTATTTATACTTAATTATTTTTTGTAGACAAATACTTGTGTGTATTCAAATAAAAAAATTGAATATTGTGATAACTCAATTCGATGTCAAATTTATGAAATGTGGTCACAGGGAGATCGTGTTGTTTGTGGTGTTATTACAGAAGATACAAAAGTAGTATTCCGAAGTAGTACATCATGTGTTTATCTATTTATACAAATGTCCTCAGAAATGTGGGATTTTGATATTCATGGTGATCTGTATTTTGAAAAAGCTGTTAATGGATTTCTAACTGATTTATTTATGAAATGGAAAAAACTTGGATGCAACCATGAAGTTACAGTTGTTTTATTTTCGCGAACTTTTTATGCAGCAAAAAGTCTTGATGAATTTCCAGATCATATGAGAGATTGTTTGCAAATGGATTATAAAGGTAGATTTTATGAAGATTTCTATCGTGTTGCAATACAAAATGAACGTAATGATGATTGGAGTTCAGTACTAGTACAATTAAGAAAATTATTCACATCATATCAATCCACTGTATTGAGATATCACGATCGTGAAAATGTTTATATACCACCAGCTACGAATTCAACTGCAGCACAGGGTAATTTTTTGGAAGTATTAAATATATCGTTAAATGCATTTGAAAAACATTATTTGGATCGAAGTTTTGATAGAACTGGCCAATTATCAGTTGTAATAACACCGGGTGTTGGTGTTTTTGAAGTTGATAGGGAGTTGACGAATATTACTAAACAAAGAGTAAGTTTGTTTTTAAAATGCTCATATTATTTTTTAATTCATTATGTTTTAGATTATTGATAATGGTGTTGGTAGTGATTTAGTTTGTGTTGGAGAACAACCATTGCATGCAGTACCATTATTAAAATTTCATAATAAAGATACATCACTATCAGCAGCTGATGATTATTCATTGCCACATTGGATAAATTTAAGTTATTATTCAACAAATAAAAAAGTTGCTTATTCAACATTTATACCAAGAATTAAGTTACCACCATTAATTCAAAATGAAGGAAATGATGAAGACAAAGTAAACTTTTAAAGTTAATAGTTTCTGCTTCTTCTTTTTTATTTCTCGAACATTTTAGGAAAATATGAAAATGAAATTTTTAAGCTGTAATCAGTCTGAATATATTCACAATTCTCTGTTCGATTACGATGCATATGATGCACAAATATTTCAATTACCACCTGCCCAGGGAACATGGTTTGTTTTATTAAAATGATATTAAAAAATGTAAATAAATAATTTCAAAATTATTATTTCGTAGTTCTCTACAAAGAGTTATTAGAGCAAAAAAAACTTCTGTTCCTAGTTTAGAAACATATGTAAATACATCTTCAAATGATTGGGAAACAATTGCATCACCAAAACTAACAGGACTTCGAAGGAAGATGTCTGATCCGGATATTCATCATGGTGTTTCGGGAGTTTTATCAACATTAGTAACATTATTAAATAAAAATTTACATTTTTTTTAAATTTTGCAATATTATAGGGTGGTTCGCCAAATTTGTCTGAATCTCTAGTTTCTGAAAAAAATGTACGCCGTTCAATTGTTGCATTGACACCAATTGTCCGACCAGGACGAGCATTAATAAATCCATTTGATCCATCACATGTTACAATTAAATTAACATCTAACCGAAGAAGATGGACTCATATTTTTCCGAAAGTATTGTTTTGGTCTTTTAATAAAAATAAATGTAATGTTTAAATATGTTTTAAGGGTCCAACTGGAGTATTAATTCAACAACATCATTATCAAGCTGTCCCAGCAAGTAATCAATTCCATTCAAATAATAAGTACAACCATCATGATAATAATAATGATAATTTTCAATCAAGTTTTAATACATTTGAATATGAGCATACATCAACTTGTTCATCATCTGTTGCAAAATCATCTATTAATTCAGATGAATATATAAATGATTGTAAAATTTTAAATAATTAAGTTTTATAAAATTTAATTCAATAAATAAATAATCTTTTAGCACTTAAACGTCGTACTTCTGTAATTCAATCACCCAATAATCATTCTCAAATTACTGTTACACCATCATCTAAAAGTTTAACATATTTATGGGGTGCAACTGGTGAACAAGAATGGACACCAGCTCTAACAACAGGTAAATTAAATAATATATTCTTTCAAATTTTTTTATGAAGTAAAATTTAAAAAGAAGGAAAAATTCATAAAAATTAAATATTATTTGTAAATAGATTTAAGAAGTAATTATAAATTTAAATAATTTTCTATTAATTATTCATAAATTCATACAACAAATTCATTTTACAACAAAAAAAAATATCGATTGATTACATTATTATTTATTGTATATTTTTTTTTATATTTCTATAAATTAATTTCATTTCTCATGTGTTGTCTCATATTGGATGTGTAAAATTAAAAAAAAAAAGTTTTCGGACGAAAATACAAAAATACGGATGCAACAGAAAGAGGAGAAGTAATCATAGGTCGGAAAAAAGTTTGTAATTTGTTTTTGTAGAAAAAGGGACACAATATTCTATTTTATTTAAGTAGATAATGTTTTTCTTTTGAGTAAATTTATTTATATTTTAATCGTTTTAATTTTTCTGCACATTTTTTTTTTAAAAGAAAATTGGGGCAATTTTTTTTCTGTTTTTAAATATATATAAAATATTTATTTTATGGTAGAAGTTTCTCTGATCTATATTATATTTTATTTTAAATTCGTTTCTTGATATTTAAAGCTTTTTTACTTTTTTTTTTAATAAATGAAAAAAGTTAATTAAATAATACCATATTTCTTTTGTCTCTATTTTAAAATTGATTAAATGTGTTCGGTGAAAGTCTTTTAAAAAACATTTTCAAATTTTCTTCGATTTAAATTATTATATTGCACTTATTTTTATTATATATTTATTTGCTGCAATATTTCTTATGGTTTATGTTAAATTAATTTTTTTAACTTAGTGTAATAGTGAACAAAAACTCCAAAGAGTTTTTTAAAATTTTTGAAAACAATGTAATTTGTATTAAGAAGTTTAAATGTTCTGCATTAAAAAAAATAAACTTCTCTTTGAAGAATTTGAATTTTGTAAAATTATAATATATATTAATATTTTTAATTTTAATCGCTTTTAACATACTCAATTCAATTCACAATATTTTATTCTTTCTTCAAGTAAATTAGTAATTTTAGCATGGTTATATAGATTAAAAGCTTTTAATTATTTAATATTTTAAGTAAAGTAAAAATAATCCTATAAAATATTAATTAAATTATATTTTACAATAACAAAAAAAAATATTGCAATATAAATTATAGGCGTCGATTGGAAATCTTTAACAATACCAGCTTGTTTACCAATTACAACAGATTATTTTCCTGATAAACGTTCTTTACATAATGATTATTATGTTATCTATGATTATACATTATTACCGGATGCAGTTAATTCTGATTTTGCAAATCGTCGTGCTGTTTATCGTAATCCATTAACAACTGAGGAAGTTTTCAAAGAAATTGTATCACAACGCTTAGCACAAGGATTTCAATTAATTGTCCTTGAAGATAAATCAACAAGTCCACCTCATGCACCATGTTGTGGTGGGCAAAAACAAATTCAATCGACTGTATTAAAAATGAAACCACCAACAGAACCAACTAAAGAATATTTATTATCGATTGGTAGAATTTTTTATAAAATTTCATTAAGTGGCTCAGTAATAACAGTAACGGGTTATAAGCCTAGGTAAAAATATATTCAATGTCAATATAATATTTATTTGATTATTTCATAATAGTAATTCTAAAAAAAATTTTAGACATCCATATCCACCAATTAACGTGGATTATCGTTATCGATTTCATGCTCCACATCATGATACATATGAAATTTCCGGGGTTAATTTTACAACAGAAAAATTGGAAACATATAATTGGAATTATATGGATCATTATATTTGTACACGAGGTGATATTGATTATCCACTTTTAGATGTAAGTAAAATATGTATTTTAATCTTAGAAGCTTCGTATTAATATTTATAAATAAACAAATTTAGAGTCTTAAATATTGGAGATATCGAATGTATTTATTACCAAAAGAACATCCAGCTATGAAAAAAATTCTAGATGGTACTGTAACTCGATGTGATGTATATACAGATTTTCCAATTGATTCAACAAAACAAATTGAAGAGTTTATACGATATGTTGAATCACATTTAAATAAAATAAAACGTTTACAATGTCGCAGATCAAGGGTAAATATAAATTATAATTTAAATAATGAACTAATAAATATAAAAATTCTAATCTGATTTTTTTAATTAAATTAAATTTATATACAAAAAAAAATTTTTAAATCATATAATTGCCACAAGAATATTTTCAATTATATTTAAAATTAAATGAATTCTTTTATTGCATGAAATATTTTTAATTTATAAAATTTTACTATATATATTTTACTATAATTTCTGTATTTAATTATTTTTTTTTTAATTTTCAATTGTTTTTTTATATAGCTAAATTAATATATATTTTTTAAATAGTTTTGTAGTAAATTTGATATAATTTTTTTTTGCAGTTATAATTTCCATAAAATTATTTAATTTTTAATTTTCCTTTTTTCAATATTGTTTAATGTGGCAAATTAATTTCTGTAAATTTCCAAAATGCTTTTTTTTTTATTATTTTTTGCGAACATTTGTATTACGTTTGAAGTGATTTATTCCAGGTTACTCCAAGCACACAATCCCATCTAACAAGAAGACGTCATAGTACCAGCATTATATCCAGACCGTCACCTAATCAGGTGCTAATTAATTAATTGTTGTAGAAAAAAAGTGATTTTTTTAAAAAAAAAATTTAAAACATTTCTTTTTAGTCCAATTTGATTTTGTCCAAAAAAAAGCTTTAACTGTTTTTCTTTCTTAGATTTTATTTTGATGACAAAAAGCTTTTAAAGTTCGTTTAAATAACTCGGTCTCAAATGACAAATAAATTTTTTTTTTATAATGGATACAAAAAAAATGATTTTTCAAAATTTTCTTAAATCCGAGACAAAATTAATTTTTTTTATATATTTGAATTTATGACAATGATTTGTTCTAAATTTTTAAAATTTCGATATTATTAAATTTTAACAATAGATAATTATAGTAAAATGTGAAACTAATTAAGATTCATAAAATTTCCGAGTTTATTTAAACGAATTTATACAATTACAATAGATTTTATATTTTAATCATTAACAATACATTTTTTTTTAGATAAATATTTTCCTCAATTTTATATTTGTATTAATTTTTACATTTACAAAAAAAATTAATATTTTATTTTATATTATTAACTAATATATTTTTCTTAATTATTTTAATCGAACATTACCTTTAGGGTATTGGTAATTCACCATTTCGAGAACGTGTTGGCAGTAATCGATTACCAGATAAAAGACCAAGGTTTTTACTATAACAAATTAAATAATATATAATTTTTTAATTTTGCTTTTATTGGGAAGAATTTTGCTAGCTGATATTAATTTTAATTAAATAATTTAATCATAATTTTTATATATTAATTATTTTTTTAATGCTTCTTAGTTTGAATTAGATATTGCTTCTTGGTGAATGATCTACTAAGCTTATATTATCATATAATGATTCTTTTAAGATTGCACTTGAACTTTATTGCACATTTTTGTTATCACATAAAAAAACTCTTCATTGGATATATTGGACATTAAATAAATACAATATTATTTTTTATCTAATTGATTTTCGTTATTATGGCAAAACTGTTTAAAAATTATATTGCAGATTTTTATTCTTTTTTATTATATTTGGGTTGTAATATTCCATGTAGTTTTAAATTTTGTATCATTAAATTTATTTGTATATGTAACAACAAATCACATTTTAAAACATCATTAGATTTACAATTTTCATTTTGTTTTTGTTTTTTTTTTTAATTTTTTGTTATCAATTATTTTTTTGGTTTTTGGATGGCTTTCAGCGTGTTTCATCTAGATTATTAAGTGAAAAATCTTGTTCTTCTGCAAGGTTAGTTAAATACCTAATTGTAAATATACATATTAAATATTTGAAATTTACTTTTTTGGAATATATATTTAATATTCTATAGAAAATAATACTGTAAATATGGGAATATTTTGTGTTTATAAAAGTTTTTCAAGTTGATAGTTGAAATAATTGATATTTTTTGATAAAAGCTTATAGACCTATATTACTAATTTCGGGATTATTAAATATATGAAATATGCGAATAATAAATTAACAATTAGAAACTTGAAACACTATTATTTTTATCTAATATTCTGTTTTTCAAATTATTTAATTTTCTTATATTTTAAATTTAATTTTTAAATTAAATCTAATATTTTAATTAGTTTTAATATAAATATTTTTTTTTTCAAGGAAGATTTAGATATAACTATATAAAAAGAAAAAAATATTAACTTTATGCACGTGGAACGGAAATTACTAATAACAAATTATTATTTTTTTCTTTGGTGATATTAATTCTAGCTTCCTTTCTAGAGCTGGTACAAAACCATTAGAACGCGGTCGAATATCACCAGCTGCTGAGGCAGCTGGTATTTCATTAAATCCAGATTTAAATATGAATAATACTGAGGATATAGATGAAACGTATAAAACTTTTACTTTAACAATATAAAAATTTTTAATATAAAAAAAAATATCTTTAAATATTTTAGATTTTTAGGCGATGTTAAACTAAAACCAAATGCAACTTTAAGTGAAATATTTGAGGCAATGAAACATCCAATAACTGGTGTTGGTTATTTAGCATCAACACCAAGTTTACCATCTTGTACATTTGTTGCTTATGATGCTATTAATTGGTTACGAAACAAATTAGAAAATAATACAAAAGATCCTTTAGAAATTTTAGAATCAATGCGAAAGTATATAAAAACAAAATATTAACTTTAAATTTAAATATTACATTATATTTTTTTAGAGAACGTATGATTTGTCATGCATCTGGTAATTGGGATAAAAAAATCATACCAGGATTTTATTTATATTTTATTGCAATTCAAGATAAAACATCAAAAGGTGTAAAATGTATAATAATTAATTGAAATATATATAACAATTTGCAATTTTCTTTTTTAGATTATACTCCTCCTTTGGGTGATTTGAAAGCTTTTGAAAATGAATGGATGGAAGTTGAAGTACAAGGATTTGATTCAAATACAACTACCACAGATTTAACAAAAACTATACCAAATTTCCTAAAGGATACACCAACATCTAGAAATTGGAGTATAAATCGTAATTTAATTATAAATTTTTTAAATAAAAAAATTTAAAAATTTAATTACTTTTGTAGGAGAAGTCTATAAGCATTCACATTTAGAAATTGATATAAATTCAAGAAGTGATCGTATTGAATGGGGACATGCTAAATATCATAGTGTTATGATGCCTGGTAATGCATTTGAAATTGTAGTTGAATGGGTAACTGCTTCCGGTCCAATTGTATATGAATTGGTAAATAATAAAATTATTATCTATTTTCTGATTTTATCTCATACAAGTAAAATAATTTTTTGTTTGTTTTGTGTTAAGGTTTATGGTTGGTCACGTAAAGCACAACATTGTTTTCAATTAATTCCAATACCATCAGATCCCTTAGCTGAACCATTTACACCAAAATCTGATCCACTTAGAGGGCCAATTTATATTCCATTAAATACTGATGCAATTAAAGAAGGAAGTTTTCTATTTGAAGGTAATAATTTTTGAATTCCGAAAATTTTTTTGATTTATTTTTGTTTTTATAACAAAAAAAAAATAGAATTCGATGAGGAAACTCGTGCTGAACGTATGTTATTATTCCAAGAAGCTATATTAGAAAGATATGGATTTGTGCCTTGTATTTTACAAAAAGAATTTAGTTTTAAAAAAGATGTAATTATATTTTATTCTAAATTTTATTCTTTTTTTTTTTAATTTAATTTTAATATAATTTTACAGATCCCAAAAGAATATCAATATGTTCATTGTTCAGGAAATATGTTTGTGTTGATACGGTAAAATAATTAATATTGTTTTCAAAAAAAAACTAATTTTAATTAATTTTCATTTCAATTAATTTAGATGTCCAAAAGTTATTGTACAACAAATGGAATCTCCATGTAGACAAGAATCTTATGTAACTAGATTAGTTTATGGTCATACAAATAATACAAATATACCAAAAAAGGTTAATAAATAATTAAAAATTATTTTATAATTTTCAAAATTTAATTAAATTTCAAAATTAATATAATTTTTAGGTTGGCTTCCTTTGGTCATGGAATCATATGATTGCTAATAAAAAATGGAAATCATTAGTTATTAATTGTTCAGAAGGTGAATTATTTCAGTTAAAAATGTTAAAAGATTTTAAAGAGTTTTGTTCAAATCAAGATCAACGATTAAAAAAATTTTGGGATTCTTGTTGGGATATTAGACAAAATTATATTAATAATTTATCTGAAAATCGTAATGATTAATAAAAATTATACTATATATTTGTAAATATGTATAAGTCGTTTTTTTTGTTGTATAAATAGACATAAAAAATAAAATAAGTTAAATAATTTGTTTAATAAAGTTCTTTCAATTTTAATTTTGAAATATATATATAATTGGTTTAGTAGTAAATCTTTTCTGGTAGTCATAATTATGAAATAAGGATAAAATTTTGAAAACCAATTTTAAACTCATAATTTATTTGGTCCTTTTTATTACCTTAATATTATGAAATTTTATCTATCGAAAACTTTTAAATACCAAATTAAACTTCATCTTTTCTGTATTTATAATTATGTAAAATTTATACGAAAATTTAATGTAATAAATTGTTTACAACAAGTTTTTATATATTTGAATTATTTTATACAAAATGTAATTGAATCACAAATAATTATTTTTCTTCATTTAATAAAGTTGTAAAGAGATCATAATTAAAAGTATTAATTCATTTTGTGATATTTCAAAATAAATTACAAATTTTGCGAATGCTGAAAAGTTTATAGACTGTAAATAAAAATGTAAATAAAAAAAGTGATTTTTGATATTTTCTAACTTTTTTATTAATACAAAAAAAAAATATTTTGTAAAAAAGAATTGTACACTTAAATAAAAATGACAAATAATAATTATTTTAAAAAATTGTAATTAATTTTTTTCTGTTATTAATTTTTTTATGGTCCCATTTACTGCACAGAAACCCATTTTGACTTAATTACATTTTTTAATAATTGAATAAAATTAAAATTTTCATTAATTTTTTATATTGTTAGCACGAAGCTCAATTCGATTTGATGCTAGTTTTTTTTAATTATTTTTATTATACAAAATTCTATGGCACAACATAAAAATAAAAGTTTAAATAAATTTTATGATTTTTTATAGGAATATTTTATAGGATTCATATTTTATATTTATTCATTAGGTGAATTTTTTTATTTTATATATTTTTTTTTGAGCTTTTTAATAGAAAATATAAGAAATATATATAATAATATACTTATTAAAATTTATATACTTAATTACGTATAATTTGCTTTACTACAAAAATTATTATTACTTAGGTATATTAAAAACTAAATAAAATAAAAAAAAATATATCCTTAAATTTATGAGGTGTATTGGAGATTGACTTAAATTAATTATAAAATTACATTTAATCATCATTATAAAAAACTATATTATTACTATTCAAATTAAAGAAATAAAGTTATAAGCAAAGATCATTTATAATATGATCTTTGGTATGTTATAAGTAAATGAAATAATTTGTAAAAAATTATAAAATTAGAAAATGTCTTAGCAAAAAATTAGATAAAAATTTTTAGAGATATTATATTATTTTTGTTTTGTTCTTTAAATATTTTTAACTGGGATTTTGTCTTTAAAAAAAGAATGAAATTTGACTCACGAAAAACTTTATATATAGATTTACAATCAACCAAAAATCTTGGTATAGTGAAATGATAATTCTCTAAAAAAAAGTTACAGATTACCTGAATTATTCCATTAACGACTCAGGACTATCGACTATAAAAATCAATTGTAAATATATTGTACTATTAAAGAACTGACAATAATTAAATTATAAAAATCAGAAATATTATTGTTACAGAAATCATCTTAAAGAAATGAGAGAAATAATAATTAAAGTTAATATTCATAAACAAATTTTAGTTTTTTTTCCTATTATCAAATGGCAAAAAAAGCTAAAAAATCTATTATAGTTATTAATCAGAACAATATTTAAATGAATAAATCATTTTTAGAACATAATTTGAATATGGTGTTAATTTTGAAAATGTATAAAAAATTGTTTAAAAGTAAAGATTTAATTGATGTTAATCATAATTAATATTTTTATTTTTAGTCATTCTACAATAATTTTAATAAGATATTCTTACTAATATTTTTCCAGATAATGACTAATAATCCTAATCAATTTTTTAGTCGCTCTAATTATATATTTAATATTTGTTACTCATTGAGCAGCTCTGGCTGGTATTTTAGAACAAAATTTTATAATCTATATTTTTTTAGCAAATATTGATTTAAATTTAAATTTTAAATTTGTCAATATAAAATTTACTGCCTATAATCACAGTATAAGCAAAGTTGTTATCAAAATTAATTGTTATTAAGTATAGAATTAAATATTTTGCCTGTTTTCAAAAAATCAATTTATTTAAATATAATTTTCTGAATAGTTTTCAATGAAATTTTTTTACTTTTTTTTAGAACTTCGGCTTTTGTCAACTCTACTTTACTATCTAATTCTTTAGTTATTTAACAAAATTATTATCAGAAAAACTATTTCAGTTAAAAATAGATTTATAAATTATAACACTTTCAAAATTAACAATTCATTAATGAAATACATGTTTTTTTTTGCTCTGTGATTCATATATTCTCTCTAGTATCTATTTATTTAGTTTTTATTAATTATTTTTTATAAAAAAAAAATGAAAAATATAAACTATAAAAATTTCTATTTCTGTTTTTAATGTATATATTCTTATAAATTTATAATTCTAACTACCACAGATAAGATTTAAAAAATATTTTTTTTTTATCTTAAACATATAAAAAAAAAACTTATTTCTAAATATAAAAAAAAAATTAACAAATTGAGTTTAAAAAAAAAGTGTTATATAATTTTTATATAACTAAAATTGGGCAATGTCGATTAATATTTTTATATAAAAAATTTCTATTTCTGATAGAAAATGGTTTTATTGTTTGGTATAAATTTGAATATTCTTTTTCTAATGTTTCTGTATTAAAAATAAATTGTTTATTTTAAACGGAAGTATCTGATGCAGATGCATTCATTGGTTTTACAATATCAGTCTCAGTTGATGATGTATTATCTTCTGGTGCAATATCAATTCGATGTGCTTTACTCCAGACAATTAAATCCATAATAAATGCAATAAACATTATACCAGATGTTATACCTATATATATATATATTTTAATTTTGATTATACAAATTATTAAGAAGAAAATAAAATTAAATTAAATTTACCCAAAAAGTAATATCTAAAACTATCAGTATCATATAATGAACATGCTCCTGGTTTACCACAAACTGTTTTCCATACTAAACAAGCTGAATCAATAACAGCACCATATATTATTGGACATGGTACATTACCAAATAAACCAATTGCTGAATGTATTACACCCATTGCCATTGCTTTATCTTAAATTATAAAAAAATTATATATATAGATAAATAAATATTTTTGAAAGTCTTCATAATTTTAAAGTGAAAATTCAATCTTTTTTACAATTAAAAATTATAATTTTCACATATTAATTATATAAAAACGATAAATGCTTGTCAAATGAAAAAAATATTTTTTTACCTTTTGGATCTGTACATCTCATTATCAATAACATGCTACCAACTTCAGATGTTGAATGCATAAATACACAAAATGCAAATATACATATAAAATATATAAAATTTTGGCACTCATTATCACAGTAACCACTAACAGCTTTCTGTAATCTACCAGGTGGAATAAATTTTTCGTCTGGTATTACATAATCATCTCCGAATTCTTGTATGTATTGTACTAATAAAAAATTTAATTATCATTTTAATTTCTATATTTTAAATATGATTTAAGTAGATATACTTACTATTTGGAATACATTCACAATCGAAATAAACTGGTTTACCATCTTTATATTGTACAGTACTACAGCCAGCATGACAAGCTGAAAAATATGTTTTACCATTTCTACCGCATATTGGTGAAAATTCTTTAACATCACAGTTACAAGTTATATTACAAGATGGTTCAAATAATGGTGTACTAAAAATTGAGACAATAAATAAATAATCATTTTTCAATTATTATTTGGTGAGAAATTATATATAAAAAAATTTTTTTTTTATGTAAAATTAATTTTTTAAACTGTTATATGACTTACATCGGTTGATGATCAGATGTATATCTTGTCAATCCTTCAAAATTATCCATATTACATCCAACAAACATTAATACAGCCATACCACATGAATATACCAATGCTGTAAATGCAATCCATCCAGCTACTGTTTTTGCTGTTGGATTTAATTTTAATATTACATATCCTGATATTACAATACCAACTCCCATTACTAAAATACCACCAAATGCTGTCATTAAATTAGCATCAGCTGCAGCTAATCGAAATTGTGTTTCAAGGTATTTTGGTAAAAATGTATAAAGTCCAGCAATTGGTAATAAATGGAATACAGATGAAGCTGTTCGGAACATTAAAATATCATTGCTAAATTGACGACGAACAGTTTTTGGAAAATCTATGATTTCGAAATAGAAAATTATGAAATAAAAATTATTTTTGTTTCATTCAAATAAATTAAATTAAATTAGACCTTTAAGCTTTGGCATTGCTTCAACTGGTTGAGGTGTTTTAGTATCGTTACTATCTTGATCTGATTGTAATACTGGTTTTGTCCCACGTAACTGTCTTGGAAAACTAAACATTGCTATTGATGCAATTAACATTAAACTACCAATACAAACTGGTCCTAACCACCACGCACTTATCCAACGTGGATCACTTGAATCAAAAGATGGTTTTGATAAATCAACAAAAATTCTTGTACAAAATGAACCAATTATAAAACCAGTTGCTGGTCCCAATATTCGTACACCAATTGTAATTGCTATATAAATATTGCTATATATAATAAATTTACTTAATTAATTGAAATTTTTTACCCATATAAATTGGTGAATCACGACTAGCTACATTATCATCAATATATGGTATACCTAATGTTGATACAGCTGTTTGACCAATACCAGAACTCAATAAACTAACAAAAAATATACAAAGGACAATTGTTCTTATCTTTGAATGTGATGCTTGTTCTAATTTGATTTCCTCTTGACACTCTAAAAGTAGATCATATATATTTAATATTAGATCATATTTATAATATAAAAATATAAATCTTTACCATTACTATCATTTAAATTACGATGTGAATGTAAGCATAAATTTAAATTATCCGTACTATTTATTAAACTGGCAGCTGACATACTAATATTTGTATTAGTATTATTTAGAATATTATCATTTTGTATTGTTATCATATTTTCACCATTCATAAACATACTTGATTGCATTAATTCTCGGCCAAATATAAAATGTGGTAATGCACAACCAAATGCTGCAATTGAAAATAATACCATACCACATCCAATCCATCTAGGCCGATGACCACGTCCAGCATAATATGTTAGTAACATTGCTGTACAAATTTGACCAATTTCACTAGCACTTAATAACATACCAGTTGTACGTGATTTAAATTGAAATAATTTTTCAATTGTTGTTATAACACTAACAAAATATGTTAAAAACATTCCTTGAAATACCCATGCTAATAAAAATACAACCATAAATACATGTGTTGATGCTAAACGTTTACCCCATTTTGGTTTACAACCAAATAAACCACAATTTGTACCATTTGTATCACTATCATCATTATTACTTGTATTATAATCATCTGATGTTGTATTATCATAACTAACATTACTACTATTATTATCATCATAAATTTGTTTTTTACCAGTTAATGGATCATGTTCTTCCATTAATTTATCAATATCAACAATACCATTTTTTTTGCCATTCATTAATAATATTGAACCATTATTATTGTTATTATTATTATTATTAATATTATTATTATTAATATGATTTTTATGATAATTATTACGTAAGTTATTTATTTCTTCATTATCTTTCCAATCATCATTATTATTTTTTTTATTTGGATCATATATAATTGATGTATTATTATTACCATTATTATTTATAATTTTATGACCATTCGTTAATATTTCATCAGTTTTTTGTAATAATGGTGACCATACATTTGATGCTGAATCACGTCTTTCACCATTACCATTACAAATCTTATTATTATCATTAACATTATGATTATCATGATTATTTATTATACCACCATTACCGTTCATATGATTATGATGTTTACCATTTTTTATACCATTTAATTTACCATTATTACAATTTTCATCCATTTCATTTAACATTGTATTTATCATTCTATTATTATCTAAATCAAGTATATGATGATCGGTTGATGGTTTTGAGTGATTTGTTGTTGTCGAATTTGTTGATACATCATCTTCTGGACTCATTTTGATGTTTTAAATATGTTATTGTATTTATCCTGATTCCTGGTAAAGGATATTTATGGTATGGTAATATGAAAAAAAGATCCTGAAAATAAAAAAATAATTTTTATTACATAGTTAATTTTGCGATGATTCAGTTTTGTGGTTCAATATAATATGAATCAAAAAAACTAAATATAATAAATTATATACGAGAGAAGAAACACAAAAAAAAGGGAAAATGTCACAAGACAATTAAAGGTGATTTATTAGTTTTATTTAATACAAAATAAAAATAATGTAACAAAATACAATAAATTATAAAAGAACACAAAAAATTATATATGATAGATTGAAATGGAATTTGATATTCAATACGCGTTTACCATTTAAATTATGGATCTAACTGAGAATTTTTTGTATACATTATATTTAGTTGGAGTTGGAAGGAACTGATATACGATTAGGCTATACAAAAGGACATCAAGAAACTGATTAAAATTTTGTAAAACATAAAATTATGGTCTAATTATACTTTGAGAAAAATTCAGTATTTCTTTAATCGTTTCTTTGGAAACAATCTTCCATTCATTGCACAAAAATCATTTTGCTTGAATGAACTAATCCGAATCAAAAGATTTTGAGAGTCTAGACATCAGATGCTTTGTAAGTAGGAACTAACGTGGTGATGGTGAATTAAATCCAGTCAATAACTAAAAACGAAAGTGGATCAAATAACATCCAAATCAAATCAATGATCGATAATATCATTTAAAATATAAATCGATTTTGTACTTTGATCAAATTTATTTGTAAATAAAATGTTTCATGTTTGGCCAATTTCTTATTTTTAACAAAATTTCTCTTATTATTATTAATTCGATCATCTACTTAATTAAAGATTTACGAAACACTTACGTATAATATGTATGTAGATAGTATATAAATTAAGCCATCGCATATTTTTGCCGGACCTTTCTGATTTTATCCCATCCAATAATTTATATTTTAAATAACTGCCAATTAAAATCCTTATTTCTTGGTTCTTTAAATTTATGATTACTATCCAAATTATTAATAACCAAAAAATTAACAAAATTTTATTATGTATAAAAAAATATTCGTCATTCTATTACTATCAGACATGACCTTTTTTCATGGATGGAAACATTACGACAGATAAATGGAAAGAAAAAAATCCCCGACTCCTTTAAATCACCGTCGTTAATAAGCTTTTTTTTCTTTGTAGTTTTTATGTTAACCCAAAAATTTTCTTATGTTTTTACATCCCCGATTTTTATGCGGAATTTAAAGTAGAGAATTGCATTCTTTAAAGGTCATTGCTATTTCGCCTGTTGATAGCTCCTAAAAATGTTGTGTTTCTTTTGGGTAAATCATGGTACCGATTCATATCAATATAAATATTAGCCAAATGTCAAGGAACTTTTTTTTATTATAAAAATTTTCATTTTTATTTAAATGATGATTTTTTGCCAATGATTGTTATAATACCTTTTTGTATACAAAAACATTTCTTAAATTCACATCACACAAATTGTTCGTCCTCTTCCTTATGGATCAGAGTAAAACATGATTTTTGATGACCAAAATACCGACAAAAAAATAATAATATTAAGAATTTCTTAAGCTTTTATGTCGGTCGCGCAATTATGGCTCGTTTAAAAAAAAGTTTCGACATTTCTGTATTTTTTCTTTAAATGATATAAGTAATATGAAAAGATTCACGAAGATGAGTTTATCATATTTTTCGTCATTTATACGTCAATGCCCGAAATATACTATAAAATACTTAATGGAAATACATTTTAGAAATAATGGTATAAAAAATGATGTTTCAAAAAGCAAAAGAACATTTTTGTAATAAATTTTATTTTATTTTGTGGATCATTTTTCGACTTTTCTCCAATCATTATTTAAAAAAATGAATTTTTAATGATCTTTTTGAATCAAATAAATATTTAATTGTCTTCGATTTCGAACTAAAATTATTGTGTCGGTAAAAAAACATAATTTTAATATGGTCAAATATTTCTGTTTGGTTTTGAAAGACATTTTTTGATGCAATTGGCTCTAACTCGGAAGCCATTTGATGGAATTGGCTCTAACCCGGAAGCCATTAGCTTGTTGCATTAAATAGTTTCCCTCCTATTTAATTTTATATATTAAATATATATAAAATTAGTAGGTCCCTAATTTCAACAGAATGCCGGAAAACCTCTATTCTAGATTCTAAACTTTAGAGGGTAGAAGAAGAAAAACTCTGATTGCTTCCAAAAATCTATTTCAAATATTCAATATTTGAAATAGATTTAAAAAATTGAAGTATTAAACCAAAATCTTTAAAACAAAATATGTATAATTCTCAATTAGTATATCAGTAAATTAACTAACCATTATTATATGAAGATCATATAAATTTAATTTCATTGTAGATGTTCTATAAATATTAATTCATTCTTCATTTTTTTATCAGTCCATTATCAAATTGCAAATAATATGAAAAAATGGTTTACTGTCTAAATAAACTGCAATATAAATTTAAATAAAGTTGTTTCAAGTATTGTATACATAATCTAATCAGATCAATCTGGAATAACAATTCTTACTATATTATTTGCTCTTTTTATTGCAATTTGCCTTGTTATGCGATTTATACATCTTAATTCTTATTATGCTAATCAAAAATAAAATTTATGTATTATACTAAAAACAACCTTTTATGTCCTAACAAAATAAACAGAAACCGAAATTTACTACATAAACGAGATGATTCTTCGACATATCCCAAACAATATTTTCACAATCAATTCAATTATTTAAATACTGCAATTAAGCTGTCAGTCTGCCACTAAAATGCCAACTAATTGAATTGTTTTGCTGATGGTTTATTTTATTTTTTTATTTATTTCTACGCTTTCTGTGCTGTGTGTAAATTTTTTTTATTTATTTATTTACAAGACCGACACTGCCACTGGCATTGCCGCCTTAGGTCATTGTTTTGCGGTCAGCAATAAAAAAAAAAGGCAGTATATTACACTGGTATAAAACTTATTTGCTTCTCATGACAAGATTGGATATTACTTATACTTTATACAGTACAGTGTTGAAGAAGTGCTTTCTGAACATTTATACAAATTCTCAAGGACTTTGAAAACTTTATTTATACGCTACCACAGCCCGGCGGCCAGACAGACCGAAACGAAAATTTTTGTAGACTTAATAAAAAGGAAAAAGAAAAAAATACCCCCTTTGATAGTAAAACTGGAAGAAAGGCACGTGGTAGTCGTCGGGAGTTATTTAGTTTTTTTTCGTATTTAAGTTCGCCGAAAATATTTTAATTTATTACGTTAAAGTCTATGAAATAAATCAATAAAAAGAACCAACAGTCCAAATGGATATAATGATGTCAGATTTTAAAAAGAATCACTTTAGACTTTAGAGATTTGAAGATGACATCAGAAATCAGAAGCCTTGAAAATCACATCAGATTTTAGTAAAATCAAAGAAGAGAAAAAAATTTTCATTAAAAATCTGAAATCACAAAAGAAGAATAGTTTTAAGGCTAAAATCGCCGAGTTATTGAATATCGAAATGATGAAACAGTAGGTCTGTTCGTTAGCTTGCTCAGGTCACATAACCCGAGTAGGTTAGGTTAGGTTGTGTTAGGTTGAGTTAGAATAAGTGACGTCAAAGATCACTTTAGGTTCATTTGTGACCCAAACCCAAATTCTGTTCGCTTGCTCAGATCAAATCAGTTGGAATTTTTTACATTTTGCTGCCAAACATAAACATAATTAAATCAAAATTTAAATCAAAGCGGCTTTGATATAATTTTAAATTTTTCGTATGAATGACATATTAAATATGTCATTCATCGACTCTATCTATTTTGGAAGGTTAGAAAAAAGCAACTCCAAGTAGATCGGATCAAGTTCAAAAAAGCTAACGAACATAGAGTATACTGGGGGGCTACTATGAAAAAAATGCGCGCGCCGCGCCTATCGAATATCGAATTTTGCTACTATGAAATAAAAATATTCGACGTCTGTCGAATGATCCGCCTTACCATGAACGTTAAATAGCCGCGCCTGCGCATTTTATGCGCGATCGAATATTTATATTCGACAGCAAAATTGATGACGGAAATTTTTTTAATTTTTTATTTTCGGGTTTCAACAAATTCAAAACAATTTGTTATTAGTGGAGTATTTATTTAATAAAACATGACGACATCGCTAAAAAAAATTTTAAATGCTCCTCGATATAAAGCAAAATGCAATGAATCCATTTTATACTTTTTTTACTTTCTTTAGTTCAAAATTAAATTAATAACTTTAAGTTTACCAAAATAAACTTCTTGTTTATATTTATAAATGTAAAAAATTATGTTTTTAAACAATCAGCTGATCATTTTATTCTAAATACCCCAATAAAAATGGCAATGCGCCTATAAAAATTGGTAAAGCGCCAATGTTTTTTTGTAAATGTGTCTCGGATAAAGCGTCAAAAAAGTTGTTCGATATCTAATTTTCATAGTAGGGTAATTCGACGCGGATCGCATTCTTATTTTGCGCATAATATTCGATATGCGCGACGATCGAATAGTTTCATAGTAGCCCCCCTGGACCTAACCTAACCTAACGCAAACGAACACGATCAAATTGACACATATTGATCCAAGTAACTTGTATCAAGCTAACGAACAGACCTAGTAATAACAGCTCAATAAATCAGTATAAGAAATCAATGATAATTTTTAGTTACCTTCTATCCGAATTAACAATTAAATTATGCCAAAAAATTTCCACTAATTAGCTTACCCTATTTTTTTAATATCGTTGTTTCTTAGAATTAATCCCAGATTGAGATTCACCTTGTATTTTCGACTGTTATGGCTATCAAATAACAAACATTTTTATTATTAGTTTTGCTTATTTATTTTTTATATTTTTTGGTTTCATCAATGCTGATTTTTATTTTTGCACAAAAATCCGATCTTAAAAAAATGATATAATGACCTTAACATTGAACTTGAACAACAACAAAAGAAAAAAGATTGAAATTTTTGAAAGAGCAAAACAGAAAAAAGCCATTTCACCAATTTAGAAATTTTTTTTGTAAGATTTGTTTAAAGATAAATTTGGCATAATTTGCATATCTTTCGATGCACAATGTGTTTATTTGCTAAAAAAATTGGAATTTACATAAAGCATAAATTAAATTTAATTAATTTTATATATATAAATACCTATTTAGATTTCGTAGAATGTGGAAATTCATATAAAAATGTTGGTCAATGTCAAATATTATTATGATTATTATTTTGACTATCAATTTTTTTTTTTTGGCTTTGGATTTTTGAAGGTGACTTGGTCAATTGGTGAATCTTGATGATTAAAAATTCTGTTTGTTTGTTTTTGGCGTTTTTGTCATTGATTAGATTATAAATTTTAGTGTGTTTTAATATTACATATTTTAATGTAACAACCATGTATTATATATTTAAATAATATTTTTGAAGAAAAAGTGATAAGGAAACGAAACTGGAACTATAAGATTACTTATGCAATCTTTTAAGTACAAAGCAAATTCGAGAAAAAAATTAAAATCAATTTTGCTTCATATTAAATATAATATGAAGCTTTGTGGTGCAGAGTTTCGAAAAAATTTTTTCCGAGATTTTCAATTTTTTCTTACGTTTTATTTTCAATTTTTTCTTACGTGTCCGCCGTACGCAAAGCAATCGCTTAAGTGCTACAATACATTTAATTGAATCAAAAATTTACAGAAAGGTAAACAAAGGATGGAATTTTATGCTTATGGTATCCTTATCCGAATAATATACCTGCAAACCCCCTTCACGGAGCGGTAAAAATGCACAATTTTGTGCATGTCAAAAAACACACCTTACTATAGTCGGATCTTTACCCTGTTTCACAGTTTCATGAATAGACACCATACAAAGAACATAAGAAAAATTTAGAGCCCTGGGTCCCCGCCCCCGTATTTAATTGTAATATTATAGATGAATTTTTGAAAATTGAAATGCACATAAAACCAGTACGATTTCACGTAAAACATTATAACTTTTAAAATAGGTATAGCAGGCAAGTGCCTTTCCATTCCATATTAAAAAAATTAATCCCCGCCTTTTTTAAATGGGTGAGGGGCTTATATAAGAAACAAGTTACAACCCCTCAGTGGGCAAGTTTATTAAAGAAATGAGAAATAAATTTCTTCATTATACTATTTAACACCTTCTAAAGAAAAATCAGCCTCATACCTTTACCCCCCTTCATTTTACTAGTGAAAGAATTTGTTTGCGTACCTGCAAACCCCTCTATTCTACATCACTTAGAATTGCTACATTTTAAATTTTATTATATACATAGTTTATGAAAATTTAATTTTTGGAACTTAAAATGACTATAAAATAAGCTACAGTTTAGATATTAACTTGAAACTTATAAATTGGGTGCAATAGGTTCGTGGTAATCCAAATCACTCCAAATTTTAACCTGCTGCTCTTTTTTGGTGTAGGAGGGGGTATATTTAGAAAACAAGCTCCATGCCTTCCGCGGGGCGCTAATTTAAAAAATTGAAAAAATTCTTTTTTAACAATGAAATTTTACACCTTGTATAAAAAAATCAGTACCAACCCCTCAACCCTCTTTATATCAGTCGAATTTCGATATTTTCAAAGTAAAATTTTTGAAATTCAAAATGGCTATAAAATGGTCCAAATTTTATGTACTAATTAACTTCTATGCCAGGTACCATAATTTCAAACCTTTCGAAATCACTTAAAATTATAAACCACGATCTCATTAAAGTAGAGGACGGGGTATATTAATGAAATAAGCAATATTCCCTATGCAGGAGATTATATAAAAAAAATTAAAAATTAGTTTCTTAATAGTACTATTCTACACCTTGTACATAAAAACGAGAACTGTATCTTCAACCCTCTTTATTTTACAGCGTTAAAAATTTCGACATTTATAGAATAAACATATATTACATGTCGAGTATTTAGTATATATATAGTAATACAAATTCGAGTACTCGAGTATTCGAGTATTGTCTTATATCATAAATTCAACCATTCGATTTCATCATTTTTACCATTCGTCTAAATTGTATATAAATAACATCATAAGTTTTATATAAGAACATAAAATACATTTACTTTTAAACTGTGAAAAACATGTAGTTTTACAAAATATTATAACTTTTACTTAATTCTTTGTTTTTATTAAATCCTAGGTTGATCTAAAAGGGGATATGAAGCACTCTTCCAACATGGCAGCTTTTTTTGATTATTTCTATTTTTATTAATCTAAATCAAATAAAAATTATTTTAATATAAAAATCGTAATTTTAATATTAATTAACCTTAAACAGTTTCTTCACTTAAACAAATTGTTAAATTTTGAACGTAATTTGTCATTTTTGAGTACATAGTTTCGTACTATGTATAAGAATATACTTTGTTGCCTTACATTTGTTCACTGATCTACGTTTCAGTCCGACCGACGTATATTTATATCTACATACGTACAAGTTAATAAGACGTATAAGTTTATTGTCTACATATCAAGTGTGATGTGTATACAATGAAAAACAGTCCCAAAATTTTAAAATTATAAAAATCAGTAGGGCAAGTCATTTTCATAACATTTTGTAATATTCAGTTCCACTATTTCTATAATACTACGAGAACGACTCGAATATAAACATTCATATTTTTTATTCCTATCTTAAAAAATTATTTATTTACTTTTAATTTGTTGCTGTCTAGTCTAGCAGGTCCAATTTTTTCTCTGGGTTATATAAGCATAATAATATCCTTTGTATTGTTCCCAAAAAAATACAAACCCAAACAAAACAAATCCCTTAAATTATTGCTTAATGGTATTTGTAGTGCTACGTGAGACATAACAGGATTTCTTTTTTTTTTCCGGACAAAGAATTTTTAAAGTAGAAAAACTGGAAATAATACTAACCAAAATATTTTTTAAAACAAAGCATGTCTATGTTTCAAATAAATAGAAACCCTCGCTGTCTGGGGATTAATTGCAAGTTTAAATGGTTCTTTTAATGAGCTAGACAGACAAAATCAATTGAAAATAATTAATTTATGGATAAGAAAAAAAATATATGGTCTAACTATATTTTTTACCTATAATTATATAATAAAAAATTCATCGGAAAATTTGTTTTAATTAATTCTAGTCACCCTACAAATAGTGTTGGAAAATGCCTAGGAACTCAAAATAATACATCAATTATTATGCTATGTAATTTTTGGTTTAAGCTGTATTTGCTGGGTGAAATTTATGGCTACCTAATTAGATTTACAGCTCACTTAAATATTGTAACTATACTGATATTTAATTAATTTGTGGCAAATAAGGATAATAATAAGTTAGTTAGTTTAGTCCGTTGGTGATTAAGTGTGGTATCAATATTGCTATAACCGGATCACACCTGACAATACAAATGTTTGACCTATAAGTATATCCTCTTTGGAGAACCAAACTTCACTGTTCCGTTCTTCTTAGTTATTGTTGTACATATTTTCATTACTCAACAAACTATTTAATATTACTGAACAAATTAACTATTTAAATACTATTATACCAAAAAATACTTTTGTTTATTACTTACTTGAACTTATAATTTTCCCTTTTACGAAAATTACTAAATTTTATTACATATAAATCAAATTATACCTTTCAAATAATTAATATAAAAATACACTTTTTTATGATATAATTGAAAATTTCTCATTTGATTTCAATCAGAAAAATTCACTTTTCATTTCCCCCAAGGCCTTAAAAGTTAAATGAACTTTACTTCTACGCTTATTATACAATAACACAAACGACGACGACATTAATTTTATATTTTATACAATATGAATATGGTATTATATCTGTATAAAAATTACTTATTTATCTGACCGACATTTTTAATAAAAATCCATACATAAAAAGAAAATTGTTGTATTTTTTTTTCAATTTTCTGGTTAAATTAATTTTATAATTTACATAGAAATAATAAAACTGCATTATAAATCACTCACCAACAAACAAAATGTATAAGTATATTTAATGTAAAATTAGAAGAAAACAAATGCACAACTGGACACAAGCAATTGACCCCCTTTTTTCTACATATACTGTCATGTATGAACATTTTAGAGAAGCTTGTGTACATATAGAGAAGCTTTTAGATTTAGATTAATATAAAACTTATTTTAGTATCTGTAAACAAAAATGTAAAAATGTAATCGTAATTTTAATGAAAATTAAATTTTTATTTAACAAGAATAATTCTTTACACTTTACAGTACACATTAGTATTTTTACAGTATTATTATTGAACAAAAAGGAAAAATTTGGGTCAACAGAGTATAAGTACACAAAAACTATTTACTACCTATACTATAATACTCATATATGAGTGAGCATTATATGAAAATGCTACGAGGAGGGCATTGTAATCTCTACGCATGTCTTTTATCGGTGCATCCTGTTTGGACAAAAAAAACTTTATCAAATTGAACAAAAACTAAATTTTTTGATATAAATGGAAATATTAAATTCCAAAAAAAATATTTAATTAACAATTCTTACTATTTATTTGTGTTTAAATCAAATAACTTACAAAATTCTTAAAATATATAAAATTACAATAGTAACTACGAGTAATCAATTAGTTAAGATATATACAATACAAATATGTATATAATAAAAATATTAATTCTATATCAAAAAATAGAATATTGTCAAATATTTAATACCTAATTAGTAATTCGTAAATATTTTACTCATATTAAATAACTAACTATAAATTCCAATTTAAAAGTAAATATTTACAAATTACTAATTAAGTATAGTAATAAACAAAATATTTAATTAATAACAGTAATAACAATCATAGCAATCATAGCAAAAATAGTTCAGTTACTTAAAATTAACTTTTTTAAATTATTTTTTGAAGTTGAACTTCTTATTTGATTTTGATATTTATTACATAATATTAGCATCCGAAATAGGTTCAAACTGTCCGTATGACGTTCTATGGAGAGCTATTCTGAACAAATTGGGCGATCTACAGCGATAATTATTAGTAAATTGAATTTTATTTAAAATGAATAGTGAATCAATTTGCAAATTTATTACTTTTGTTAAAGAGATCACCTCAGCCAATTCCCTTCTCTTTTCTAATGTTGTCAAATGGATGAGATTCAACCTATCTAAATATGGTGGTAAAATGAATTGGCAAATCTAATAAAATTTCTTTGGCTGCTATTCGGCGAACATGAATATCGAAGTATGGATTCCATACTTGACTGGCATATTCTAGATTAGGACGAACAAGACAAGTAAATAGTGACTTTAAATAGTGAAATTAATAATATGTATATATATAACTGAAATTGAAAACGCGATCATATAAAATTTTCAATTTTCAAAAGGGAAAATTTCAAATCATATAATAATTATGCACTCTCAATTTATGATATTAATTTTTTTTTTTGTAGAATTACAATGTTAAAATGCAATTTGAATTAAAGGCAAGCAATAAAATTAGCTTTTTTTAAATATTCAAAAGTTTATCATTTACATAAATATTTTGTTGTATTTAAGGAATTTACGAGACTTAACCCATTTTGTGTTAATTTGAAACAAACATAGGAGCTGTGACAATTGGTTAATCCGTTTAGATTAGGTATCCAAAAAAACACTGTGATCGAGTAATAAATAGGGACGAGGTATCGACAGAAATGTCTTGGGGGATAATCATGACCAAAACCTGATAAAATTATTGTAATTGATGCTTATTTGGCATAAATAAGTTATTCTGGATTATAGCTGAATTATTGCAAGTTTTTTCTATTAATTGTTAATTATATTTATAAATAATTTTACTAAATAATAAGACTGTAAATATAAATAAATTACATTTTTGTTATAGAATTTGTTAGAATTTGAAAATAATTAACGACAAAAAAATATTTTGTCAAAAAAAATTAAGACTGCACAGTGCACACTTTTCGGAGCATTAAATTTTATTTTATTGTTTTTATTGAAAAATTTCGGTTCAAAAATAAAAATTGTACCCAAAAGTGTGTTTAGTTAAAATGTTAATTTATATAATGTAACAAGTAAAGTTTGACACATTTATGATAAATTCAATTTCAAATTTATATATGTATACTTAAGTAAATCAAAAAAAGAGTTTGAGAAAAAGCAAGTATCATAATACAATTAATCAAAGTTATATACTTTGTTTAGTTTTTAAAACGTATAAAATTACATATTCCATCATTTACGCTCCTCATAAAACTAACACGAAAATCATCAAAAGTATAATTAACATTTTTTGATAAAAATCGATCTAAAGTTTCTGCTTGACATTTTCCAGCTTCAAATTCACCTTCCCATACCGTATGTAATGTACTAAAAACATCTTCCTTACAACTATAATGTTTTCCAGTTGCATGTACAATATTGTTATTTTTCATATTATGTATTTTTTCACATATAAAACATGCAAATGATGGTACACTTAAATCTGGCTTCCTATTTAATAATGTATTTAATAACAATTGATTTGTTACTGGTGTAATATTTGAATATTTATGACTTAAATATTTATTATATTCAATATCATTTGAATCTAAATAATTAATATAATTAGCTAAATCTTTTGGACTATTAAAATCTGATATTAATATTGCTGATCTATTATTTGGTAGCCAATCTTTAATTGTTGGTGAACCAAAATATATTGGTATTGTGCCAATTATTAATGTACGCCAATATTTCTCAGTTATATAATCATTGCATACAGCATCTTCATACGATATTATAAATTTATATTTTGCTAAAAAATTATACATTTCATCAGTATCAATATTATAGAAATAAGAGTTATGATTTTTATCTGGATTTTTTTTATTATTTAAACATTTTCCATATGAATCAATTTTAATATAATTCATTAATTTATTAATATAATCATTACGACCAGATAATGTTTCACAATCTGATTGTATATATATAATTGGTGCTAAATATTTCCTTAATTTAGTTTTTTCATTAATTGGTATTAAATATTTTTTACTAATTATTTGATTATAATCTTTTAAATCTCTTGTTGTTAATGGAAAATCTGAATAACGACTAAAAGTTGCTGTATAATTAAAATATTTTAAAACTTTTTCAAAACGTAAATAACCTTTACGTTTTGGTGATTCATAATTATACAAAGCCCAAATATGATGATTTAAACGTGGTAATGGATAATCTTCTGAAAGTAACATTCCATCTAAAAATATAAATCCTTTAGTTGCACTATTATTAATGTAACTTCGATTTGATGTAAAAAAACATTTATGAATTCCACATTTTTTTGTCCCATACCAATCAGGATCCTCAAAATCAACAGGTAATGGCGTCCAGTTTATAATTGTTAATAATGAATTATTCTTTTTATAATCAGATATTCGTTTTATATCAGTATATGTACCAGATTGAAAATTATTACTTAAAATTAATATTGTAATTATTATTAAAACTGATGTGACAATATATTTTCTATTAAATTTGACTTTTACTCGTATAGGATACATTTCGGACTTTGGTTTTTAAATGAAATTTAGCAATGACTTTAAAAACAATTCTTGTTTCCGAACTTATTTATATGTAGTTTATGTCTTGATAATTTTTTTTTAAATTTATTTATTGCCGTATATAGTCATCGCAAAAAAATTAATAATTTATAATTACTTATATAGTATGCTTAAATGCAGATTAATTAGTAAAAAAAAGTATATGTTCACTTATACTTTTGTATATATAGAAATCCTATACATTGTACTTATCTTAAATCATTTTATGTACACTCTGTGTACTAATACAAAAAAATCAATGTTTTATAAATATGTAAAATGCGATTATATAAATTTTAAATTGCTGAATATAATGAAAAGAAAAAAATTGCATTTGTATGCAATGTCTGCCAATGACACCTCAGCCAAGCCATATTAGTGCATCACAAAAAATATATACATATGTATATACTTAGTAAAAACACAATATACTCAACCGAATTTGCATTGAGGTAGGTCACCGGCTTTTCAGAGACCTAATTACAAATATATATTTTTTTTAATGTATATTTTTATTTCGACATATTTATGTACGTCACATCAAACATATAAGCAAAAAAAAATGATTTACACAATGTAAACAGAGTAGTTGCACTTGGCATCGCATGGCATCCCTTATTTATTTTGTTAAGCAAATAAATGCAATTTAGAAGATTGGATGTATTAACACTAGATTTACGGAGTAAGTCAATTTGACTCATTCAAGATTATATGTATATAGAAAACTTAAATATTATTTTTTTAAAACATATATGTTAGTTTTCAATTACATAATGAAGTATATATAAAGGTTAATGTATTACCTCCCCCACGATCCCAATTTTGTATTTTAAAATGTGGTATACCCATTTTTAATTTGACTAATTTTTTTCGTACAAAATCATCAAATCAACAGCCGTAAGTCTAGTGCTAGTGTTAAAACTGCTGGTATACAATTTAAGAATTGCAATTTATAAGATATTTTTGGCATATGTTTATCTTTCTTTTGTGATTACAGAGAGAAGCAATTTCTCGCCAGGATAACTATACTGTTGGTAATTCATTTGCCATATTTATTTATATTACTGATGATGATGACTCTTCAATTTATTTTTTATGAAATTTTAAAAATTAATAAATGTAAATTGATCTTATCCTTTTATTGATTTTTTTTTGTTTAACACTAGAAATACCAACCGGTCAAAATGACTGGTTTCAAAAAATTTTCACAAAATTTTGTCATGAAATTTCATTTAATATTTTCTGATAATATTATAACTTTTTCTAAATCTATGTATTAAATAAAAATATCAATTATTGTGTACCGCTGCCCACTTCCATTTTTCTGAGATACGTATGTGGTATACCTTAATATACCGACTGGTCATTTTGACCGGTTTGGTACAAATATATAGGTATATAACAATTCTTGGTAGTTCTAGTGTTAAATTTGCATGTACCAAATTAATTTCCATGTATTAGTTCTCATATACATAAATTTTAATTAATTACTGAAAATTGATATAAAAATATTAGCTAAATGTACCAAGTTCTTTTTAACCAATTTCGTTCCTACACCCTAAGTTCTACTAGGACGAAAAAATTTCGTTACTCAATTTTGTTTTTTAATTTTTAATAGTGCTTTATAATTCTTCAATTTCAATTTCAGATTATAATTATTTTTTAAAGCTAGTAAATATGGTATATATAAATGTAATGATGTTCAATGATCCTTTTATAGAATACTCTAAACAATTTTGTAAAAATCCTTTTTTTTTTTCAAATCCTTTTTTTTTAGTTAATTAAGCCAAAAATATAGCTTTATTTATTTATTTTTTAATTATTGTAAACAAAATGTAGAAAAATACAATAATATTTTCTTATTTTTGAATATTTAAAACTTAATCTAATTGTAATAATAAACAGACAAAACAAATTAAAATAAATACTACTTCTTCAGTATGTCAATATATTGGGAGACCAGAGCATAGAAAAAGTATGTACACTTTCCTACAGAACACACTATTATTTGAGCGTGTAAAGACTGGAATTCTATTTATTTAAGCTTTGAAGTTGTAAAAAATTTTTTTTATTTGTTAATTATGAAAAAGTATATAAATTAAAAATTACGGAAAGTATGTTTTTATGAGTTTTACTTTCGCTACACTTGTACAAATTAACAGATAATTAAATTACTCTGGAAATTATGCTGACTCTAAAAAGTAATTATTCAGAAAATTCTTTATGAATAACTTTTCCTTTGTGAGCATATTAAATAAATATATTTCAACATTTTAATTAAATACAAATTTTAATTGACAAAATTTCCTGTTCTTATTTATGTTAAATCGAAATCATCACTTTCTCTTCTCTTTTTAAATATAGAAAGATTTAAAAAAAATTATTTATCAAAAACCATTTACCAAAAAAAAAAAACAATCTGAATCGCACAATTTATTTTACCATACTTTTTTAAGTTTTCAGCATAAATTCATGTATATTTATATTTGAGATAAATATTTTTTTGTGTTCCAAAGAAAGTGGTAATGAAAATTAAAAAATTGATTTTTAACTATGTAATTCAAATTTAAATGCATCATCCAAAAAAATTACAGCATTATAATATAAACGCAGTCAAGTGTGCATTCATCGTAAAAAAGTATATCCAAAATTTCTCTTTCATTTTCCGCATCTTACAAAACATTCAAAAAAACATGAAAGATACAAAGATACACAATCATATTTAACCTTATTTTGCTTATTTTTCGGGTTTCAACATTATTTATGTATGTTTCCATAATTTCTGTTACCAAAACGCATTAAAGGTAAAGGTTATTTAGGTTTGTTTTTTTTTCTCGTAGAGTTTTGTTGGTTTCCTCATATTTTTTATGATTTCATTGGTTTTTTTCTGTTCCCATTATTTTCTAAAAATTGAAAGTTTTGCCCTAAAAAAGATTATATATTTAAATGAATTCATAAGAAGATATATATTACAAAAATCATAGTTTTAATAATATATTTATGTTCATATAAATTTCGGTTTCACTTTAAATCGATCTTTTCGATCTCCTGATGATGACATTTTTATGTTTAACAGAAACCTTAAAACCGCGGGCGTTTTCCATAAAAAAAAATTAAAATCGTAGGCTAAATTATTTATAATAGTAGAAGAAGAATTTAATACCAATTTCTTTTCAGACACACTTTCTTACACCCTCCATAGTGTAGCGTTCTTTTGACTAAACCTTCTACACTTTCTACACCTTTTTTAAATCGGCGCCTAGAAAAAGTGTACACTTTTCTTTTCTACACCCTCAAATTTGAAGGTGTAGAAAGTGGAGATGTAATTAATTTTTTTTTAACTTTTTAAGGTGGAAATATATACTATTCGTCAATTAAATAATGTTTTAATCACAAATTATGAAAAAAAGTATAACAATCTAAAATTATAAAAAATTTTGTCAGGGTGTAATAAAGGTATTATTTTTTCATACCTTACACTTTCCTACACCACAGATTTTTCCCACCATGGTGTGGTGTAGAAAAATAATTTCTGAAAACAAATTGGTATAAGTAAAAGATAAAAATATAAAGATGCTAACCAATCGAAAATATTGATAATGTTAATATATATGTACATATGTGGTGGTTGATCACCTCTATATTATTCTGGTTGGGACTCTTCATAACTTTCGACTAAAAATAAGTCTCAAAACCGAATGATACGGAAAAAGATTATTGTCTATTTGCATTATTCAGAAAATCCTTTTGAAATAATTTTCATTCATTTGTGAATGATTTTTCATTGTAGTGCATCAAGATATTCATATGAAAAATTATAATAATTTATTTGCTATAATTATGGTTTAACTCCCAACTCCGTGCTACAAAATACTTTAAATCGCAATAAATCATAAAAGTAATATGATATGATCACCTGGCAACAATTAATTCGACATTTTTCGTGGATTCATTCTTTACGTAATTTAGTTTTTTTTAATTTTCGTAAAAGAATTTATATCATTCTAAATCAATCAAAAAAATAGATTTAAAATAGGTAAATGATTTTATTCTTGATAATAATACTATATCGTATATCGTAATGACTCAAAAATTGAATATGAACCTTTAATGCGACAGTTTATAGTGTTGAGTACAAGCTTCAAATGGAAATTTAAATTATTTGCTTTAGCCAGAGTAATAGTCGTCTTATTGTTCCATTAACTTCATTAAATTGGGTAAAAAAACTAAAAAAGATACATACAATAACAAAAAACCTGAAGGAAGAATATAATTTTTTTGGAAATTATTCAATCTACTCCAAGAATATTAAAAGCTTTAATTAAATACGTAAACAATATTAAAAGCTTTAATTAAATACGTAAATCGATAAACTTTTTAAATATTTTGTAAAAAGATAGTAAAAGATTAAAAGAATTTTTTTTATAAAATTAAATTTTGAATGAAACTTTTTTTTATTGTCGTTCTTCTTTCGAATTAATGTTAATTCATAAATTTTAATTTTGAATTCTTTTAATATCCTTTTTGTCTTCATCTTCAAAACAAAATCTTGTTATTTGAATTTAAATTAGCCTAAAATTATATAAAAAAAATCAATTAGTTTTAACAGAAAATAAAGAAGAAGTGATTTATTAGTTTTTTTTTGTTTAACACAAAATACAATAAATTATAAAAGAACACAAAAAATTATATGATAAATGGAAATGAAATTTGATATTCAATACGCGTTTACCATTTAAATTATGGATCTAAGTGAGATTTTTTTGTATACATTATATTTAGTTGGAGTTGGAAGGAACTGATATACGATTAGGCTATACAAAAGGACATCAAGAAACTGATTAAAATTTTGTAAAACATAAAATTATGGTCTAATTATACTATGAGAAAAATTCAGTATTTCTTTAATCGTTTCTTTGGAAACAATCTTCCATTCATTGCACAAAAATCATTTTGCTTGAATGAACTAATCCGAATCAAAAGATTTTGAGAGTCTAGACATCAGATGCTTTGTAAGTAGGAACTAACGTGGTGATGGTGAATTAAATCCAGTCAATAACTAAAAACGAAAGTGGATCAAATAACATCCAAATCAAATCAATGATCGATAATATCATTTAAAATATAAATCGATTTTGTACTTTGATCAAATTTATTTGTAAATAAAATGTTTCATGTTTGGCCAATTTTTTATTTTTAACAAAATTTCTCTTATTATTATTAATTCGATCATCTACTTAATTAAAGATTTACGAAACAGTTACGTATAATATGTATGTAGATAGTATATAAATTAAGCCATCGCATATTTTTGCCGGACCTTTCTGATTTTATCCCATCCAATAATTTATATTTTAAATAACTGTCAATTAAAATCCTTATTTCTTGGTTCTTTAAATTTATGATTACTATCTAAATTATAATAACCAAAAAATTAACAAAATTCTATTATGTATAAAAATATATTCGTCATTCTATTACTATCAGACATGACCTTTTTTCATGGATGGAAACATTACGACAGATAAATGGAAAGAAAAAAATCCACGACTCTTTCAAATCAACGTCGTTAATAAACGTTTTTTTCTTTGTAGTTTTTATGTTATTCCAAAAATTTTCTTATGTGTTTACATCCCCGATTTTTATGCGGAATATATATAGTAGAGAATTGCATTCTTTAAAGGTCATTGCTATTTCGCCTGTTGATAGCTCCTAAAAATGTTGTGTTTCTTTTGGGTAAATCATGGTACCGATTCATATCAATATAAATATTAGCCAAATGTCAAGGAACTTTACCATTTTTTTTATTATAAAAATTTTCATTTTTATTTAAATGATGATTTTTTGCCAATGATTGTTATAATGCCTTTTTGTATACAAAACATTTCTTAAATTCACATCACACAAATTTTGCGTCCTTATCCTGGTAACCGACGAGTTCATCGAATACGAATTTTTTTTTTTTTTTAAAGTACGTTTATTCATTGATATGAATAATAGCTATAAATGCTAGGTAAAATGTTTTTTTAAACAAATCTTCATTTTTCAATCAAAAATAGATGATTTTTAATGCCGTGAATTCCCTGTTCCTATTTCGAATGCGAAAGTTATTTTTTTCCAATTTTAAAAACTAATAGGTAGGTGTTCGATTGAAATCGCTCGTTTTAAAACGTTCGTAAATTAATTTCGATACGTTTTCAAAAACGTAACGACTTCCCCGATAAGGGCCCTGATTGTAAAAAATTGAATTATGTCTAAATTTTTTTCCTTTTAAGTTTATTTAAAAATGAATTATGTATGTTTTATTTTAATGGATATAAATTTCTATATTATAAGTATAAAAAAATTTAAATTATATTTATTTTAATTTTCAACAAATAATAAAAAAAAAAATAAAAAAAAATTTTATATTTTTTTGTTTATTTGAATTGACACTGTATTTTTTTCCAATTTTTGGTTATTCATAATAAAAGTTTATTTCACCGCTAAATTTATTCCACAGTTGTTTTACTCTTAGTTTCATTTTCTTTGTAAAGTAAATAAATTTACAAAAAAGCATTTATACTTATTTAACTATATTTAAATATTTTCTAGAGATTATCAATCGATACGTCCTTAATTATAATTCGAAACGTTATCAGTGATGCCAAAATGACAATTTCGATTCGTTTTTCACACGTTACGAATTCCCCGATACACGTGCAGGTAGGATCTAAATTAGGGGAGAGCGACATACAGTGACACACTTTTTTTTCAAACGAGTGTAACTTTTTTTTGGAAATAATGTTAAGTACTTATATTACCTTAAAAGTTTCGTTGAAGAGTTCTGAAAATAATAAAAAAGCAAAAGGAATTAAATTATTTATTTTTTCTGAGTTAATAACATTTTTGTCAACACACCTCTATCTGTGTCACTGGTAAAAATGGTGCCATACAGTGACACAAACAGTATCCGACTATGACACACTGGTATATTTCAGTGACATCAGTAATAATTTTATAAAAACTTTTCATTAAAAGAAATAAACTATTTATAAAAAAATAGTTTTATTGAATATAATCTATTATATAAAATATTTATATATAAAAATTCAATTTTTTGTTTGTTTTAAGGCTTGTCCGCACCAAAGAAACAAAACAAAAATGTTTTGGAAATGTTTTTGGAACGTTTCTAATACATTTCTGAAATGTTTTAGTAACATTTGGGAAATGTTTACAAAACTTTTCCGAAATTTTAGAAAGGTTTTAGAAACGTTTCAAAAACATTTCCAAAACATTTTTGTGTTGTTTCTTTGGTGTGGACGCAGTTGATCAAAGTTTACATTGTATATTGTTTCTAAGAAACGTTTTCCAAATGTTCCATATGAAATAGGAAAAAATAAATGTTTCTTTATACTTTTAAAGTACAAACATGGCTAAAGTATGGAATAATGACAAAATTTTAGAGTTAATACAACTTTATCAAAATAAAAGTGTATTATGGGATCCAACCCAAGAACATTATAAAAAAAATAAAAAAAATGAAGCTATTTTGGAAATTGTCACAGCTTTAAAAATGTCATGAGAAGAAATAATTAAAAAGTTGCATTCACTAAAAAAAAAGTTGCATTCATTCACTTGCGGACAAGTTGCTAATACATCAAAGAGTGATATGAATGTCCTGTGGCCAAAAAGCGAAGAGTGATAGCTAATCGCTCAGTAACACATATGCAAGCTTGGTAATTAGTATTTTGAATTGGGGCCAATTACACAAACAAGATATTCGAAATCACTGGTAGAAATTCTTGTAAAAGTTCTAAAACCACTCAGACTGTCCACTTTCAGATCATTTAAAAGATTTACTCCGCTGTAAATGGCTCTACTTTCAAAAATCTTTCTCTGCTAACATTTTCTATTCTTTTTAACTACATAGCATGCAGCAGAAAGTGTGGTATCATACGGTTGAACCATTTTTATGTACTGAATTTATGGGAAACAAAAAAAAACATGAAATGGGCATTAAATAGTTTTTAAAACATTTATTATTACTTGGAAACATTTTTTAGATGTTTACAAAACATTTCTCGTGCTTCGAAAACATTTACAAAACATTTAATTTAATTTAGTTTTAAACATTGAAAAACTAGATTTATTTTTAAATGTTTCTATAAATGTTTAAAAAACAATGTTTTTTGTAAATGTTTCTTTGGTGCGGACAAGCCTTTAGACTTCACATATATGAGATAAATTATTAAAATTATTTAATTAATTTCTCTGAAGAACTAAAAACAAAACGAATTCGTAATGTTTTATAAAATAACAAACAACCAAAATAAAATGATATAATTCAAAATAAAAATATTTATAGAGAAGTATTTTAAAATATAGAGAAATATTTTTATTTTCCTTTTGTCACTGTTCGAACACTGACACTGTGACACTGGTTGAAAAATTTTTTTTTCTATAAATGCATTATTTTTTAATTTTATTTAAATATCGAACTAATTTTATTTATGAAATTTATTAATATTAATACCTATATTTTATGGTAAAATTGTAATATTTACAGGTACTACTTCCGTTAAATTTTTATTTTAAAAATACAACTAAATACAAAAAATGCAAAAATTTGTATATTCACTAGAAAAAATGCACTTTTATTTTTTTACGATGTTATGGCGACTGCACATAATGTAAATAGGTAAGCAGAAAGAGAATAACAAAATCATTGTTTGAGGACGAAACAACCAAATAACCAAAATACCGACAAAAAAATAATACTATTAATGAATTTAATAAGCTTTTATGTCGGTCGCGTAATCATGGCTCGTTTAAAAAAATGTTTCGACATTTCTGTATTTTTTCTTTAAATGATATAAGTAATATGAAAAGATTCACGAGGATGAGTTTATCATATTTTTTCGTCATTTATACGTCAGTGTCCGAAATATACTATAAAATACTTAATGGAAATACATTTTAGAAATAATGGTAAAAAAAATGATGTTTCAAAAAGCAAAAGAACATTTTTGTAATAAATTTTATTTTATTTTTTGGATAAATGATCATAAAAATATCTTGTAGATCAATCATTTTTCGACTTTTCTCCAATCATTATTTTAAAAAAATGAATTTTTAATGATCTTTTTTAATCAAACAAATATTTAATTGTTTTCGATTTCGAACTAAAATTATTGTGTCCGTAAAAAAACATAATTTTAATTTGCTTTGAAGGGTCAAATATTTCTGTTTGGTTTTGAAAGACATCAGAAAATTTATATTATAATTTTATGTATTTATAAATTCACTGATGAATAAATTCTTGTTAATGGTACAATGTACAAACTTAAAACAAGTTTAATTTTTGACTTGCCGAAACAAATTTAAATGCATAATTTAGATATAGTTTGGTATATGGGATCATGGTTGTAAATTATGGGATATTAATTATTCGAAAATTTTGGACCATTCAAAGAATGGAAGGGACTTAGGTCTATATATTTTAGTATTATACCAAAAATCTGGGCAAGAGAACCTAATCCTTAAAATAATTTTTGTTTTATTGGGTGCTAAGTTAGATTAGAATGGTGCCCACCAATGTTATTTAAGGTTCCATGACAATTCGTTGTGGAAGGCCAAAGTTTATGTTCATTTCGAAGAATTTTGGTATTCGAGGAATTGTATTTCAACGAATTGACGTTTTCGACAAATCCTTTTTCGACGAATTATTGTTTTCCACGAATTGTCGTTATTTAAAAGTCACAATGGACCTTAGTAGTGAGTATATAAATGGAACATTTAGAGACTGGGAAGACATAACGTACTGGGCAATTGTCGAGAAGAGACAAAATACTTTCAATAATTTTTGAATCATTATTAAGCAGTTGTAAAACTCTGACTGAGCGGGGACCTTCAATTGAGTACAAGTACTAAAATATACAGATATGTAAATTTTAAGACTGGGAAAAATGTTAGTGGTGGTCGAACCCAAATGCTGATGCATTTGGCTCTAACTCGAAGCCATTAGCTTGTTGCAATAAATAGTTTCCCTGGTATAGAAGAATTTATGGTTCGGAATATATATAAAATTAGTAGGTCCCTAATTTCAACAGAATGCCGGAAAACCTCTATTCTACATTCTAAACTCTAGAGGGTAGAAGAATAAAAACTCTGATTGCTTCCAAAAATCTATTTCAAATATTCAATATTTGAAATAGATTTAAAAAATTGAAGTATTAAACTAAAATCTTTAAGAAAAAATATGTCTAATTCTAAATTAGTAAATCCGTAAATTAACTAACCATTATTATATGAAGATCATATAAATTTAATTTCATTGTAGATGTTCTATAAATATTAATTCATTTGACTTCATTTTTTATCAGTTCATTATCAAATTGCAAATAATATGGAAAAAATATTTACTGTCTAAATAAACTGCAATATAAATTCAAATAAAGTTGTTTCAAGTATTGTACATAATCTAATCAGATTAATCTGGAATAACAATTCTTACTATATTATTTGCTCTTTTTATTGCAATTTGCCTTGTTATGCGATTTACATCTTAATTAGTATACTTCGTATTGTTTTTGGTAGTAATTTCCATTGCCAAAAATTACTTTACATGGTGTTTTGTTAGAACTATTCTGTTGGTTAATTAATTAGCTCTATTAAGAGAAGAGTGCCAGGTGCCAGGGTTTATGTTTAACACGTAGATTTCCCTGGGACATCCATTTTTTGTTATTCTTTCTGGATCAGTGGTTCTATTACTCTAGGATTCATATTTTGCTTTATTACATCAGATTTTAAAAAGAATCACTTTAGAGATTTGAAGATGACATCAGAAATCAGAAGCCTTCAAAATCACATCAGATTTTACTAAAATCAAAGAAGATAAACAATTATTGATTAATAATCTGAAATGAAGAATAGTTTTGCGGCTAAAATCTTCGAGTTATTGAATATCGAAATGATGAAACAGTAATAACAGCTCAATAAATCAGTATAAGAAATCAATGATAATTTTTAGTTACTTTTTTACAATTAAATTATGCCAAAAAATTTCCACTATAATTAGCTTACTCTATTTTTTTAATAACCTTGTTTCTTAGAATTTTCGACTGTTATGGCTATCAAATAACAAACATTTTTATTATTAGTTTTGCTTATCTTATTTATTTTTTATATTTTTTGGTTTCATCAATGCTGATTTTTATTTTTGCACAAAAATCCGATCTTAAAAAAATGATATAATGACCTTAACATTGAACTTGAACAACAACAAAAGAAAAAAGATTGAAATTTTTGAAAGAGCAAAACAGAAAAAAGCCATTTCACCAATTTAGAAATTTTTTTTTAAGATTTGTTTAAAGATAAATTTGGCATAATTTTGCATATCTTTCGATGCACAATGTGTTTATTTGCTAAAAAAAATTGGAATTTACACAAAGCATAAATTAAATTTAATTAATTTTATATAAAAAATGTTGGTTAATGTCAAATATTATTATGATTATTATTTTGAATAGCAAATTGTTTGCTTTTATTTTGGCTTTGGATTTTTGAAGGTGACTTGGTCAATTCAACTCATGATTATTAAAAATTCTGTTTGTTTGTTTTTGCTGTTTTGTCATTGATTAGAATTAGATTATAAATTTGAGTTTGTTTGATTTCAATCAGAAAAAATCACTTTTCATTTCCCCCAAGGCCTTAAAAGTTAAATGAACTCTACTTCTACGCTTATTATACAATAACACAAACGACGACAACATTAATTTTATATTTTATACATTATGAATATGGTATTATATCTGTATAAAAATTACTTATTTATCTGACCGACATTTTTAATAAAAATCCATAAATAAAAAGAAAATTGTTGTATTTTTTTTTCAATTTTCTGGTTAAATTAATTTTATAATTTACATAGAAATAATAAAACTGCATTATAAATCACCCACCAACAAACAAAATGTATAAGTATATTTAATGTAAAATTAGAAGAAAACAAATGCACAACTGGACACAAGCAATTGACCCCCTTTTTTCTACATATACTGTCATGTATGAACATTTTAGAGAAGCTTGTGTACATATAGAGAAGCTTTTAGATTTAGATTAATATAAAACTTATTTTAGTATCTGTAAACAAAAATGTAAAAATGTAATCAATTTTAATGAAAATTAAATTTTTATTTAACAAGAATAATTCTTTACACTTTACAGTACACATTAGTATTTTTAGTATACAGTATTATTATTGAACAAAAAGGAAAAATTTGGGTCAACAGATTGTATAAGTACACAAAAACTATTTACTACCTATACTATAATACTCATATATGAGTGAGCATTATATGAAAATGCTACGAGGAGGGCATTGTAATCTCTACGCATGTCTTTTATCAGTGCATCCTGTTTTGACAAAAAAAACTTTATCAAATTGAACAAAAACTAAATTTTTTGATATAAATGGAAATATTAAATTCCAAAAAAAATATTTAATTGTTATTTATTTATTTGTGTTTAAATCAAACAACTTACAAAATTCTTAAAATATATAAAATTACAATAGTAACTACGAGTAATCAATTAGTTAAGATATATACAATACAAATATGTATATAATAAAAATATTAATTCTATATCAAAAAATAGAATATTGTCAAATATTTAATACCTAATTAGTAATTCGTAAATATTTTACTCATATTAAATAACTAACTATAAATTCCAATTTAAAAGTAAATATTTACAAATTACTAATTAAGTATAGTAATAAACAAAATATTTAATTAATAACAGTAATAACAATCATAGCAATCATAGCAAAAATAATTCAGTTACTTAAAATTAACTTTTTTAAATTATTTTTTGAAGTTGAACTTCTTATTTGATTTTGATATTTATTACATAATATTAGCATCCGAAATAGGTTCAAACTGTCCGTATGACGTTCTATGGAGAGCTATTCTGAACAAATTGGGCGATCTACAGCGATAATTATTAGTAAATTGAATTTTATTTAAAATGAATAGTGAATCAATTTGCAAATTTATTACTTTTGTTAAAGAGATCACCTCAGCCAATTCCCTTCTCTTTTCTAATGTTGTCAAATGGATGAGATTCAACCTATCTAAATATGGTGGTAAAATGAATTGGCAAATCTAATAAAATTTCTTTGGCTGCTATTCGGCGAACATGAATATCGAAGTATGGATTCCATACTTGACTGGCATATTCTAGATTAGGACGAACAAGACAAGTAAAGAGTGACTTTAAATAGTGAAATTAATAATATGTATATATGTAACTGAAATTGAAAACGCGATCATATAAAATTTTCAATTTTCAAAAGGGAAAATTTCAAATCATATAATAATTATGCACTCTCAATTTATGATATTAAGTTTTTTTTTTGTAGAATTACAATGTTAAAATGCAATTTGAATTAAAGGCAAGCAATAAAATTAGCTTTTTTTAAATATTCAAAAGTTTATCATATACATAAATATTTTGTTGTATTTAAGGAATTTACGAGACTTAACCCATTTTGTGTTAATTTGAGACAAACATAGGAGCTGTGACAATTGGTTAATCCGTTTAGATTAGGTATCCAAAAAAACACTGTGATCGAGTAATAAATAGGGACGAGGTATCGACAGAAATGTCTTGGGGGATAATCATGACCAAAACCCGATAAAATTATTGTAATTGATTCTTATTTGGCATAAATAAGCTATTCTGGATTATAGCTGAATTATTGCAAGTTTTTTCTATTAATTGTTAATTATATTTATAAATAATTTTACTAAATAATAAGACTGTAAATATAAATAAATTACATTTTTGTTATAGAATTTGTTAGAATTTGAAAATAATTAACGACAAAAAAATATTTTGTCAAAAAAAATTAAGACTGCACAGTGCACACTTTTCGGAGCATTAAATTTTATTTTATTGTTTTTATTGAAAAATTTCGGTTCAAAAATAAAAATTGTACCCAAAAGTGTGTTTAGTTAAAATGTTAATTTATATAATGTAACAAGTAAAGTTTGACACATTTATGATAAATTCAATTTCAAATTTATATATGTATACTTAAGTAAATCAAAAAAAGAGCTTGAGAAAAAGCAAGTATCATAATACAATTAATCAAAGTTATATACTTTGTTTAATTTTTAAAATCTATATTTTACATTACATATTCCATCATTTACGCTCCTTATAAAACTAACACGAAAATCATCAAAAGTATAATTAACATTTTTTGATAAAAATCGATCTAAAGTTTCTGCTTGACATTTTCCAGCTTCAAATTCACCTTCCAATCCCATATGTAATGTATATACATTTCCAGGCATTTTGGGATATAATCTACTAAAAACATCTTCCTTACAACTATAATGTTTTCCAGTTGCATGTACAATATTGTTATTTTTCATATTATGTATTTTTTCACATATAAAACATGTAAATGATGGTACACTTAAATCTGGCATCCTATTTAATAATGTATTTAATAACAATTGATTTGTTACTGGTGTAATATTTGAATATTTATGACTTAAATATTTATTATATTCAATATCATTTGAATCTAAATAATTAATATAATTAGCTAAATCTTTTGGACTATTAAAATCTGATATTAATATAGCTGATCTATTATTTGGTAACCAATCTTTAATTGTTGGTGAACCAAAATATATTGGTATTGTGCCAATTATTAATGTACGCCAATATTTCTCAGTTATATAATCATTACATACAGCATCTTCATACGCTATTATAAATTTATATTTTGCTAAAAAATTATACATTTCATCAGTATCAAGAATATCTAAATAACCCTTAATAAATGTATTAGAAAAATTTTTATTATTTAAACATTCTCCATATGAATCAATTTTAATATAATTCATTAATTCATTAATATAATCATTACGACCAGATAATGTTTCACAATCTGATTGTAAATATATAATTGGTGCTAAATGTTTCCTTAATTTAGTTTTTTCATTAATTGGTATTAAATATTTTTTACTAATTATTTGATTATAATCTTTTAAATCTCTTGTTGTTAATGGAAAATCTGAATAACGACTAAAAGTTGCTGTATAATTAAAATATTTTAAAACTTTTTCAAAACGTAAATAACCTTTACGTTTTGGTGATTCATAATTATACAAAGCCCAAATATGATGATTTAAACGTGGTAATGGATAATCTTCTGAAAGTAACATTCCATCTAAAAATATAAATCCTTTAGTTGCACTATTATTAATGTAACTTCGATTTGATGTAAAAAAACATTTATGAATTCCACATTTTTTTGTCCCATACCAATCAGGATCCTCAAAATCAACAGGTAATGGCGTCCAGTTTATAATTGTTAATAATGAATTATTCTTTTTATAATCAGATATTCGTTTTATATCAGTATATGTACCAGATTGAAAATTATTACTTAAAATTAATATTGTAATTATTATTAAAACTGATGTGACAATATATTTTCTATTAAATTTGACTTTTACTCGTATAGGATACATTTCGGACTTTGGTTTTTAAATGAAATTTAGCAATGACTTTAAAAACAATTCTTGTTTCCGAACTTATTTATATGTAGTTTATGTCTTGATAATTTTTTTTTAAATTTATTTATTGCCGTATATAGTCATCGCAAAAAAATTAATAATTTATAATTACTTATATAGTATGCTTAAATGCAGATTAATTAGTAAAAAAAAGTATATGTTCACTTATACTTTTGTATATATAGAAATCCTATACATTGTACTTATCTTAAATCATTTTATGTACACTCTGTGTACTAATACAAAAAAATCAATGTTTTATAAATATGTAAAATGCGATTATATAAATTTTAAATTGCTGAATATAATGAAAAGAAAAAAATTGCATTTGTATGCAATGTCTGCCAATGACACCTCAGCCAAGCCATATTAGTGCATCACAAAAAATATATACATATGTATATACTTAGTAAAAACACAATATACTCAACCGAATTTGCATTGAGGTAGGTCACCGGCTTTTCAGAGACCTAATTACAAATATATATTTTTTTTAATGTATATTTTTATTTCGACATATTTATGTACGTCACATCAAACATATAAGCAAAAAAAAATGATTTACACAATGTAAACAGAGTAGTTGCACTTGGCATCGCATGGCATCCCTTATTTATTTTGTTAAGCAAATAAATGCAATTTAGAAGATTGGATGTATTAACACTAGATTTACGGAGTAAGTCAATTTGACTCATTCAAGATTATATGTATATAGAAAACTTAAATATTATTTTTTTAAAACATATATGTTAGTTTTCAATTACATAATGAAGTATATATAAAGGTTAATGTATTACCTCCCCCACGATCCCAATTTTGTATTTTAAAATGTGGTATACCCATTTTTAATTTGACTAATTTTTTTCGTACAAAATCATCAAATCAACAGCCGTAAGTCTAGTGCTAGTGTTAAAACTGCTGGTATACAATTTAAGAATTGCAATTTATAAGATATTTTTGGCATATGTTTATCTTTCTTTTGTGATTACAGAGAGAAGCAATTTCTCGCCAGGATAACTATACTGTTGGTAATTCATTTGCCATATTTATTTATATTAGTAATGATGATAGTTGAATTTATTTTTTATGAAATTTTAAAAATTAATAAATGTAAATTGATCTTAAAACCTGAAGGAAGATGAAGTTAATTTTTTTGGAAATTATTCACTCTACGCCATGAAAGTTGTGGCAAAATATTAAAAACTTAAATTCTTTCAATATCCTTTATAAAAAAACAACAAAATCTTGTTATATGAATTTAAATTAGCCTAAAATTATATAAAAAAGAGTTAGTTTTAACAGAATAATAAAGAAGAAGTGATTTATTAGTTTTGTTTAACACAAAATAAGAAAAACTATAAAAGAACACAAAAAAATATATGATAAATGGAAATGGAATTTGATATTCAATACGCGTTTACCATTTAAATTATGGATCTAAGTGAGAATTTTTTGTATGCCGGAAAACCTCTATTCTAGATTCTAAACTTTAGAGAGTAGAAGAAGAAAAACTCTGATTGCTTCCAAAAATCTATTTCAAATATTCAACATTTGAAATAGATTTAAAAAATTGAAGTATTAAACAAAAATCTTTAAAACAAAATATGTATAATTCTCAATTAGTATATCAGTAAATTAACTAACCATTATTATATGAAGATCATATAAATTTAATTTCATTGTAGATGTTCTATAAATATTAATTCATTCTTCATTTTTTTATCAGTCCATTATCAAATTGCAAATAATATGAAAAAATGGTTTACTGTCTAAATAAACTGCAATATAAATTTAAATAAAGTTGTTTCAAGTATTGTATATACATAATCTAATCAGATCAATCTGGAATAACAATTCTTACTATATTATTTGCTCTTTTTATTGCAATTTGCCTTGTTATGCGATTTATACATCTTAATTCTTATTATGCTAATCAAAAATAAAATTTATGTATTATACTAAAAACAACCTTTTATGTCCTAACAAAATAAACAGAAACCGAAATTTACTACATAAACGAGATGATTCTTCGACATATCCCAAACAATATTTTCACAATCAATTCAATTATTTAAATACTGCAATTAAGCTGTCATGTCTGCCACTAAAATGCCAACTAATTGAATTGTTTTGCTGATGGTTTATTTTATTTTTTTATTTATTTCTACGCTTTCTGTGCTGGTGTGTAAATTTTTTTTATTTATTTATTTACAAGACCGACACTGCCACTGGCATTGCCGCCTTAGGTCATTGTTTTGCGGTCAGCAATAAAAAAAAAAGGCAGTATATTACACTGGTATAAAACTTATTTGCTTCTCATGACAAGATTGGATATTACTTATACTTTATACAGTACGGTGTTGAAGAAGTGCTTTCTGAACATTTATACAAATTCTCAAGGACTTTAAAAACTTTATTTATACGCCACCACAGCCCGGCGGCCAGACAGACCGAAACGAAAATTTTTGTAGAGTTAATAAAAAGGAAAACGAAAAAAATACCCCCTTTGATAGTAAAACTGGAAGAAAGGCACGTGGTAGTCGTCGGGAGTTATTTAGTTTTTTTTCGTATTTAAGTTCGCCGAAAATATTTTATTTTTTTACGTTAGAGTCTATGAAATAAATCAATAAAAAGAACCAACAGTCCAATTGGATATAATGAAGTCAGATTTTAAAAAGAATCACTTTAGACTTTACAGATTTGAAGATGACATCAGAAATCAGAAGCCTTGAAAATCACATCAGATTTTACTAAAATCAAAGAAGATAAACAATTATTGATTAATAATCTGAAATGAAGAATAGTTTTGCGGCTAAAATCTTCGAGTTATTGAATATCGAAATGATGAAACAGTAATAACAGCTCAATAAATCAGTATAAGAAATCAATGATAATTTTTAGTTACTTTTTTACAATTAAATTATGCCAAAAAATTTCCACTATAATTAGCTTACTCTATTTTTTTAATAACCTTGTTTCTTAGAATTTTCGACTGTTATGGCTATCAAATAACAAACATTTTTATTATTAGTTTTGCTTATTTATTTTCTATATTTTTTGGTTTCATCAATGCTGATTTTTATTTTTGCACAAAAATCCGATCTTAAAAAAATGATATAATGACCTTAACATTGAACTTGAACAACAACAAAAGAAAAAAGATTGAAATTTTTGAAAGAGCAAAACAGAAAAAAGCCATTTCACCAATTTAGAAATTTTTTTTTTAAATTTGTTTAAAGATAAATTTGGCATAATTTGCATATCTTTCGATGCACAATGTGTTTATTTGCTAAAAAAATTGGAATTTACATAAAGCATAAATTAATATATAAATACCTATTTAGATTTCGTAGAATGTGGAAATTCATATAAAAATGTTGGTCAATGTCAAATATTATTATGATTATTATTTTGACTATCAATTTTTTTTTTTTGGCTTTGGATTTTTGAAGGTGACTTGGTCAATTGGTGAATCTTGATGATTAAAAATTCTGTTTGTTTGTTTTTGGCGTTTTTGTCATTGATTAGATTATAAATTTTAGTGTGTTTTAACATTACATATTTTAATGTAACAACCATGTATTATATATTTAAATAATATTTTTGAAGAAAAAGTGATAAGGAAACGAAACTGGAACTATAAGATTACTTATGTAATCTTTTATGTATAAAGCAAATTCGAGAAAAAAATTAAAATCAATTTTTTGATTATTTCTATTTTTATTAATCTACTAGTACTAGCTGACCCGACAAACGTTGTTTGTCATCTCTCTGTCTCTGTATGTCTCTGTCTGTCTCTGTCTCTGTCTGTCTCTGTCTCTGTCTGTCTGTCTGACACTTGGTGGGGTTCTGATCAATTATCACTTGCGCAGTTACCGACCGAGTTCAAAAATTATTAAATTAAGAATATTTATTAAACTATAGCACTTAGGAGTATACAAAATAGATAAAAAGCTATTCGCAGACCTACCGAATGTATATACAAAATTTCATTAAAATCGGTTAAGCCGTTTTGGAGGAGTATGGTGACAAATACTGTGATACGAGAATTTTATATATTAGATGTAAATCAAATAAAAATTATTTTAATATAAAAATCGTAATTTTAATATTAATTAACCTTAAACAGTTTCTTCACTTAAACAAATTGTTAAATTTTGAACGTAATTTGTCATTTTTGAGTACATAGTTTCGTACTATGTATAAAAATATACTTTGTTGCCTTACATTTGTTCACTGATCTACGTTTCAGTCCGACCGACGTATATTTATATCTACATACGTATCAGTTAATAAGACGTATAAGTTTATTGTCTACATATCAGTGTGATGTGTATACAATGAAAAACAGTCCCAAAATTTTAAAATTATAAAAATCAGTAGGGCAAGTCATTTTCATAACATTTTGTAATATTCAGTTCCACTATTTCTATAATACTACGAGAACGACTCGAATATAAACATTCATATTTTTTATTCCTATCTTAAAAAATTATTCATTTACATTTAATTTGTTGCTGTCTAGTCTAGGAGGTCCAATTTTTTCTCTGGGTTATATAAGCATAATAATATCCTTTGTATTGTTCCCAAAAAAATACAAACCCAAACAAAACAAATCCCTTAAATTATTGCTTAATGGTATTTGTAGTGCTACGTGAGACATAACAGGATTTCTTTTTTTTTTCCGGACAAAGAATTTTTAAAGTAGAAAAACTGGAAATAATACTAACCAAAATATTTTTTAAAACAAAGCATGTCTATGTTTCAAATAAATAGAAACCCTCGCTGTCTGGGGATTAATTGCAAGTTTAAATGGTTCTTTTAATGAGCTAGACAGACAAAATCAATTTAAAATAATTAATTTATGGATAAGAAAAAAAATATATGGTCTAACTATATTTTTTAACTATAATTATATAATAAAAAATTCATCGGAAAAATTGTTTTAATTAATTCTAGTCACCCTACAAATAGTGTTGGAAAATGCCTAGGAACTCAAAATAATACATAAATTATTATGCTATGTAATTTTTGGTTTAAGCTGAATTTGCTATGGGTGAAATTTATGGCTAAATTAGATTTACAGCTCACTTAAATATTGTAACTATACTGACATTTAATTAATTTGTGGCAAATAAGGATAATAATAAGTTAGTTAGTTTAGTCAGTTGGTGATTAAGTGTGGTATCAATATTGCTATAACCGGATCACACCTGACAATACAAATGTTTGACCTATAAGTATATCCTCTTTGGAGAACTAAACTTCACTATATGTTCCTTTCTTCTTAGTTATTGTTGTACCCATTTTCATTACTCAACAAACTATTTAATATTACTGAACAAATTACTATTTAAATACTATTATACCAAAAAATACTTTTGTTTATTACTTACTTGAACTTATAATTTTCCCTTTTACGAAAATTACTAAATTTTATTACATATAAATCAAATTATACCTTTCAAATAATTAATATAAAAATACACTTTTTTATGATATAATTGAAAATTTCTCATTTGATTTCAATCAGAAAAATTCACTTTTCATTTCCCCCAAGGCCTTAAAAGTTAAATGAACTCTACTTCTACGCTTATTATACAATAACACAAACGACGACAACATTAATTTTATATTTTATACATTATGAATATGGTATTATATCTGTATAACAATTACTTATTTATCTGACCGACATTTTTAATAAAAATCCATACATAAAAAGAAAATTGTTGTATTTTTTTTTCAATTTTCTGGTTAAATTAATTTTATAATTTACATAGAAATAATAAAACTGCATTATAAATCACCCACCAAAAAACAATTAAAAAAAGTTATTAAAAAAAGTTAAATATTATATATTTTTTAATAAAATTAATTAAATGTTATTATTTTTACATATAATAATTAATTACATTGACAATAAAAAAATTAAATATGTATTTTTTATTTCACGAATTTGTTGTTATATGAGGTTGTTTCTACCCATAATTTAGGTTAAAATCAACAAAATATAAATATAACATACCTAAAGAGTAATATAAATAAATCAATTAGTTATTTTTGATATTTCTCAAATATATATTTTAATAATAATTATCCTGTCTACAGCACTGCCTAGAATATTGTAAAGCTTGAAAGGTTTGGTAGAAAGCTTTTTTAATGACACTTTTTATTGCAAAACATCTGTTACAAGGAGATTTTGACAACTAAATAGCTTATATAAAAATACGATAAACAAACCGCGGGTTTGTCAAAAGCACATTTCCTCAAAATCGCCTCATGTAGAACTATGAGCTATTCTAAAACAATGGGAGTTCCTATACGTGTATAGTATTTTTTAGTAGTATTTTCAATGTACTATACATAGGAAAGATAAAAAATGATATGGTAAATATAGGTAAAAAATGTGTCCCTGTTCGATTTTATTAATTTTTTTTCCTTCCAAGGTTATTATTCCAGCAAAATATATATAAACTTATGATTTAACTTTTCTTTGATTTTGCTTTTAATTTAACATGATCTGATATGAAATAATATCCAATATTCAATTTATATAATTCCTAAAAATATGCAAAATGTTCGTTTTTTGCAAAATTTTACATGATTAAGCATTTTGATTAATTATAAGTGTGAGGCAAATGATTATAATTTATTAATTAATGCACTTTAAAGAAATATGATTTTCGAAAGTTTTCTCAATATTTGTTTATAAAAATATTGTGCAGTTATAATTTTACAAGTTAATTAAAAATGTAATTTTTTGATTTTCGATTGGTCACAACGGAAAGGGGAGGGGAGATACGGATACGATTTCTTCAGACTCTAGATATTTTTTGGATATCTCTTCGGTAGATAAATTTCAGCTTTCCATAATAAGCCGTTGGGAGAATACAGGGTGTTAAAAAAACTAAAAAAAGTTGTATGAAGATAACGGTATTTTTATACATCAAAGAATTAAATTTTAAAATTTTTTGTTAATTTCACAATTAAGGTAAAATATTTTCCTATCTTATAGTTTAAAAGTTATAGTTTAAAAGCAATTTTCGAACTTGGAGGGGGAATAACTCAGAGGGGAAAAGAGATAGAAGAAAATTTTGTTCTACTGGACCTATTATTTTATTACTATCTATCTATAGTCTTAATAGATGTTGAAGTTTGTGTAAACGGACGGACGGACAGACAGAGTGAAACTAATATACACATTTCTTCCAATTTGGTTGGAAATGTGCTAAAAAGGGAAACAGCTTGTAGGGGTAAAACTATACTATAGCATCTCCTGTTTATATACTCTCTAAGGTGTAAATATAGTGAAGCTTTTAGATTTAGATTAATATAAAACTTATTTTAGTATCTGTAAACAAAAATGTAAAAATGTAATCGTAATTTTAATGAAAATTAAATTTTTATTTAACAAGAATAATTCTTTACACTTTACAGTACACATTAGTATTTTTACAGTATTATTATTGAACAAAAAGGAAAAATTTGGGTCAACAGATTGTATAAGTACACAAAAACTATTTACTACCTATACTATAATACTCATATATGAGTGAGCATTATATGAAAATGCTACGAGGAGGGCATTGTAATCTCTACGCATTTCTTTTATCAGTGCATCCTGTTTTGACAAAAAAAACTTTATCAAATTGAACAAAAACTAAATTTTTTGATATAAATGGAAATATTAAATTCCAAAAAAAATATTTAATTGTTATTTATTTATTTGTGTTTAAATCAAACCACTTACAAAATTCTTAAAATATATAAAATTACAATAGTAACTACGAGCAATCAATTAGTTAAGATATATACAATACAAATATGTATATAATAAAAATATTAATTCTATATCAAAAAATAGAATATTGTCAAATATTTAATACCTAATTAGTAATTCGTAAATATTTTAGTCATATTAAATAACTAACTATAAATTCCAATTTAAAAGTAAATATTTACAAATTACTAATTAAGTATAGTAATAAACAAAATATTTAATTAATAACAGTAATAACAATCATAGCAATCATAGCAAAAATAATTCAGTTACTTAAAATTAACTTTTTTAAATTATTTTTTGAAGTTGAACTTCTTATTTGATTTTGATATTTATTACATAATATTAGCATCCGAAATAGGTTCAAACTGTCCGTATGACGTTCTATGGAGAGCTATTCTGAACAAATTGGGCGATCTACAGCGATAATTATTAGTAAATTGAATTTTATTTAAAATGAATAGTGAATCAATTTGCAAATTTATTACTTTTGTTAAAGAGATCACCTCAGCCAATTCCCTTCTCTTTTCTAATGTTGTCAAATGGATGAGATTCAACCTATCTAAATATGGTGGTAAAATGAATTGGCAAATCTAATAAAATTTCTTTGGCTGCTATTCGGCGAACATGAATATCGAAGTATGGATTCCATACTTGACTGGCATATTCTAGATTAGGACGAACAAGACAAGTAAATAGTGACTTTAAATAGTGAAATTAATAATATGTATATATATAACTGAAATTGAAAACGCGATCATATAAAATTTTCAATTTTCAAAAGGGAAAATTTCAAATCATATAATAATTATGCACTCTCAATTTATGATATTAAATTTTTTTTTTGTAGAATTACAATGTTAAAATGCAATTTGAATTAAAGGCAAGCAATAAAATTAGCTTTTTTTAAATATTCAAAAGTTTATCATATACATAAATATTTTGTTGTATTTAAGGAATTTACGAGACTTAACCCATTTTGTGTTAATTTGAGACAAACATAGGAGCTGTGACAATTGGTTAATCCGTTTAGATTAGGTATCCAAAAAAACACTGTGATCGAGTAATAAATAGGGACGAGGTATCGATAGAAATGTCTTGGGGGATAATCATGACCAAAACCCGATAAAATTATTGTAATTGATGCTTATTTGGCATAAATAAGTTATTCTGGATTATAGCTGAATTATTGCAAGTTTTTTCTATTAATTGTTAATTATATTTATAAATAATTTTACTAAATAATAAGACTGTAAATATAAATAAATTACATTTTTGTTAGAATTTGAAAATAATTAACGACAAAAAAATATTTTGTCAAAAAAAACTAAGACTGCACAGTGCACACTTTTCGGAGCATTAAATTTTATTTTATTGTTTTTATTGAAAAATTTCGGTTCAAAAATAAAAATTGTACCCAAAAGTGTGTTTAGTTAAAATGTTAATTTATATAATGTAACAAGTAAAGTTTGACACATTTATGATAAATTCAATTTCAAATTTATATATGTATACTTAAGTAAATCAAAAAAAGAGCTTGAGAAAAAGCAAGTATCATAATACAATTAATCAAAGTTATATACTTTGTTTAATTTTTAAAATCTATATTTTACATTACATATTCCATCATTTACGCTCCTTATAAAACTAACACGAAAATCATCAAAAGTATAATTAACATTTTTTGATAAAAATCGATCTAAAGTTTCTGCTTGACATTTTCCAGCTTCAAATTCACCTTCCAATCCCATATGTAATGTATATACATTTCCAGGCATTTTGGGATATAATCTACTAAAAACATCTTCCTTACAACTATAATGTTTTCCAGTTGCATGTACAATATTGTTATTTTTCATATTATGTATTTTTTCACATATAAAACATGCAAATGATGGTACACTTAAATCTGGCTTCCTATTTAATAATGTATTTAATAACAATTGATTTGTTACTGGTGTAATATTTGAATATTTATGACTTAAATATTTATTATATTCAATATCATTTGAATCTAAATAATTAATATAATTAGCTAAATCTTTTGGACTATTAAAATCTGATATTAATATTGCTGATCTATTATTTGGTAACCAATCTTTAATTGTTGGTGAACCAAAATATATTGGTATTGTGCCAATTATTAATGTACGCCAATATTTCTCAGTTATATAATCATTACATACAGCATCTTCATACGCTATTATAAATTTATATTTTGCTAAAAAATTATACATTTCATCAGTATCAAGAATATCTAAATAATCCTTAATAAATGTATTAGAAAAATTTTTATTATTTAAACATTCTCCATATGAATCAATTTTAATATAATTCATTAATTTATTAATATAATCATTACGACCAGATAATGTTTCACAATCTGATTGTATATATATAATTGGTGCTAAATATTTCCTTAATTTAGTTTTTTCATTAATTGGTATTAAATATTTTTTACTAATTATTTGATTATAATCTTTTAAATCTCTTGTTGTTAATGGAAAATCTGAATAACGACTAAAAGTTGCTGTATAATTAAAATATTTTAAAACTTTTTCAAAACGTAAATAACCTTTACGTTTTGGTGATTCATAATTATACAAAGCCCAAATATGATGATTTAAACGTGGTAATGGATAATCTTCTGAAAGTAACATTCCATCTAAAAATATAAATCCTTTAGTTGCACTATTATTAATGTAACTTCGATTTGATGTAAAAAAACATTTATGAATTCCACATTTTTTTGTCCCATACCAATCAGGATCCTCAAAATCAACAGGTAATGGCGTCCAGTTTATAATTGTTAATAATGAATTATTCTTTTTATAATCAGAAATTCGTTTTATATCAGTATATGTACCAGATTGAAAATTATTACTTAAAATTAATATTGTAATTATTATTAAAACTGATGTGACAATATATTTTCTATTAAATTTGACTTTTACTCGTATAGGATACATTTCTGACTTTGGTTTTTAAATGAAATTTAGCAATGACTTTAAAAACAATTCTTGTTTCCGAACTTATTTATATGTAGTTTATGTCTTGATAATTTTTTTTTAAATTTATTTATTGCCGTATATAGTCATCGCAAAAAAATTAATAATTTATAATTGCTTATATAGTATGCTTAAATGCAGAGTAATTAGTAAAAAAAAGTATATGTTCACTTATACTTTTGTATATATAGAAATCCTATACATTGTACTTATCTTAAATCATTTTATGTACACTCTGTGTACTAATACAAAAAAATCAATGTTTTATAAATATGTAAAATGCGATTATATAAATTTTAAATTGCTGAATATAATGAAAAGAAAAAAATTGCATTTGTGTCTGCCAATGGCGCCTCAGCCAAGCCACAGTCATGTTAACAATATAATCAGAGTAAACTCAACCGAATTTACATTGAGGTAGGTCACCAGCTTTTCAGAGACCTAATTACAAATATATTTTTTTTAAATGTAAACAGATTAGTTGCACTTGGCATCGCATGTCATCCCTTCTTTATTTAGAAAAGCAAAAAAATCCAATTTAGGAGATTATTTAGTAGATTTTTGATTTTTCCTCCTACACCCAAAGAGGAAAAAAAATTGTTTTTTAACTACTCTTTCTCCTTCAATATGTCAAAATATTGGAGGACCGGAGCAAAAAATCCTGTAATTGTTTTCTTACATTATTTTTAGCTCCAGGTTCGAAAGTTATATAACTTCGAAATTTATCTAAATATGTATATCCGAAAAAAGAACCAAAAAAAATATTAAAGATTGTGTACACAATGGCGAATTTTTTTAAAGGATGGTTATATATATTTATGTATAAGTACGGTAGAGGAAGCAATTGGACGTCCATTTTTTTGGACGTCCAATTTTCGAAATTAAATTTCGGTCGGCTCTCGTCTTGTGCCATAATTCTGGACTGGACAATTTAAGGCTTAAATCTGGACAATTTAAGGCTTAAAAAAATCGCAAACATTAAGAGAACCACACTAAGCATTTGAGGTTCTTTTAATGTTTGGGATTTGTTTAAGCCTCAATTGCTTAATGTGGTTCTCTTAATGTTTGCGATTTTTTTAAGCCTTAAATTGTCCAGATTTCCATTAACAATATTCCCGCAATTTTCATTTATCTTATAACAGTTATTTTCTACTTTTTAGGTGGCTGGTTTTGTTACAATAAAAGCATTTTTTTTAAAAAAGAATTTTTTTACATATTATTTTTTTTTTCAAATAAATTATTTACATTGTCAAGCAATATTTTTTTTAGGAATATCAAAAAGTTCCAATAATTTTTTGGAATGCCAACTAGATGCTATAAATTCCCAAACCAAAATAATGTTTCTGTTTCATTCTTTCGTTAGGCGAATTTTAGCATGCTATCTCGTTCTATTTTGCCTAAAAAATATAAGTTTCGTCCTTGGGGGCATCCAGACCACTAAGCTGCTTACAAGCGGCTAACGGCTTAGGGCTCTGGATGACGAGCTTATTTCCCCTCAATTGCTAAGAACTTGTCAAAATATCAAGCATAAATTTTATTGCTTTACTAGTAAGCTATATTTTTTATAATAGAATAAATATTTTTAATAAATAATATTTTTATATTTACAAATTAGGTACTTCAAAATTAATAATTATTAAATTAATTATTTTATATTAAATAATTGAATATTTTTTTATTTATTTGAAAAACTTACAACTTTTTTTAAAGTTACAATTTTGACATTTGAAGCCAGCGTAGCATGCTATCCAACACCATTGCTCGGTCTAAGCACTCCGCTTAGTAAGCTTACGCTTAGTCTAAGCTGCTTAGTGGTCTGGATGCGCCCATTATTAGAATTATATCTTATGAAATAACATAAAAAACAAGATGAATATATTTTTCTATATTTTTTTCCTATATTTTCTAATTTTATTAAAAAATATGAAAATGCCATTCATTCCAAATGCACTTGAAAAAAAATAAATGAAATTTATTTATGAAAAGTGAAATTAAATATTTTTCATTATCTAATCTTTAACAGCAAAAAAAGTGATAAATAATTTTTTTTTTACATAAATTACATTTTTTTGCGATAAAATTAAATGAATTTCGATGAAAAATTACTGAATTTTTTTTTTGAATTATCAATGCACAATATTTTAATGTACAAAAATTTAATGCGATAAGGAAAATATAAATTTTTTTTAAATAAATAAATAAAACAATATTGACAAATCAACCAAGGACGGAAAAATATAAATTTAAAAATAAATTTTTATAGATAAACTTTATAATCGCATAACATCTGTTTTTATATATTTTTATTGTATACAATATTTTTTTTGTAAAAACAAAATTGATGTAAATATAAATATAAAAACCTTTTAATTTTGATTATTATTTTTTTGTTGTTGTATATTCTCTTTAATGTGTCTGGTAGACATAATTTATAAAATCAAAAAATATTTAAAAAAAAACACAGTTTCCAATTAATATTAAAAATAATTTGGGTTCGAATATTATATTACAACAAATTAATAAACATAATTTTTTTTTATTTATTTATATTAATTCTATTATACCAGCCGAACCGACCTACATTTTCAATTACAAAGTTTTAGTAAAATATTTATTTGTTTTCAAAAAACAAAAATATATTAAGAAGTTGAGAAGTTTTAATTGGAAATTGAATTATAGTTTAATAGTAAATTATATAATTTCAATAAATTATCAATATTTTTATTAGTACATATTTTAATAATCGTATCAATAAATATTTTGTTTACTATATTGTATATTAATGATATTTTTCTTTGGTCTTATCTATTACATACGACTATTTAATTTCGCTATAATGAGCCAATTAAATTTTTATGAAAAAAAAATTGATAGTTTATTGAAAAATATTCGAATTTTATTTACAAGATAATTTCATAGACTATAAGTCAAATTCTTATTAGATTAGGTACACTATTATATAATAGTGTTGACTATTAAACTCTAATGTCTAGTTAGTCTAATATCTATTAAGAATTTTGAAATTATTTTATTTATCTTTTCTTTGGGATCCAAAAAGTAATTATCATGCTCACAATATATTATTCATTACAACTTGGAGAATGTATACTCCAAGTACTTGGAAATTGAACAGTTCTCAAAATTAATTTATTTTGGATACCAAATTTTTGTTCGTAAATGAGACTATATATGTACATTTTATTGATAAATTACTGTCAGTTCGATTGTTTTGTTACATACAATTTGGAGATTTTGTAGCTCATACATCAACGTTTTTGGTTAATTTATTATTTCGAATTTTTTTTCCAAATTGAAACCCAAAATCCTAAAGACTTTTTCGATATTAATAAACAACCGTTTTCAGGCGAATTTTTCGAAATTGCATTTTTAGGTAATTTAATCTTGATGCAATTATGAAATTAATTGCACAGAATTAGCCCAAAAAATTATTGCAACATTTTCAAATAATTATTTTTTTGAAACGAAGAGAAAAATATAATTTGAATTTATTATTCGAAAAGCCAAAATTATTTAAGTGGTAGATATTAAACTAATAATTAATTTAAATTATGATTCTTATTAAATCATTTAATTTATAATAAAAACTTAAATAATTTAAAACTGGTTCAAATTAATATAAGAGCAATAATTCTATTAAATATGGTTAAATATTTTATTTAGTGTATTTTCCTTAGTGCAATTAAAATTAAAATTTTCTTCAATTATATACTATATAAAATTACAAATATTGTAATAAACTTAATTGCATCTGTAACTAAAACAATTTAAAATTAGGTCGATTTATTAACAGAAAATTTTATCCCATTAAAAAATACTATTACTATATACATAATTAATTTATTTATTTAATAATTTGATATATAAATCAATATATAGATATATAAATCAAAAACTTTACTGATTTGTATGATGGTATATGTATAAACTAAAAAAATAAAATCATCATTATTTTGTAATTTTATTAATTGAAATAAAAAATAAATGAAAATCGAAGAAATATGAAATTGATACAATAAAAATAAATCTATTTAAAATAAAAAGTGAAACGCGTATAAAATTGTACAACAAATACAATCAAATTTATTTATTTGAATTTTAAATGCACTCTATACATAATATAGTTAAATATCAATTCACTTTTATGACCAATATTTATAAGAATTCTATACTAAAATCTTAAATATCTTATCTACACATATTTGAAAATAAATTGAAAATAAGAAAAATCTGAAGAAAAATATAGCTACACTAATAAATCTAATAAAACCAGTTTTTCTCTCTAGGCAAGTATTTCAAATGAAAGAAAGAGTTTACACAAAATAGAAAACGAAAAAAAATTACCACGAGATGAAAAGTAAAAATGTAAGGAAAAAAAAATTATATTAATATGGAAAGGGAAAAAATTTGTAGCTATAATAAATACTTTTGATATTAAATTAAAAAAAAATAGACTTGTACTTTGTAGTCTAATGCCTATAGGCATTCTGTGCTAGTGAATTCTTTCTGTGCTTGGTTGAACTCTTAATTATGGTAATTTTACTTGAACAATGATAATATGCTACAAATTTAACATGGTCCTTTTGATCTATTGCAAAAGGACTACAAGTTTTTGGGAACAGTAGTATTTGAAGGTTTTGATGCTGGATAATTCTAATAGCCTCTTCCCACTTTGCTCGGATGGTTAATATTATAACAGCCTATTAATATTAATAGAGTATTTTTAAATTTCTCTAATTTTATATGTTATTAAAATACATAATAACAAACCAATTATATATGAAATTCAAAATGTGTAATATAAAATGACAAAGACAGAATATTTCTTATGAAAAATTACTAATAAAAGAAAGAGAAAACCATTTTGAAGTATAGTTAAGGTCACTTTGGGTTTATAACCAAAATAAACTCATCAATTTTGTTGTATCAAATTAGATGGTCAAAAGGAATTTTAAATAATTACATTAAATACAAAATAAACCATAATTGGTCATCATAATCTTATGTTTTATTATGTACCTATACAATATACTATTATTATACAATTATGCTATACATATTTACTATTTATACAAAAAATATAATAGTTAATAGGAAATTATTTCCTACATTCTTCTTCTTCTTTAGATTCGTCTTTTAATTTTAATTTTTTTTTACTCAAAAATTCCATCATGATCTTGAAAATCAAGTTTATTTCGAAATGGAAAGCATATATACATAATAATAATAAGATATAATAAATGACAATGATGTATTTGCTTTAAGAAACATTTTCAACCTTACAAGATCATCTCTAAAATCTACTCCTATTACATTATGAAGCATAAAATGTAGTCGTAATAGAGGAGACACTATAAACAAAAGAAAAAAGAAGGAAATTATTTAAAGACAAATTGACCGACAGATATTACAATATTAAAGACGACCAGACCAGACAACGAAAAACAAGAAAATGTTTATATTAGAAAAATATTATTACGCTATTAAAGAAGTTATTAAAAATTTAAAACATAGTTTTGCTGTTGTTGTAGTTATAATGTTATTTGTTGGCTTTTATGTTCCAAAAAATCATTGAATAATTTTTTTTTATAAAACTATGCTTAACACGTTAACCGCGACGCCGGTCCCTAGGGCCCGATATAAAATGTATAAAATAATATATTATATAATATTCTGGTATCTCTGGATGGATTGGGCTGATATATGGAAAGCACATTCCAATTAGTGGTCTGGATGAAATGATGAATGGCCATATTTTCTTTTGGGATTTTCTCTGGTACCTCTGGATGGATTGGGCTGATATTTGATAAACACATTCATTATAGTGGTCTGTAGTTAACTATGCTGGTGCTCCTCCATTAGCTGTACTTGGAAGATGGTTATATGATGAAAACGTGTTTTCTCATATATTGTGGGAAATAATGGAGGATATTTAACAATAGAGCACTATAATGAATGTGTTTACCAAATATCAGCCCAATCCATTCAGAGGTACCAGAGAAAATCCCAGAAGAAAATATGGCCATTCATCATTTCATCCAGACCACTAATTGGAATGTGCTTTCCATATATCAGCCCAATCCATCCAGAGGTACTAGAATATTATATAATATTTTATACATTTTATACCGGGCCCTAGGGACCGGCGTCGCCTAAACGGAAAGTATAGTAAAAGCAGTGTCGCGTTTAACGTGTTAAAGTTATTAGCGAGTATGGAGGGGATTTAAATTTCAAAGAAAATTCTTTTGAAGGTTTATTTTTGGCGGCATTTAAAAAATCATAAATCCTCTTTTGTGTGGTTTGTTTAATCTTTTTACCAAATCAAAAAAGAAGATTTTTTTTTAATTTAATTTTTTTTCTGGCTCCTGAAGGGAAAAAAGAAGAAATTGTTTTTAAATAAATAAATATAATTTATCAATTATTTTTCGTATTTGTTTAAATTGCGCGATAATTTAAAAAACTATAAAAATAATTTTTTATATCTTTTTCATTGTTTTATTAACACTGACAATTTTTTATTTATTTATTTAATTTTATTTATTCTTCATTTCCTTTTTTTCCATTTACAATAAACATTAATACATAAAATTTTGTTTTTAACTTTGTTTTAACCAAAAACAAAAATTCAGGCAAAATTTTATAGTAAATTTTATGATTTTATGTACAAATTTTTTTTGTCAAGTTTAACGATTTTAGTTTATTACACAAAAATTTCAACATTATCGTCATAGTCGTTATTTTTATATTTATAAATACAAATATAAGACATAACTTAATTTTTTTTTTAAATATTAGTTTCAGTTATGTTTCTTAAGAGGTCCAGTTCCAGTAAGTAATAGTAAAATGACGAAGTATAGTTAAAAAACTACTCGCACTCAATGTTAGTTGTAAGCCAGCTGTGTACAATTCTTGTAGATAATTTTCCTTTCTTTACAGAATTATTCTTATATTTTTAATGAACAATATCAGCTTTGCTGGCGTAATAATATTGTTTGGATACTAATATTCCTGTTTATGTATTACATGTACATCCTTTTATTTTTCATGGAAATAAACTAGAAGTTAAGCTAGCTATCTCTTGCCACTATTAAGCGTAGTGAACAGACACGTTTAGGATTTAATTATAAATCAAAGTACAGAACAGACTCGGTTTGGATCTTCATTTCAATCTTAATTTTTAATACAGATTTTCTTTTAAAAAGTGAAAAACTTTCTTACAGAAAGTGACAATTTTAGTGCTTTCAAAAGTGAATTGTAATTTAAGTCCTGAAACGTTTTTTTTTACAATAATAATTAATTATTTAAATTCAAACTTTTAGTATTTACCAGTAGCAGTGGAAATACTGTTTGGCCCAAGTCTGCAAAATTAAATTGTTGAAATTAAGTCAAAATAATATTTTTGTAAAAGCAATATTATGTCTATCGATATCAATAAACAAAATGTCATTACTTTAATGCGCGTTTTACAAAATATAAAACATATAAAACCGTTGTGATTAATACAAAGTTTATCTCTTCTCTGCTATCAGTCTTTTATACCAAATTTAAAAAAAATGCGCAAAATATGAAAATAAACAAACAAAAAGAATAAAATATTTTAAGAAAAAAAAAAGCTTTAACAGATAATTGAAAAATAAAACTTATCATGTACAAAAATAATTTAAAAAAAATCATATTTTTCTTGTTAAAAAAACAAGCTTGACTTTTAATTTTTCTTCCTTTGTTAATATATAACAACTGCAAAACACAAAAAGAAATGAAAATATTATTTACATCCATAGTAGCTTAATTTTCACTATATATATATATACATATTTATATTTATACATTTTGCAATGAAACCCCGGAATATTTGTCATTTGGTAATACAATGACTATATAGTGGGGAATGTTGCAAGAACATATAATGTTGCATGTATAATGTTGCAAAATTGCAGGAACATCTATTAACTAAGATCAAAGTATTAAAAAAAAAACAAGTTATAAAATTGCAGCCAACCAAATTTATGTCCAGTTAAAATCATATTTCAAGAAAAACAATAGTCAAATAGCAGATCAAATAGCAAGTCGCAAAATCAATTTACTATTTTCATCAAGAAACTCTTACAGTGCGTTCCTATCGAATTTTACATCGTTTTTTCGCATAGTTTTTTCGTATAATTTTTAGAATAGCGTTCCCATTGAAATTTTTAATAAAACTAAAAACTCAATTGTAGCCAACTTTATTTTGCAAATTCACTGATACTATTTAGCGTATTTAAAGTTCGCAATTTTAATTTAATTAAATAAAATATACTTTTTATTTTAATTTATACTGACTTTTATTAATATATTTAAAATAATTTGTCACAACAATGAAATAAAAATACACAAATATTTCATATGAAATTCGCCACCAACTTCAATCCTATTTTCTAAAGAAAATTTTATGAAAAAGTTAAATTGATTTTAACTTTTTCTTATGCGAAAAAACAGTACCAACTTGACGTATTTTTTTTCCATACAATCCTGTAAAACTAAAAATTTTAATCGGAACGCTAGGTAAAGCATCAAAAATTTGTGAATGATGCACCACTTTGACTAAATTAATGTTTTTCTATCTAATTTTCACATAATTTATGGCATAAACTAAGTTAAAATTAAACTTTCATTATTAGCATTATTCACTAAAATATTTACAATTACAAAAATTTCGCCAATAAAAAAAAAAAAATCCAACCAAATTTATGTCCAGTTAAAATCATTATTAAAGAGAACACTTAAAAAAAATTAATTAAATTAGCAACAAATAAATTATTTCGTATCGCAAAAAATGATTTTTTACTGTATATAATTTTAATGTGTTAATTTCTTGTTAACCCCAAATCAAAAATAATTTTAAAATTAATATAATGTTGTTGTTTTTTGACAATTTTCTTCAAAATTACGTAGGTACATAATAATTTATGTTTACCAAAAAACAAAAAATGTATATATTTATTATAAATAACAAAAATGTTCTAAATGATCTTTTCAGTATGTCAATGAACTCAAATAAACTTCTAAAGTAATTTTTATCCAAATTTGGGAAACGATTTCGTCATTGAGCAAAGTAAAATTTTATAAAATAAATATTTAACTAAAATAAATAATAAATATCAATTTAACATATTAATAAAAAAGAAGAGATATTCTTATAATAATGAAATCTATTGGTAATGTCAAAAAATTAAATAATCAAACGTGCTTTACAAATTTATTTAATTTCGTTGGGGAAGCTTATATGTAATTTTTGCACAAAACTTTATTTATTTTTTACCAAAACAACACAAAAAATATTAATCATTATTTTATTTTAAAAGAATTTCTTATGTTTCCTGTGTGAAGATCATTCACTTTATTTTTTTTTATATGTTTTAAATATAAATAAAATTTTGTCTTTTTAAAAACTCCGCAAAAAAAAAAAATTATCACATAAAAATTAATTAACACAAAATATCAAAAATAATTATTTTTCACTAAAATATATAAATTTTATTTTTATTATAGATAGTTTGCTATTTGAAAATAGATCGATATTTCTATCTACCGCGTAAGAAAAAGAGAACTAATACGAAAAGGATGTGGAAAGGAGTGTGCAAACAGAAAACTTTAATTTCAGACAAAATAAACTTTTATCAGAGTTCAATGTCCTTTTTCAGTGTTTTTATAAAAGAGAAAACTAATACCATAAAAGAAAATTATGCTTACAGCAACAAAAAAAAAAAACTTAATGTCTTAGATTTTTCCTGTAAAGAATGTCCTAGATTTTCCATGATTTTCCTTCACTTGATAGGAGCTTTTTCTTATAAAGTTTTGTTATACAAAAAAACATTATGCTATTTTATTTTACATTGAAATATTTATTGATTTCTACAATTACGTAATTTTGTAGTTGGAAAAGTAGGTATAAGAAAGTTTGATTTTAGCTTTTTGGAAGTTTACATACAAAAATTGTCAAAAAGAATACATAGTTTATAAGTGTGAAAAATATTTGAATGCAGTAGAAATAAAATTTTATGGTGGTAATTAATCATTTTCTTACTGTTACCAGAAATTAAGTTCCTAATTATATACACAAATTTGTATTAAGTTTACTTTGAAATAATACTTAAAATATGTTAAATTATTGGCAAAGAATTTAGAATAGTTGAATGTTCTTACTCAAGGCAATTTAGCTAAATATGTATGTATGTATATAGTAAACAAACTCTGCCCCCTAAAATTTAAGGATATTTTGAAAATATTTCTCAGTATTAGGAAATAATTTTCGTTTTGGTTAACATTAATTTTTTATTACAAATTGGACAAATGCTCAAAAATACTAAAATTACTATTCTACTACGTATATGTAGTCCCTAGTATTTTACTTTTTTACCTATAGCACATATACTAGGATATAAAGATGTCGGCGCAGTGCCAATAAAACGATATCACAAAAACATTTGGAGAACATTTTGAAAATTCATATAAGCATGTTGGTTGTTGTTCTGCAACATTTTTATATCTATCTGTTTGTTGTTGAGAAAAAATAGAATGCAACATTTCTCATAGACACAAATGCAAAATGAACATTTTTCATTCATTTTGCATTTGTTTCCAAAGACATGTCTTCTTTACCAAAGAAAATGAATATTGTAGTAGAGCATTTTTTTGAGGATAGTAATGTAAAGATCTTTAATTTAAAAAATAGAATATGTAAATAAAATTTGGATTGCTTATTATTTAAGTTATAACAATAAAAAATAAACCATATTTTAAATCATATATTTTAATTATAGTACGGTATATTACATATATAAATTTCATATTCTTCATTACAAGAATATTATGAACATTCATGCATCGAATTTCTGCCAAAATATCGTTTATGTCGCTCTGTAGAATTAAATTAAGGACTTCGATATGATTTTTATTTAGATTACAAACCAACATTAAATTAATCTGAAAATTATGCTGTCTCTAAAAAGTAATTATTCAGAAAATTATTTATGAATGACTTTTTCTTTCTGAGCATATTAAATAAATATATTTCAACATTTAAAATATATTTCAAATATTTATTAACCTGTCCTAAATTATTAAATACAAATTTTAATCGACAAAATTTCCTGTTCTTATTTATGTTAAATCGAAATCATCACTTTCTCTTCTCTTTTTAAATATAGAAAGGTTTAAAAAAATTATTTATCAAAAACGATTTACCAAAAAAAAAAACCAATCTGAATCGCACAATCTATTTTACCACACAATTTTAAGTTTTCAGCATAAATTCATTTATTTATTTGGAATAAACATTTTTTTTGTGTTCCAAAGAAAGTGGCAATGAGAATTACAAAATTGATTTTTAACTATGTAATTCAAATTTAAATGCATCATCCAAAAAAATAACAACATTATAATATAAACGCAGTCAAGTGTGCATTCACCATAAAAAAAAGTATCTCGAAAATTTCTCTTTCATTTTCCGCATCTTACAAAACATTCAAAAAAACATGAAAGATACAAAGATACACAATCATATTTAACCTTATTTTGTTTATTTTTCGGGTTTCAACATTATTTATGTATGTTTCCATAATTTCTGTTACCAAAACGCATTAAAGGTAAAGGTTATTTAGGTTTGTTTTTTTTTTCTCGTAGAGTTTCGTTGGTTTCCTCATATTTTTTTATGATTTCTTTGGTTTTTTTTCTGTTCCCATTATTTTCTAAAAATTGAAAGTATAAATTTAAATGAAATCATAAGAAGATATATATTAGAAAAATCATAGTTTTTTCTCTCTGTTATTGTAGATTTGTGAAATTCCCACAAAATAAGATTCACTTTTTGTTAATGTTGAAAATTTATGTTAATTTTTATTGAATATTTTTATTTGAATACTTTTTTTTGAAAAAAAAGGGTTTAATCATTAACCTACGCACACAAAAAAACACAAAATTAATCTTACTTATAAATTGAAAGTTTTTTTTTATAATAAATGGAAATCAGATTGTGGAATAAAAATATATTTATGTTCATATAAATTTCGGTTTCACTTTAAATCGATCTTTTCGATCTTCTGATGATGACATTTTTATGTTTAACAGAAACCTTAAAACCGCGGGCGTTTTCCATAAAAAAAATTAAAATCGTAGGCTAAATTATTTATAATAGTAGAAGAAGAATTTAAGTAAAAGATAAAAATATAAAGATGCTAACAAATCGAAAATATTGATAATGTTAATATATATGTACATATGTGGTGGCTGATCACCTCTAAATCATTCTGGTTGGGACTCTTCATAACTTTCGACTAAAAAATAAGTCTCAAAACCGAATGATACGGAAAAAGATTATTGTCTATTTGCATTATTCAGAAAATCCTTTGGAAATATTCATTCATTTGTGAATTTCCATTGTAGTGCATCAAGATATTCATGTGAAAAATTATAATAATTTATTTGCTATAATTATGGTTTAACTCCCAACTCCGTGCTACAAAATACTTTAAATCGCAATAAATCATAAAAGTAATATGATCACCAGGCAACAATTAATTCGACATTTTTCGTGGATTCATTCTTTAGGTAATTTAGTTTTTTTTAATTTTCGTAAAAAGATTCGTAAAAGGATTTATATCATTCTAAATCAATCAGAAAAATAGATTAAAAATATCCTTTTTAAGTAATTATTTACCTAAATCTTTAGGTAAAAAATTTTAGTCTTGATAAAAAGACGTCAAAAATTGCGTTTAATGCGACAGTATAGTGTGGTGAGTCGTGAAACTTATTTAAACATTGCCAATTTATAACAAGCGTCAAATAGCCAGAGTAATAGTCGTCTTATTGTTCCATTAACTTCATTAAATTGGGTAAAAAAACTATAGATACACATACAATAACAAAAAACCTGAAGGAAGAAGATAATTTTTTTGAAAATTATTCACTCTACTCCAAGAAAGCTATGGCACAATATTAAAAACTTTAATTAAATACGTAAATCGATAAACTTTTTAAATATTTTGTAAAAAGATAGTAAAAGATTAAAAGAATTTTTTTTATAAAATTAAATTTTGAATGAAACTTTTTTTTATTGTCGTTCTTCTTTCGAATTAATGTTAATTCATAAATTTTAATTTTGAATTCTTTTAATATCCTTTTTTTTTTTCATCTTTAAAACAAAATCTTGTTATTTGAATTTAAATTAGCCTAAAATTATAAGAAAAAAAAAGAGAAGAATTAATTTAAACAGAAAAATAAAGAAGAAGTTAAATAAACTCGACAACGAAATCACCACCAGCAGCACAAAAATTAAAAGATTTTTTTTTTTTATAACTTTTTCAACAACACCAAAAAATCTTTAAAAAGTTTACAGAAGAAAGAAAAAATTTTAATATTAATGAAACCAGTTTGAACATTAAAAAAAAGTCTTGTGCTTTTTTTTTTTATATGACAACTAAAAATATAAATAAATAAATAAAATATTAAGTTATTAAAAATTTTGAAAAGAAAAAAGTAGAATTAATAATCATTGGATCAGTTTTAAATATTTTACATTAGAAATTTAATAAAGATTTTATATAAAAAAAAAATATTCTTAAGATTTTTATAATAATTATTTAAGTTTAGTAAAACGTAATTAAATAAATTTAATTACTTCTTTTATTACCATGTTTAATTAGTATTAACTTATTAATAAATATTTAATTATTTAATATTTTATTTAATAAATTTGATTTGAATAATTTTAATTGAGTAATTTTATAATTTTATGAGTTTATTTATTGAGAGTGGAAGTGGAATCATGTGAGGAGCATTGGCCTTGGTCAATATACAAAATATTCTATAGTACTTTTGGACCACGAGTTCATTTTTTATTTTTTATTTAAAATCATATTATCATATTTATAGTAAAAGAAGTGCTGGTTAATTGGCGTTAGATGGTATTAGTTAGTTTCTAAAATTTTCTTTAATATTTTGGAGGCCTACAATTCTGTATAATATAATAAGTTAAATGATTTAATTAAATATGTATGGTATAAGTACTCGTAAATAATTAATACTCATTGGTTTCAAATCGACCAGGAATTATTAATATCTCTAATATATAAACTACATATAGAAATTATTTCCAAAATTTAATGCAGTTATTTTCAATCAGAGAATTCCATCAGAGAAAAAAGAATCACCAATAAATGGAATCACTCTTAAATCAAACATAATTTTGGTATTTTGTTACTTCCATTTTCATTTTCATTATCAATCGAAGAATAATCTTAGTAACTATAAAAAGTATTGAAAATATATAAAAGATATATTTTCAATACTTTCACATATCATAAATGAAAAAGAAATTATGAAATTTTCTTAAGTTGAATTTCAAAATATTTTAAATTCTATCAAAGAAATTAATAGACTTTTTATGATTTCATTTTTACTCTTTTTATCATCGTTTATTACTAAAAAATTCAAATCAAACCACAAATTTCCAGAGAAAAGAAAATTATAAAATTAAAAATTAAGTACCACAGCTAGTAATCTTTTTAAATATAGAATTATTGACCATCTAAAATTCATCTAAAATTTAAATATTTTTCCAAAAAAATTGTAAGACAAAAATCTGACTCATTTTAGTTATAGAATTTTTTTGGTTTTGTTTATTTTTAAAATCTTTTAAACTTTTTTGATAGAAATTTTCGATAAAAAAAAATTAACACTAAAATTTGAAACATTTTTGTTTTGTAAAACAAAATTTTCGGCAAAATAATAACAATTTTTTATTTAAATAATTACAATTTATTAATTTCATTCTGAATTAGACACGCAATTTCAAATATTAATGTATAATCATTAAAAAATTACCTAATCGAAAACTTTTTTTTGTATTTCTCTGAATTTATTCGTTAAATAAAAATTTTCTAATTAAATTTTGCGCAATATAAACGGTTAAAAAATTGTGTCGTTGCGTATGGGTTTCTGTCATTTAAATTCTAATAAATTAAATTGGAGCAAATTAGGCAAATTAGGCTATTAAACGGAACAGACATAAACGAGAATAGTCGATAAATCAATTAAAGTCACTGATGGAATTTGACCGTCCCTATCACGTTCGACCTTTCATCACAGTACGTACATCCTAAATACTCTCGACACTTTATACAACCGAAACTGCCATATTTACATACCAGATACTCCAGGATGATGTTAATATAATAAATGAGTTTCATGCTCACAGCGACATATACAAACCGGCAATTGAAAGGAAATCCATTTGTAAAAATTATACGATGGCCGGTGTGGTGAGTGAATAGACCAATTACAGATACAAGTAACCACTTAAATCTTAAATAACTTAAGGAATATTCGTTTCGTTCTAACTTTCTAACATTTATTTTTAAACCAATTTTAATTAGAAATCTCGAAATTTTTAACCGTGTATTTTACCAATTTAACTAAGGTCTTCAACCATATAATAAAATTACATAATTTCAATTTTCAATCCTATATAATTTAATTCTATCTTTATATTTTGAATTAAATAAAAAAAATTTAAACTTACAAAAAAAATTATGTGTTGTTTTTCGTTGTCAGTAATTTTTCTTTTTTTGTTAATGTTTTGTTGACAAACATAAATTTTATTTATAATTAAATTTTCTTACAAACACAAAAAAACCTCCAAAAAAAAAAAGTAAAATTTAATAATTTTTTTTTTTATCTTTTAAATTACCAATTTATGTTATTTATATGTAAATTTACAGTTGTACTTTTTTTGATATTATTTATTATATTTTGAATCTTACAAAACTTTCTCAAATAAAAAATATGCACAAATGATTTTTTACTATATTTTTATTTTTTTATTATTGACATCACTTTCACTTTTTCTTATTATTTTTTTTATATGTAAAGTAAAAAAAAAAAGTTGTAACTATAAAAAAACATAAAAAATTAAATTTTTTTTTTTTTTAATTTTAAAATAAAATTTATTTAAAAAAACAAAAAATTGTACTCCTAATTATTTTCATCGACTTTAAAAAAATATTTTACATGTTCTATTTTTTGTGAATTTATTAATTTCGGAAAGAGCTGTGAAAAACTCGGAAAAGCTTTCAAGAAACACGAAAAATAAATTTTCTACGTTTTGCCAGAAAATGAAAATAAAAATATTTCTTTTTTTATGGTATTAAATTTTAATTTCGTTTTTTTTTTTTGTTTGTTTGTATTTTTATTTTACATGCGTGAAAAAAGAACCCAAACAAAATAAAGTTTGTGTATAGAAAGAAAATGATATATGAAAAAGAAAAACGTTTTATTTTTGGAATAATAATAAAAGAAAAAGGAAAATACGAAAAATTAAACTAAAAAAAAATCATCTTTAAATTCTTGTGTTCGTTTTGTTTTTTTTTTTTTACGAAAAAATGCAATTCTTATGAAATTTTATGAGAAATTTTTTTTTTTTGAGAAAAATTCAAACTTTAGTAGAACAAAAACTTTTTTTTTTTTTATTTCGATCAAATTTTAAAAATAGAAATAAATTTTTTTTTCTCCCATAAAAAAAATTCCGAAACACCACAAAATAAAAAATTATTTAATCAAAAATATTTGGAAAAAAAAAAATTTTTTGTTGAATGAAAAATTGTGTGTTTTTTTTTTCTTTCTTTTATCAGAGCAAAATGAAAATTTATCGAAAATTTATTTAAAAAAAAAAATAAATAAAGGTTTACAAAAATTTTTTTTTATGTTTTTTGACAAGCAAACTAAAACAAATCTCAAAAATAGTTAAAAATTACAAAAAAAAAATATTAAAAATGCCGGTTTCTATTTTTATTTTTCTATAATAAAATTATCAGAAATTTTTCAATTGATGTAAAAAAATAGTAATTTTTGTAGATAACAAACTAAAAACAAAACCATATTTTACATGTAAATACCTTCAAAAAAAATTTTTATATGTATTTATGTTTTTTTTACAGATAATTAAATAATTAATTAAATTTTTTTTTTTATATTTTTGCTTAAACACAAATTTAAGTTTTTTAACTATTATTTTTTTTTTTATTATTATTATTAATGTCACACGTTTAAAATATTAAATTTGAAAACTTTTTAGTTCAAATTTATTTAAAAACACATTTAAATATTTTTTTAATTACAAATTTAAATAAAAATTTAATTCGATTTTCCGAGAAAATGAAACAAAAAACTATATCAAATAATTATTATGTTTATTTATGTTTAAATCATAAAATGTATGAAATTTTTTTAACATTATTTTTCCAAAAAAAAAAAAATGGTTAAAACAATTTTTATTTTTACATTAAAAAATATTTTTTACAAAATTTTAATTTTACAGATTTTTTTAATAACAAAAAATACTTTGTATCTTTTTTTTTAAAAAAAAAAAAATTTTTTATTACTGCTCCGACTCGCTATAATATAGCGACTGACTTCAAGTTTTTGTACAATTTTACTTTTAATGCCTTTTCATTATAATATACTACACATAAATATATCTAAATAAATATATGTTTATAAAAATATGTAGAAGAAAATATGTAATATGAAAAAGTAAAGAAGAAAAAATATATATTTTGTATGCCTTTATAGAGTTTAATTTTTTTTTTATATATTTATATAAAAGTGTGTAGACGTAGTGTATCTCTCTGCGCTCCTCTGGTATATAAAATTTATTTTTGTAGAGCTGCGCTGCTACTCGTCGTATTCGTATAGCTGCTGAATAAAAAAAAAACAAGAAAAATTTTTGTATACTAATAAAATAAAACAAAAAAATAAAGCTTCAAATTCTCCAAGAGTTTTTTAAGTATATTTATTATATTAGTGGAGGATCGTGCTAATGGATTTTAGTTTCAATAATTTTTTTTTTTTTTATTTAAATACAAAATATAATAGGGCAGGTGGTAAGAATGATTTAAAATTCGGGGCTTGAAATTTTTCTAAGAAAAATTAATTTAAGACTATAGAAAATTTGTAAGAATTTAACACTATAATCAGAGGAAAGATTATTTAACTAATTGTTAACATTTTATACCTAATAGATTTATTGGTGGAATCTGTTTTCACTAGTGAAGTGATTGGAATATTTTGGAATAAGATCTGTACTCAACAGTGATTGGAATAAGAAGTTTTATATTAAAATACTAGTTGCAATTTAATTAACAGAAACGAAACTTTACATTTCTGACTAAGTTCTACTTGCTATGTGAAAATTTAAAATTATGTTTTATTTCTTTCAAGAACAGGAATAACTAAAGAAACCACTTCAGTAGATCAATTGAAATCGGAAAATTTATAATTTTATTTAAAAAATAAATCTGGAAGGTCACAAAGATATTCTAAATACCAGCAAATAATATATAACAGAAATGAGTTCAATAATATTTAAAAATTAAAATATGTAAATTAAATTTTTTATTTACCTTTGTTGAATGAACTGTGTTTAAGGCACATCCGAGTATTGTTCTTTTTCATTTCTTTTGCTTTAAAGTGAACATCAAAGTCATTTTTGTATATAACTAAAATGCATATTCTGCTTCCATTTTTCATCCATAAAAGACCGCATATCTGCAGAAAAAAATCAAAAGTAGGAGACCATAAATATACTTTTTTTAACTAAAATCATAGTCTATCTCTATATAATGTAAGTTCGTCACTGTTCTTATTGCCTCTTTCATACTTTCATAATATTTTCCACATTATTATTTATTTAACATTTTTTTCTTATAGATTTTGTTTATAATTTCATTCTACCTTTTCGCTTTTCTAGTCTACACACACACTCTCATAAAGTGCTGAATTCTATTAAAATTAATTTTTTTTTTATGTCTAGATTATTTTTATTTCTCTCCTCTATTAAAATTTGTATCTATAACTAAATAATCTATGTGTATTAGATTGTTTTTATGTTTTATCAGTACATTTATAATGTATACCAAACCAAAAACGTAAAACAACTGGATTGTTTTGATAATAAATTTAATATGTACAAAAATAAAACATATGCTGGCGTTAAAAAAAATGTAATAGTTAATTTAAAAATGATTATAGACAAAACTATAAGATAGTACTTTTTTTATATGAAAATCTATGATAGAATGTTTATTTAATTACATATTTATTTTCCTAAAATTTGTATGTTTCTTTTCTTGGTATTATGTTGAGGAAAATTCTTTATTCTTTAAAAATATTTTTACTTTACATAAAATGAAAAATAAAAAATGAAAAATATTCAATTGACTTGCGCACATTTTTCATAGCCCGAAAAATGAAAACACATGTAAACAAATGAAAAAATTAAAAAAAAAATCGAATTTCAATCGTCTGGCTCAGCTGGTTATACTAAATTACTTATATATAGTATAGGCGTATATGTAGGTCTATCTCTATTACAGTATACCTAATTGATTTCAGAATATCTTATTTATATATACTAAAATGTTTATGTAATAACTTTAATCGCATATTTTTAACGATAATTAGAGGAGAATCAAAATGTGGAAAATATCTGAACTAGAAACGTGAATTATTTAATTTATTTTGATTAGATAATTTTCAATTAAATTTAGGTGAATATTTTTTTGAATTATAAAATTTATAGATTTTAATTTTTTCATGATATTAAATAATTTTTTTGTATCTTATCATAAATTTGATTTTTTTACAAGATTATATCTTTGATTTACTTTTAAACTGATGGGAGCATAAATCGTCGACACTTGACACCTTTTTGTGTTGTGACCAACAATATAATGTAAAAAAAAAAAATTTGATATGATTTTAAAAATGTTTCAGGTTATATATGTATATGGCTTTCACACCCCCAAACAAAATTGACTTTTTTACCAAGAAAATTATTTACTATAAAACCATTTAAAAATAATTAATGTTGTGAAATAATTTTTTGTTCCCATATGTCGTAAATTACTCATAAAAACTTGTTTTTTTTTACATAAACTAAAGAATAATTTATTTATAAAATTTATGCTGGCAACTTAATACATATTTGTACTTAAACTTTAATGAACAAGGTTAGTTCTTCTAATGTAATTCGGAACTACTAAAAATTCTAATTTTTTTTTTTTAAATATTTTTAATATTTTTTTTATCAATATACAAAAAATTTCACAATATATTTTTTACTAATTATAATCTATAAGGTTGTGTTTATGAATAAATACGAAATCTTGAGGTTAAATTCATGAATTTATGTTGAATATTCAGCTTAAATTAGTCATTTTACATTTAAAATTGGTCTTTTACTATTTAAATAAATTTTTTTTTTTTAATTTTTGTCACAATTGATCCTTTTTTGACGATTAAAGACCAAACACATAAAAAATTATAAATTTTAAGATTTGTAAAAAAATATAAAATTTCTATCACCTTAGCCCTTTGCTCAAATTTGAGTGAGGTCATTCTTGATTTAGCTGATTTTTGAGCTTAGATCATAGATTGAGCGATGGAGGAACTGAACAGCTCACTTTTGAAACTTGAGTCGATTTTTTGAGCTAGTTCACAAATTTAATTTAGCAAAAAATGAGCAGGCCAAAATTGAACTAGCTGAAAAATGAGCAGAACTTGAACTGAGCTTCGATTAATCGCTCACATTTTTTACAAGTCTGCAGATTTTATATCGAAAATTATAAATTTATAATTTGGGAAATCCACAAATTTCAATTGTAAAAATACTAATTTGATCTGAAAATTGTATTAAATATAGATTAATAGGAAAAAAATTATGTTTATTTAATATATTTAAATTATTTCAAATTTAAAAAAAAATATTCATTGACCAGTAAAAAATTGTACGTGTTTTAAAAAATGCTTCATTATACATAAACATAAATAGTTTTACTGTAGAAAAATGCTAATTTAATATATATGTAATTTAGTGGTCATTTTTTTTATAAAAAATTCAGTTTAAAAAATTATTTTATTCAAATATTTGAAAAATGTTAAATTAAATTTTAAAACTCCATTTTGGTCATTTATTTGATTTGGAAACTATAGATTGAAATGGACAAGATTTAATTTAAATATAATATTGTAAATTAATTGAATTAAACAATGTAAATAAAATTTAAACCAATATTGTATGGATGGAAAATTTTATAGAGTGAAACGAAAATTATAGGAATTTTTATATACTATTTTTCGTCATTCTAATTATTTATAGGATTACCCAAAATACCCAATATTATCGCTTAAGTAAACTAAGGGAACAATTCCATATCAGATTCAATACGCTTTGTGGGTTACTGAATTTATATTTTAAAAATATTTTTTATCTGTAATCAAATTTTTTCCATAAAATATTGATATTTCAGAGAGATTGAAAAAAAATTAAACCAAAATTAATTATTAAAAAAAAAAGCCTATAAATTGAATAGAAAATAATTAGCTTAAATTTAAATAATTTAAAAAATTAATTGAATATTAAATTATAGCTGAAAAAAGGCGTTTGAAAAATTAATTTTATATTCATTTTAAGAATAACAACAAAAACATTTCACAATACCGGAAAATATTAATTAATTCATTAAAAAAGATTGCTTCATATTCAAAAATAAATTTTAAAAAAATTTACCTTAAATTGCTAACATTTTTAGGGCTTTTTTGAAAAAAAAATCCCTATGTTAACGCTTTTCTGTCCGTCCGTCCGTCTGTCTGATGTAAACAATAAAAAGCGATAGTAGAAAGCTTGATTAATTCAGAACCAGTTGTAATTGGTAGGCGGCGCTATTCGCATTTTGCCAAAACCTCTTTTTCCGAAATAAAATGTAATTTTATATAGTAAATGTGCACTAAAAATGAAGTTTGACCTAGAGGGCGTAACATATAATAGAGGGCGTAACATATAATAATAATGTTTTTTAAAAATGTTATTTAACTCTGTGAATCTTTACAAAAAATAAAGGGAAAGCAATCGCAGGAAAACTAATGTAAAATCAGACAATCCCATGATCTGTTTTTTTCTGTCGCTAGAGGGCAGTAAAATGCAACTAATAAATTGTCATTTCAAAAAGTAAATGTCCGTGGAAAATGAAGTGTGGCTACTTGTTGGAAAGGTAGTTAAGAGTAGAAAACGACGTCAGTAGTTATATTTCAAAATTCTGCCACTATAGGCGCTGAATATTATATAATCACAGTTGTTATATTAAAATCACAGTTAAAGCGTTGGGTTGCAATATTTACATAAATTGAATTTTAATATTACAATTAAGTAAGATAATTAAGAGTAAAATAGAATATCACATTTTCCAAAATAGAATTTTTTTCCACTTTTTGTTGACTTTGAAAAAAGCCCATAATTATATAACTACTGATCAGTAGTTCGGCTGCGCGGCATTTTTTAAAAAAAGCTTTCATTTTCGGTTGAGGTCATATTTTAACTTTTTGACTATTATAATATTTAAATTTTTTTTACGCTTATTTAATTTTTAAAAGCGAAAAAGTTTAGACAAAACCGGCCGGCATTTTAAGAATTTTTTGTTTAACAATTTAATTTCTCTTTCTTTTATTCTTACTTATTTGAAAATGAAAAAGAAAAAACTTAATTTAATATTTAATCAAGACATCTTTTTTTTGAATTTTTGATTCAGCATGCTTTTTGCCTGCTATTGTCTGGCAAAATTAAAATTTATAAGCTTGTCCGATCCTAACATATAATTATTACTATACCATAGATAGAATGATGACATGACACACAATAATATAGTTAAAGTAATCGACTATGTATTAATTTGGTTGAAGAGGATATGAAAATTGAATAAAATTCTCATGACGAGAGTATTAGAAATAATTTGATCTTGTCGTATCTATTTTAATTGTGATCATAATAGAAGGTATAAAACAAGGAGGAAAAACGGAAATAATTAATTTGATATATATTAGAAGAATATTTAAGCTAAGATTTTTAATGGTATATAGAACTGACAGGACATAAGTTAAAATGATGACAATGAAAATCCTCTAATTTCTATACTAAAATGATATTTCAATGCATGCAATGTTAATTTAAACAAAAATCGATTAAACTTACTCCAACATCTTCTACTCTCTAATATCAAACTATCTTCTATTATTCAAAACATCAAAACCAATTAACTCATTACCATTAGGATGATTTATCTTCTCCTATGATTCTACACAGTAAATTTCATTATCAATATACATCATTTATCCAGTAAAAAAAATTAAATTAAATGATTTAAATAAATTTGTGTAAGTGACAATTTAAATGTATTAAAATAAATAAATACACAAAAATGGTTAAAAAAAACAACAACACTTTTTTAAAATAAAAATATATACATAAATTCTTATGTCCTTGAAAGTTCAATAGTCATACAAGATACCAAAAAGCTTTTTGACTATTTTTAGTGTATATTTTAGTGAATTAATAATAATTATTAATATATACATATATAAATATTAGAAAAAGATCCATAAAACTGCTGGCTAAAAAAATGCCTTTAATATATAAAAAAAAATGTCAAAACAAAATAATCAAACACTGAAAAAAAATTTATTTATGAACGAAACATTCTTTGTTGTTGTTCTGGGAATTGTGGGGTTGTATAGATACTTTATATTAAAAGTTTAAAGTATATCTTTTTGGATAAATTGCGCATCAAAATTTTCGGATAGGTTTCAAATTAAATCATTTTTTTTTTATTATTATTTTTTTAAATCATAAAAGGAGCCTGGAACCCCCCCTCCAACAAAAATAAAATGTATGTACAAATCGTGTAAAAGAATCACATAAATCATGAATTCCGTTCGGAAGATATTCCGTAGGAGATTTCCACTCCGACGGAGAAAAAAATGGAATTATGAAATACCTCAGAATCGTATAAAAATATTGCCATAGCAAACCCATTTTTCGGATTTCCGAAATCAGCTGATTTACTTCAAATTCAAAAATTAAATATTTTTAAAATATTTTTTTTATTTTTTTTCATACAGACTTGATGAAAATTATTTTAAAAGTATTAATTTCTGATTTTGTGTATTGAAAAATGTTTGTAATGAATAAATGTTGGGTTTTTGTTGGAACTTATTGATAAGAAAACTTGAAAATTTTATACATTTAAAAAGAAACATTTTAAGCCAATTTTCTTTATCAAAAGTTGACTTTATTTTCAATTTCCGCAACTGTTTTTTGTCGGTATTTTTGTGTATGAACTTGATATTTCGATCGTAATATAAAATACAAATATGTATACGAATGAAACGGATTCGAAAATGAATAATATTCCGAACGGAATTTAGAATTAGGAAATCTCCGTCGGAGCTAAAATCGAACATTTATCCGTTCCGAACGGAATTCATGATTTATGTGAATATAAAAAAAACTCATAATATAAATTGGCCATTAATAAAATTTCAATATTTTTATTAAATTCTTTATCAATGATGGGAAAATTTTACCAAAAATAGTCTTCGAGGGACTTTAATATTATTGTTGCGAAACAGTGTACAAGTTCATAGAATTTACTAAGAACAAAATAAACCGAGACCATGACGAGACGGCGGCATTGAGTCTTTCTGTAATTATAACTACAAAAACCAAAAACAAAACAAAAAACCAGTAATGTTACATAATTATTTAACAGCTTAAAGATACAACAAGAAAATTAAGATTCGCAGTAACAAGTACGCACCAATCATTTTTTATATACTGGCAGCTGAGATTTTAAACAAATATGTATTAAAATAATTGTCATACAGTAATAGGGGGTAGTTTGTGTTTGGTAAAACAAAATATTTAGCAATTTTATTAGGTAATTAAGCAGTAACTTAAAGTCATAAAAATTAAAAATTTACTTAAATAAAATATCGAAAAATTAATTAGTGAATGAATCCATTTTAACAAAAGATTGTCCACAAAACTGATTTAATGATTCTATACATTAATAAGTATACATACTATGCTTTGTAAAAAGGACGTTCAACAAAAAAGGCTATCAAATAAGTTACAAATATATTCGTAAACGAATTTTACGAATTTACTGTAAAATATTCTGAAGCAAAAGAAGAGTTCTCTATATTATCTGATTGAAAATTGCAGAATAAGAATCTTAAAACGTTACCAATCTAATGACACGTTACCAATCTAATGAAGATGTTAAATGAACGATAGTTAATCTATTAAAGATCAGATGATAGAAAAAATATGTGCTGCAGGCGAAGGAACACATGTAGAATGTTAGCAGTGAAAGAAATATAAAAAATTGGGTAAACAATTATCACATTTAACAAAATATGACAAAATTTAATGACATTTATGAAAAAATTACAATTTAAAAAAAAATTTAATTTTTTTGAATAATTTGTTATATTTTCTATAAAAAATTTAGAATTTACATTTTTGCGTTTAAATTTATGACGTAATGTCTTGTCTTGTAATACTTCAAAGTAGGTATATAACATAAAAAACTTTTTTGGATCAGAATATTCTAAAATTCAAATTTCCAAATAAAACACTGGTAAGAATTTATTACAAAATAAATTTATTATCTTCCGTTCCCAATTCTTATGAAGCTACCAGAAATATAAAAAAAATTATTAAAATATTTAGATTATTCTTAACAACAATTTTTTCCACAATTTTTATCTTCCTTTTTCCTTTTACGTTTGACTTAAAGAACTTTGTAATATTCCAATTAAATGATTGCGCACATGTTTTTTTCTTTTTTGAATAAAAATCTCCAAAAAAAAAACAAATCGAATTTATCAAAGTTTAAAATAATCGAATTTATGATTGACTTAAGGGCAAATAAAATAAACACAAACAAAAAATTGAAGCAATGTAAAAATTATAATTGTATACCGAGATGATTTTTAAACCAAAAAATATTATTTAAACGATTACTATCAAATGCCAATTACAAACTCTTTCAAGGTACAAAAAAATTCAACATTTATTTAAAAGTGTGGGAAAATTATTGTTCAGTTTTCATTATCGTATCTTAATCAGAAAAAAAGTTATCTTCAAATTTCATTATTTTCATAAATATATGTATGTCGAAAAGTAAAAATTTCCACAAAACAGGAAAAGGAACATGTGGTAAACAAAAAAAAAATTATGTTACAACAAATGATTTTTTTTTTTGTAAATGGTATAAAAATATTTCAGAAACAAATTATCTCTAGGTTTTTCCAAAACATATCATAGTTCAAAATATTATCGAAATTTTCTATACCATATACATACTTTCCTTTCCTTCTCTATAATAAATTCACTCTATATGACTTTGAACTTGTGACGATCAATTTGTATATTTTTATGTACAATTTTCCATCCAAAAATTTATTATAAACAAAAAATAAAAAAGAAAATAGTTAAAAGATCTCGGTCAAGATATTTTAGAGATCGAAAATGATGGCGTTTATACACCGAAAATACATATGATATATTATAATATAGAAACTAGTTGAACGTTGTTTTTTCGTTCTGCATAAATTCCTATAAAAGGGAGAAAGTAAATATTGGCAATTCGTTTTTTACTTTTAAATAAAATAACATGACTTTTTATTATCTATATTTATTATAATATAAATTTAAATTGTACTTGAACAACATTTATACCAAAAAACCATTCACTTTCTCAAAATTTCTGTGCAATTTAAATAATCGTCAATAAAAAACGATTCATTATTTACAATAATTTTATCTTATTGAGCGCGCGTACAATTTTATGTATATTAATGTTGGTTGAATCAATGAATTTTTACAAACAATCTATTTTTTTTTTCTTATTACAGATATGGAACTATAAATTTCCAAAAAAAAAAAAACGAAAGATATGTTATACAAAAACTTGGGTTTGTGGATTTTAATCGTAAAAGATTTTTTTTTTTTGTAAATTTGTTTTACCCAAAAAAATAGTTTAGAATATTATCTAATCCTTCAATTATTTTGTATTTCAAAATTCTGAATAATTTTTGGGTGTCATTATAGTCCCAAAAAATCCGCCTGAAAAAGCCTCCATTTTAAATCAGTATAAAAAAATACCTATTTTGATAAACAAATGTAGATTTATTCTGAATTTGCGATTTATTATTACCTGGTATTTTCATGAATTTTATGAAATTGAAATGAGGATTAAGAATGAGAAATGTTACATATTTCTCCATAACTAGGATTTTCACAACATAACTAACAAAATGTTGCAGAAGAACAAGCAACATGTTATGGGATATAATATTATTTTTATGAAAATAGAATCTGCACTATAACTATGTAACTTACAAGTACTTTCTACCAAAAATAAAGAAATTTATAATTTTCATGTTTGTTTTTAAAAATGTGACAGTAAAATAATGAATTTTCCAAGTTTTCGTTTAAAATTTCATAAAAAAAAAGATGTAGCTACATCTTAATATAAATAATTTTTAATATTTTTATTATTTTCTGTTTCACATTATTTTTTTTATAATTTTTTCATTCAGTTTTTTTGAATCAACAAAAATAATAATATTTGCTTTACATTACCAACCAGTTTAATGATCATTTGTAAGACGAAAAATTTTTAAATGCATTTATTTAACACTCTTATACACTCTTACTTTTTTGTAGAAAAAAAATATTTTGATATACGTTCACATAAATAGATCCATGAAAAGACAGCATAAGTATTTAAAGAAATATAATATACATACATAATATATATAGAAAGATTATTAGATAGAAAGATACATAAATAGTTAAGTAATGTGACCGTGAAAAACCGGCTGGAACGCAAAATATATAAAATGCTGAAAAACAGGATTCGAATGAAAGTAAAAATGGGGCCAAATATAGATAGAATAACTTAGACGTATAATAATGTTATAAATTTCAATAAAAATAATTATAATATTTTAATATAATGTTTATAGTTAGTTAATTAGTAGAAGTGACGTAGCACTGACCACTTATCTGGCGGTTCAGTGGGCCATTTCGTGATTGTCTTACAAATCGTTTAGGTAATATGGCTATAGAGATCAATCTGGTAAGGCACTTTTACAGAAATTAAAACAGAAGAATAATTACTATTACTCTTCTTATATTAATAAAAGTTATTGTATTTTTTTTTGGAAACATTTTAATTGTTGATTCATTTTTCCATTCAAAATTTTCTATAAGTGATAAAAAGGGTAAAAGTTATCGTATTTTATTATACAAAAAAAAAATTATAGGAGTAATAAATAATTTTTGAATTTCTCTTATCATAAAAACAAAATTCAAAAATTGACAATTTACTAGTTCGTTTACACCAAAAATATTTTTTCAAATTATTATACAAAGTATTATTAAATTATTTACACTACTTTTTTTTTATGAAAGGGAATTTTATTTATGGGGCACCAAGAATAGTTAATATTTATTTAATTTAAGATAAAAATTTTTACTTGAAATGATGACAGATAGAACCATAAAACGCAATATAGAAAAATATTATCTCTTCTGTAATAATTTTTAGATAAATATTTTCTATGAATTTCTTGAAACAATGAAATAAAAAAGTAATATAAATTTTTTTTAATCCGGAATATTTTTTATTTTATTTATTTTATTTGCTGATATTTGTCACGTCTGCTTATTTTTTTTATTAGGTAACTTTTAAGTCAGTGAACTATAATACAAGAGTTATACAATTAAAATGTAAATACATATATAGGTATAAAATATTTGATTTACTTAAATAACTTTTCTTGATTTAATATTATAAATAAAAATTGACTATAAATTTGTAATTATGAATTTGAAATTTTTAAATTTGATGTAAATAGAAGTTAATGATAGAAATAGAATCCTTTTCCGACAACCAGAATGATCATAAAGAAGGATTTACAATACGGAAAATTTTTTTGATAGAAAATAAATGGAGTTACACATGACATGAAATCTAAATATGAATATGTCCTTTTTAAATTTTTTATAGAAAGTTATTAATCCAAAAACAGTTTCATTGATTTTATTAAATAATTTTCAAAATTAGAATACTAAAATTTTCACAAAAATTTTTATAAAAATTTACATTCAATAAATTTATTTTTAATTTTAATTATATACTTTCTATAACCTTTTTAGCCTATATAACTGTAAGATTACAAATTTCATGATACAACAAAATTCATTCAGTTAATCTATTATTAAAAAAAAACATTTAATTACATTTTTATTTGAAAATCAAAATTAAAGATTCAGTTACTGGGGATATAGAAATAATTTTCAACAATTTTTCTAAATTGAATAATTTTTACAAATCAATTTACGTAAAACAAGAAAAATTTATTTAAATCTAATCAATCTCTGATTTTTAAAATATTCAAAATATTATTTTATCATTTTTCTAAACGGAAATGCATATATCTATAAATTACCATTTAAATAAAGATTTGAACTAAAAAAAACATTAATTTTTCTAAATAAAATAAAATAAATAAAATAATTTAATCATTTTTTATGAAAACATACGTCATAACGTGACAAGAATATCCTATAACAAAACATAAATTCAAATAGCATACCGAAAACGATCTGAACACTTTTTATTTTTATTTTTTTGGTTAACAATCAAAAATTTTAAATTCTCCAAAAAAGATGAAATACATTTGTAAGGTACGTGATTAAATAACACCAAAAATTAAACCAACATAAATACAATTTTTAAATACTTATTTGAATTTCAATTAAATATGAAAATTTATATTTTTCAATTTCGGCGCCAAACTTTTTGGTAAATTTTAATTTATTAATTTCATTTTGGTATATAAAAAAATGATGACAGGTTATTAAACAGATAAAAAATGTTATTTAAATTTCTAAGCGATATGTATATATGTATATATGTTGTATAACAAAAAATGTTTACCCAAAAACAAAATTTATTAAATTGCGACTAATCAAAGTTAATTTTGATTTATACAATAAATTACAAAAAAAATGTTAATTTTATTTATTCAATTGAAAATGAAATTCGACAAAATGCATGAATTGCGCATTTAAAAAAATGTTTTTTTTTCTTATTATTTTTAATTAATAAATTTTCGAAAATATTTTATATTTATTTTTTGAAACATTAGCTTTCAATAGATTTATGAAACATTACCTTTCAATAGATTTATGTATTCGTAAATCTTAAGTGGCAGTTACAGTGATTCTTTCGAATCGAAAATTTCAAATTTTGACAGCCCCATAAAATTTATATGGTATGCCGGATTGCAAGTCACAATGAAAGTGTCGAAACGAATTCATTCGAAAAGAGTTAAAAATATTTTAACTTTGCCGGATGGGTCGAATGACCCAATTTATAGGTTATAATTATAAATTATACATTTGAATTTAAAAATTTTTGAATTATTATGGGGGAGTTTATTGAAAATGTTAAGAAGCATCCAGTATTGTATAATAAATGTAGAAAATATTTATTTTAATACATAAAATAAAGATAAAATATATTTGTTTTATATAAACGGAACGAATACATTGTGACTATTATTTCTTTTCGAAACGACTGTGACTCCTACTTTAAGTATGTTTGTAGTATGTCATATTTTTTTAACCATCTGTATATTAAACTTATATTAGATTTAGATACATGTAGTGAGTTTTATCCTACAATCTTAATTAAATTTCCTTGTTTTATATAATTAATATAATATAATGGTAGTAATGGATAAATAAAACGCCTCAACTCTTAAAATAATATCCAATTTAAAAATTTATGTAAAATATTACTCTGAATAAATAAAATCTAAATATTAAAGAAATTTGCTTTTTGAATTTATTAAAATAATTTAGATGAAAATAGAGTTGGATATATAGCATTTTCGAGTCAAAATAGTCTTTTTAAATTTCAAATTAGTCTTTTTAAAAAATCAAATTAGTCTCATAAATGTTATCCGTAAATAAAAAAGATTAATTTTGTAAAATGACTAATTTGAATTTACTTAAAAAGACCAATTTGAAATTTAAAAAGACTATTTTGACTCGAAAATGTTATAACAAGGTTTTTAAATTTATTCAACAATGAATTTATTCATTTGTTGGAAGAATGTTAAAACTTTTGTAGAATTTATAAATTTTTGATTTGTTTGACAACAAATTTATTTCTAATTAATTTTATATTTGTTAGCTGATAAAATCCTGACACTTCTGAGAAATGCAAAATAAATTAAGACCAAAAATTTAACAAATCGACCCCATTTTTCTATCAGTTTACATTATATTAATATGCTCGCAGTTTACTAATAGTAGGCATATTTAACTTGCTTACTTTCTACTATCTTCCAGTCTTAAAATAAAAAAATAATACTTACTTAGTAAACAAGTAACCAAAAAACTAATAATTTAAATTTAACAAAATGAAATAAAAAAAAAATATTTTCAATTTTGTTAAAAATTTATTTTTATTTAAAAAACTTTCAATTTTATTTTTTTCCACACATGAAATGAAAATAATTTACTTAAATGTTTAAATCCAAATAAATTCCAAAAAGTGGGTATATAAATTATAATAAAAAAGTAAAATCTACAAAGTAGCAAAAATATTTATGAGTTTATATTTTTATTGAAATTTTTAATATGTAATTTAAGAGAATTCTGAGAAATGCAAAATAAATTAAATTAATGATCGCGCGTGCATAAAATGGAAACAAAGATTTTTTGTATTAAAAATAAAAAAAAGACATCAGATTACAATTTTTAATAATTTATGATTATTATATTTTCATTTTTCTTCTTCCTGAATTTAATTTGAGTTTGTTTTTTTTTTGATTATGCAAAGAAAATTGTGGACTAAAATTATTATTTTTTGAACGGAAATTGCATTTTGGATTAGATAATAAAATTGAATTTCAGAAAAAATTATTTGACTAAATATAAGAAAAAACACATAGATAAATATTGACATAAAAAATAAATATTGTCTAATAAATTGGGTGACATTATCATATGTATCTGTTCCTCTTTTTAAGTGTATTGCAAATAACTATATCTATATTGTTTAGGAAAATTATCTTCTTATAATTCTTATTATGAGAATTAAAATGAAATTTTAAATAAAATTATTTTGTTTTTAGATTAGATATAATATTTTCATTTTAAATTGGTCTTCTTTTACAATTAAAATTGGTCTTTTTCCAAAATAAGAACGAAACTTTGTAGAAAGGGCGAATTTGATTTGGAAAATATGAATTTGATTGAAGAAAAATAAAAAATACGACATTTTCCCCGACATTTGATTTGTAAATAGACCAATTTCTATTGTAAAAAGACGAATTTGACCTGTTAATTTTGTATTTTAAACCAAACAAATAATCAAAGATAAAGAATAAAATAATAAAAAGATTTAAATTGAACAGTTTTTTTTTTGGTATGTAAGTGGGTAAGATCTAAACAATTAAGATAAGTCAGTTTTAGGATCATATTTTAAAAATAAATATTTATCTAATTTTAATTTTATCATAAGTTAATATACAAATTAGATAAATTTACATATTAACAAAAATTATTATTTAAACAAACCCTATAACTAAATACCTAAATAAACTGCCCTAAAAATCTATAAATGTTACAAAAACAAAATTATGAATTATATCTTAAATCAATATTTTACAGAAATATTATTAATTAGAAAATTTTACAAAAAAAATATATAGAAAAATTTATCATAAAAAAAACCTAAACTAATAAATAAATAAATAATATACAATTTTCCAAAATATCTTATCAGCTGAATAAATATATAAAATCGTAAAAAAACACATTAAATATAAAAAAAAAAGAAATATACGATCCTAAAAAAATTTTTAAATACTTATATATATATATAAAAAAAAGAAATATGTAAACAGCCATGATAATATTGATCGATAAAATCCATTTTAAATATTTTACATAGTCATCATCATCATCCCTCGAATAATTTACACAAAACTACATATACATACATATATATGTGAACAAATGCGTAGGGATCCTCTTATATCATTTCACAGGAAATTGTATAAAATTTATTTTCGAAAAATTACATAATAAGGTAAACAAACCATTGTATATATACTACAGACATGTATCAGTATCTACATATTATAGATATGTATATAATGTACAAAAATAATAATATGCTGGTTCATAAAAACCAAAGAATTTCCAATTTAATAATAACAAAAAGAAGAGATAAACAGAAAAAAGGAAAATAAAAGTAATAAAAAAATATGTAACCACATTTATTTTTTCTCGAAATTTATTTTCAATATATATTATGGAAAAAACGTATTTATTAATACTATTGTATAATGCACATTGTTGTGCACCTGCTGCAGCATTAGAACTAAAAGAAAAAAAAATAAAACTGGTGGGAAGCAAAGAATCACACATTTACCATTTAATACGACTGCATAATAAGATATAATACTAAATACATACATAAAATAGATAGACAGATTATACATGATGTTACATTTAGAAGAAAAATACATATTTCTGAACATAAATATGTATATGTATAGCAGGCCCTTATTTCAACAAGTGCTATAAATGTACCTTACCTATATACTATCAATGTACGTATTAGGGAAACTTTACACGAAATTAAAATGATATTATAGAAATTTTAGAAATTTTAGAAATTTTCTATAATAATTTAACAGATTACAATGAATTCATAAAACTATGTTTCATTAAATATCAATTTTGATAAAAAAAAAATACCATAATTGTACCTATAGTTGAATAATTAATAAATTTACATAATTTGAATGGTAATTTCTTTATATCATATCGATAGAATCATAAAATAACAACAAATTCAAAATTTATTTATATTTCGAAATCGAATTAATTTGTGGTCATTCATTTAAATCCAAAAATCCTGAAAAATTTTCAAAATTTTATATAAAATTACAAAAAATTACTTTCTTTATATTTTCACAATTTAACTGAAATAACTTTCAAAAAATAAAAAAAACCTCATAAATGTCAAATTAACTACAGAATTTTCTATAATGTATAAATAAAAAAAAGCAAAAGATAAAAAGTGAATTTTTTAATATTTGAAGAGCATTAAACTCATTATAACATAACAACAGCATACAAATTCGGTTTAAGAATATTGAACTTATGTTCACTACATTATCTATCAGCCAAATGCAGAAAATATTTACAATTTTCCGGTAAAAATTGTTGGCATATTTAAAAAAACATATATATATATGTAATTTTATAGTAAATAAAAATTGTTATGTTGTTTATTGTTTAACTACTGAAGAATAGAATTATTAACACTAAATATATATTTGTCCAATCAAATAAATAATTTTCTATGTGTACACATAAAAAATAAAGACTGTTTTTTTATTACATAATTTTAAAAATACATGAATTTTTTTATAAGTATATATAATATATATATGTATATTTATAGACATGCAATTATAGCATAGCATCATGTCTGTAAGTTCTTAATATGTCATCTATGTTATAGTATCCAAGATATTATTTCATTATCTTCAAAGTCGTCCCAATTACAGTTTTCAAATTAAATTAAAATTCTCCCCAAATTAAAATCTCGTTAGAGTTGAGATATTTTTTTTGGAAATATTTTTGAACTTTTAGAAATAATCTATAGTGGTCTTCACGACCTAAATATTTTTTCTTGATATTTTGATATTTTAGGAAATAACGAGTTTTGATTGGTTGAAAAAAATATTAAAATATCACGATAGTGTCAAAAAAAATATCAAAAAATACATGTCGCTGGGCATGTATTTTTTGATATTTTGATATTTTGATATTTTGATATATATGTCAAAATACTACTGTCAGAAATTTTCTGTTTTGAAATTTTAAATTTTATTTTGTGTTGTATTGACGGGGATTATTGTTTATTAAAATTAGTATTGCAGTTTAAAATTAGTATTATTACATATTTACTTATTTTTCCTTAAATTTTGCCAATTCTAATTTTTAACAATATTTGTTTAAATTATTTGAGTGCTACCAGATTATATAAATATGTAAAATAAACGTAAAAACATGAAATATTTAGTACTGCCATGCCAGACATAAAATGTAAAAAAAAATATCAAAATATCTCAGCCACCAAAAACAGGTGTTCACGTAATTTTAACAAAAAATATCAAAATATCAAGAAAAAATATATAGGTCGTGAAGACCACTTATATAACATTTCTAAAATTTTAAATAAGTAAATTTCAGTCTGTTGGTTGGTAAAAGTGGCGAGGGATTGGAGTAAATTGGAGTAAACTATAGTTAACTCCAATTAGCACTGACGTACCGTTTCGTTAACACTCATTCTCGCGACCACTGGGATAATTTTAGTTGTTTTAGTTCCAGTCTGAGGTATTTAGGAACTGTGTCAGATTCGACGGGTAACACGAGGCTAGATCGTTAAGTTATGGTGTAGCTGCCAAGTGAGCTATGACTAGCTCTAGCTGGGTATTTGCAAAGGAATTTAAGTCTGTACTCTAAAGATAAGTTAATTTATTGAGACTTTTCATTTAGTAATAGTAAAAAAAATTTATTTAATTAGAATAAATTTGAATTAAAAATTAAAATTGTATGGGCAACTAAAATAAAAACATAATAAAAAATAATTATTACATACAAGTGAAAATATGCTAAATAAAAATTATGGTAAACTTAACTTTGTATATTGAATGGAATGTGAATTAATAATTATTAACATTACATTCAAAATGAAATAGTGAAAAAAAAATATTCTTATGCAATAATTTTTAGGTGCATTGAACTAAAAAAAAACACTCTAGCTACCTTATAAAAGACAGACAGTTGCATTTTACTCACGCACAAAAAAAAATTGTTTTTTTTTTGTAAATTTTAATATCAATTAATTGATATTTTAGTTACCAATGCAATGGTTATTAAAATAATATTATTAAAATGGATTGATAACGTGTTGAAGTCAGAGTATGTGATAAATTACAATTTTGATTTGTTAAAATTAACAAAAATATTTTTTTAAGTGTATATTTTTGAACTATGTATAATAGTTAGTAATATGAAAATTTAAAATATATTTGAGTAATAACATATATGTAATATAATCATCAAATTAATCAGTGATGACTGATGACCTTAAGTCTAATAATTGTATTTTTATTTTTAAATATTTACTATAAATATAAAATTTGTAAACTATAATAATGTAAATATTTAAAAATCAAATATTACACAAATCCTATTTATATATTTAAAATTACGTAATGATGCGTATAAATTATTATTATTTTAATGATCAATTTTTATATTGCTTACGCACAAATCACGATTAAAATTAATATTTATTTAAATTATTTATGGATATTTTAATAAAATTCAAATGCACATCATAATTTAGGTCAAAATAATTTAATTCTCTTTTGATTTGTAAATTTATATAATAATTTATTTTATGTTTTTCTTTACAATTAATAAATATTTAATTTTTTTTTTGAATAAATATTTTGTAATTTATTATTATTATTTATTTATATTAATTTTAGATTGATAAATAATTATTAAAAAATTATAAATAATTCCAACAATATTCATAGTAAATACTCATAAATACGAATTAATTATTCCAATATGTTTTAAATTTAAATTATATTTAGAAAATAATGCAATATAATTATTATTAAATAAATATTTTCAAATTGGTGGAAAAAAATAAATAATATTTTAAATTACTTATAATCTTTGAAATTCTTTTTTTCATATAAATATTGCAATTTAGTTTTAGTTTACTTTATAATTGATGAGATAAGATCTGAAATGATAAGATCTGAATTTAATTGTATGATCAAATTCGAATTTTTTAGCAATATTTGATTCATTAAAGTTTGAAATTTACAAAATTATTACATTTATATTTGATATTTGTGAGAAATTAATAAAAAAAATCTATAATTACTACATCTAATGACAACATCATTAAAATTATGTAATTACTACATTACAGATACTTATGTGATGGTCATAGAATATATTGAAAATTACAATTAGAATTTATGAGATTTAACGTTAATATTTATGGTTATTATTACTAACTGGATTGGAGTCCACTATAAAATATAAATACTTATATATCATAAAATTTAGGAAATTTATCAATTTGTTTTTGACTGATATTTATAATTTATAAATCTTATAACACAGAGAATACGTCTGTGCGCCACAATAAGTCGTCATTCTAGCTGCCATTCCTAGATCAACTGTCGTATATATCTTCAATTTAGCACAGTTTACCTAGAAATGGCACCTAGTATGAGGACATCTTACGATAAGATAATAATGACAGTCATGAATAATGACAGTCTTATAAAATTTACTATTAAATAATGTTACGATAAACATATGAAATCATTGCTTACATGAATCTGTAATATTTTAATAATATTTTCAAATGTTTTAAAAGTTATTCTTAAAAAATTATTTTTTAATTATGAAATTTACAAACATTTAATGCCACCCGATTTAAACATTATTTTTTTTCTTGAAATCAAATTAAGTATGTATTTAAAGAATTTGGACAACATGTTTTTATTTCATGTATATAAAAAATATGAAAAACTAACCCCAGATTTGTCAAAAGCACAATTTCCTCAAAATTGTCTCCAGTAGTAGAACTATGAGGTATGGTGAATCAAAGGGAATTCCTGTATAGTATTATATTATTTAAAAAAAAAAAATTATTTTTATTTAAATTTTCCAATATTCAACTTATTTAAGTAGCACCTAATAATATGCAAAAAAAATCCTTTCTTTCAAAGATTTTATATCATATTAAAAGATAAAAGCATTTTGATTAATTATATGAGTGCGAAGTGAGGCAAATGATTTACATTGAGTGCCATGTCAGACACATAATGTCTGACAATGCTTTTACGTTGGAGACCACCCGAAAAAATTTCGCGAATATCGGTTAGTACCGTTACAATACTTCATGTTTTTGAGTAATTTATGAGTAACTCGACCAATTTGGCTTAGAATACCACCGTTTTTTGTCAAAAATATTCATATAGGTATATTGAAAATTGAAAAACACATATATGTGTCAGACAAAGATATTTTCATATAAAGTTTTGTCAGTCGGTTTTGCTTGACACAATCAAGGTTATTTTTACCTCGGCACCCAATGTGTTAATTTATTTAATAGTTATTATTTAGATATTACTTGGTACATAAATTTCAGATTTCAATAATAACAAAACAAACTACAATCAATTAAATCTTACATACTTTGTAACTTTTACGAAGAAGATAAAAGATCGGACAATTTTATAGCTATTACAGAACTCAAAACCAATTTAATTTGTTTAAAAGTAATTAAGTAGATATTGAATATTGACAATTTTGGAACTTTTAGGGGTTTATAACTCAAAGGGGGAAAAGTATAGAAGAAATTATGTTCTACTGGAATCTATATTATTTTATTATTATCTACCAATTATTAAAATTTTGATTCTCTATCGTAATCGTAAGATATGTAGAAGGCTGTGTAAACGGACAGACAGACGGAGAGACCGAATTAAATTAATATAAACATTATTTACCAATTTAATTGGAAATATATGCTAAAAAGAAAACATATTTAAATTCAAATCATAAAATTCTAAATAATATAAAAAAAAACAACAATACAAAGGATGAAATTTCATCGTAATTTCTTTTATTACACACAATAACAAATAACATTAATAAAAAAAAAGTTTTATGAAACGTGCCTAAAAAAAATCATATTATTTTACAGTTGTTTTAAATATATTTTTTTTTTAAACATAATTTATTGAATAACGTCTACAAAAAAAGAATCTGCAAAAGTTTTAAAATGTTTGTCATTGCCTTTAACTTTTTTACAAAAAAAAAACTTTCTCGAATTTATTTCAACTTTCTTAGCAATACAAAAAAGAAACACTAATTGAAGTACCAATTTTACAAAATAAATTTCATAAATTTAATATTAAAATTTACTAAATAAAATGTTGACCTTTTTAAATTGTATCTATAATAGAAATAATTCATTATTTTATATACAAAAAGGGATTTTCCTCTCTCTCTCCCGTTAATAACAAAAAAAAATTTAATAAATTTGTTTATTTAAATATACAAATTTGTTTGTACAGATCATTTGTTATATATTCAGTCAGAGTTGTTAAATAATAATTAATACATTCTTATTCTTATTATAGAAGTAATTCAAATATTAAATATTGCATTACTTTTATAAAAGTAATTAATATATCGAAATTTGAATTATACATGAATATATCGAAATTTCTAGTAATTATCACATAAGTAAGTAAATTAATTATTTTTGTAGTTTTATTGTTTGAACTATTCATTTAATTTGAATTAAAAGTCATATTTTTGGCTCAGTCTAAAATGGTCCTAGGCCTAACTTAGAGGTATCGCGACAGTCTGTTTATATTATCCAGCTAATTTTATGTATAGATTTCGAACTATTAATTCTTCTTGACAAGCTAAACTATAAATGGCAACAATAATGCCATTGGTAATGAATAAATTTTCGTCTGCAAATTGGACTCGACCGTTAGCAATTTTCAAATGATATGACTGTAAATTTTACTACTCGTTTACAAATTTTACTAATCAATTAGACCTGATTTAATTTAAAATTGAGATATAAATGCCTTGGTCAAATCAGACTGAGCGTATAACCTAGTAGACACCTCATGTATCATACAACATAATATCAATTGTGCTACCACTCTTACTTGACAACTCTGATGTATATTATTATTTAATCAAATGACTATTTACAAAGGAAAGAAAATATATATATAATAATAACCATTAAAAAAAATTATTATATACAATTCAATATTAAATCTTTTTTAATTTTACCAAGTTCAAAACATTAAGTTAACCTTGATGAATGTCAGGGACATAAAATATTTTTCGTAGTGTCAAAAATATGTTTTCATTATACATTTTATTATGCATATATGTAGATGTATATATAAGAATAATTTTTTTCTTTTAATTCTGCTTAAATGGCAAAATTTGGTCCGGATTTTTGGTTGGCGATCGCGAATTGTCTCAAATGACCATTAAGAAAATACAAACAAACAAATCAAAATTTATTATTATATATAAGTATACACAGTTTTACGTACATAATTTTGATCATGATTATTTTTTTTTTCAATTTATATATGCAGAAACTTATGTTATGTATATATATGTATATATATTTGTAAGTTTCAAATTTTATTGTGAAGAACTGGTTGAATAAAAAAAAACAATAAATTCACGCGTCTAGTCATTTGATAACGTAAAATATCAAATTTATTTAAAAAAAAACAAAATCAAACAAAATGTAAATAATTTGAAAAACACAGGTATATAAAAATTACTCGACAAAATTTGATTTAAAAATATTAAAAATTAATTATCGAATATAAAATTGTCGAAAAATATGTAGAAAATTCGGAAAATATGGGAACTAAATCAGACATAATTAGACATGGCAAAGGATATTTTCTAATACTAATTCATCATTAAAACAAGTGTAATCAATAAAAACGTAGAAATCTCCTGAAATAATCCTAGTATATTATATTTAATTGTGTGCATATTTTTGATAAAGTTCGTTATAGATTACATCAATCTAAATTAGGTGTTTTCTTGTTGTTGGACAATATGTTATTGATAACATACATATATATACAATATCTTTCGCCTATAGACAAATGTCATACTTACGCCTTAACAAAAATACGCAAATTAAACCATTTTACCATAATTATTAGTATCTAACTCGAGAAATATAACTTTGATTTTTAATTATGTAAATTTATGTACTATCATCAATTTTATAAAATTAATCCTTATGGCTTCCGGTTACAAATTCTAAAATTATATACCGCATGATTTTAAATATAACGATAATGAATAACGCCATCTATAATTCAATAGCGAAACAACAAAATGTAATTGAATTGAAACAAATAAATTTATACCCGGGACACTCCAAAATTGAAAACCTAAGTTTTCGCGAAAACTAGATCTAAAAACTTTTATAGTGACACACCAAAAATGGAGGGCGATTTCGTTTTCGAATGTCAAATTATGAAAATTATTTATTTAAACAACTCTACGTAAAAACCAAAGAAAAATAAAAATAGTAATTATTTGTTTTTAATGTCAAATTTTGATTTAATTATATTAAAAATTATTTAATAAAATTTAATTTTTTTTCTTTTTTTTAAAAAATTTTCGATTTTTTTTTTGTTTTTTCATAAAAATGGCTACTTTTGTATGGAAACTTAGCTATGCCTACTTCAAAAATACATATCTTCTATTTTGTAATAGATGGCGCTAAAATATATTTTTGTGAAAACCTTAAAAATTTGTAGGTTTCGTGTTTTCAATTTATTCCTGAAAACTGTACTAAACCTTATGAATTTCGATTTTTGAACTTTAAAAACACGAAATTTGAGTTTTCGGTCTGGTGTGTCCCGGGTATTATTTTGAATTGAAAATTACCGTGAAAATATCGAATTGCCTTGTAATAAATAAATTATTTTTAAATAAAATAAGTATTATTATTAATTGTGTATAGTGAGTGTACATAAACATGATTTTGTTATAAAAAATATTATTAAAATTTGTGATTATTTATCGTTTTTTAATAAATATTTGTTCACGATATTGATTGTCTTTGTTCACGTGAACAGGTGTATAATCTTTTAACGAATTATTCATTTTTCTATGTTTAATTTTGCGTGGAATTTAAATTGTTTTGCAATTTTTTAAATTTTATTTTGAATGCTTATACCATTTATTTATTTTTTATTAACCCTAAATGTGTTGGATGTTTCATGTTTCTGAACATTTGGCGGTATAAATTATAATTTCTTAGCGCCTAATTTAATTTAATCAAGGATCAAGCACATATAATTATAATGAAAAGTAGAAAATATAAAAGTAATAATTTATAAACAAATAAAATCTGGGTAAGAAACTAAGTGAATTATCTCGTGCTCATATGAAAGAACATTTTTTCCAAATTTAAATTACAATTTAAAAAAAAATTACTTACCACTAAATTTCTTCAGTTTCCTATTTTTTGGTTTGTCTTTTAATGAATTTTTTACTTTGATTTTATTATCGATTTCTACTATTTCTAGTGTATTTTATTAACGTTAAAATAATGAAACATATCATAAATGTTGAAGTATGCAAAATTAAGAATTCATATGAATTTTTTTTACCGAAAAATGTTCCAATGATTTTTTCAAACAATATTTTTAATGTTTTTTCACGTTCTTCACCACCACAACAATTTTCCATTTTTTTCAAGAATTTTTCAAATTTATTACTAAGGGTGCGTCTAAATTGGTTAGAAATTGGTTAAAATTTGAAATTTTGACACAGAAATTCGAATTTCTGACATTAATATTCACCTTTTACAGGCGCCGAAAATTTAACTTTTACATCAAAATTTCATGACGGTCCAGACCGTCATGAAATTTCGACACAATAGTTAAATTTCAATCTAACCTAATAAAATACTATTCGCGAAAAACTCCTGTATATTATTTTTTTTTATTCATTCCAATAAAAAAAAATATGTTACAAAGTAGCCACTCAAAAAAATTTAGGATTTTTGTATAAGAGTAGGCTAAAATTGATTTTGAAATAGTTATACAAAAACAAATATTTCATTTAAAAGTTACTTGTTCAGGTACATATTAGTAATATTTATGTGCTGTGCTGCAATTATTATAATAAAATTATAAAAAATGGCTATAATATCTAAATCTCCATTAATTATTTTTAAATATTCCAATAAAATTGTTAATATTATTGGGAAATTTATTTTACAAATTGTATTCATTTTGAATAAAAATTTAAATTTAGCTGTCAAATTTTTAACCAATTTAGACGGCAAAATCGTTAAAAATACTTACCACGATTAAATTTCATTCACCACGGTCAAATTTATTTCACCTTTTTTAAAACCAAAAATCTTTTTAACCAATTTAGACGCACCCTAAATAACTTAAAATTTTTAAATTATTTTCATCATTTCAAAATAAAAACAAACAAACAAAGAAAAGTGAAATTTTAAAAATTCCAGCTGATTTTGACAACTCTTAGACCGCATTTAGATTGTATATTTATAGCACTATTTTAAGCACTAAAACTCGAATGTTAAATTCTTTATGCGATTTACATATTACATTTACTTTCATATTTTCTTGTGAGAATGTTGACAGCTATCCCTACCCTAATCATATAACCAAAATATAACAACAGAGAACAGAAAAAACGGAAAAAAAATACTTTCAAGGGAAGCGGTCATATGTAGGCGAAATAAATGCAATTTTATTTTCTAAATTATGGGTACATACATAAATTTCTTTAATGTTAAATTTTATAAGTTAGCATTTTAAAAAGTAAATTTATTGTAATTTTTTTTAGTAAATTTTTTAGATATTAACTAAAATAAAAAAACATTAATTAGAAATAAAAAAAATTAATTTAACATTAATTTTTTTTATTTCTTAAAAAAAAATCAAAATATTTATTAATGCCCTAAACACAATTGCAACTACCGACTGCAACTACGTACCACAACTACCGGCTACGTTACTCATGTAAAAACAATACCGACTACCAGCGACAAGATATATATTTTTTTGCTATATATGAAATTCATCTTTCCAAGCACACTGTTTTTTTTTTTTTTTTGAAATTTTTCTTTTTTTTTATTTTTCTGACAGCTTCCGACTGCAAAATTAGAAATTTATGTGGATTTCGATTGGCACAGATCAAAATTTAAAAAAAAATTAATTTTTTTTATGTCCAATCGAACGTAAAAACAGATCAATTTTTTTTATCTATGAATCCATTTTTTTTATCTATGGAAATATGTCACTGTCATACAAATGTTATGGTATTAGTGAAAGGAGGGGTAAATCTTTTATGTCACTGTCATACAAATGTTATGGCATTAGTGAATGGAGGGGTAAATCTTTAAAAAAATCCAGATTTTTGAAAATTGATCTAGATAAAAAAAAAATTGATTTTTTTGTCCAATCGAAATCTTAATTCTGTAGTTGTATCTCGTAGTTGTAGCCTAATTGTGTTTAGTCTCATTAATGTGGATTTCGATTGGACAAAAAAATCAATTTTTTTTTTATCTAGATCAATTTTTGTTTTCGATCAAAATTATAGCAAAAAAAAAAAAAGCAAGAAAATTCTCTTGCTTGGGAACTAATTCACCCGTCATATTTTTTTTCTTTTTCGCACTCACAAGAAAGAAAAGGAAAAAATATTGAACGTCAGAATTATAGTGCTATAAATAGATAATGTAAATGCACACTTAAAAAATAATCACATTCAGCTGATTTTGAAGTTTATATTTTTGTACACGCTACTCTAATTTTTTGGCAACTCCTACTCTGTGGTGAAAAAAGCTTTGTTTTGTGACCAAATAAATATAGGAAAAGAAAGAATTAAGGATGCTTTACCAAGACAGGAAGTGTCTTTTGTTCACATCCAAATATGAAAAAAGATGAAGTTCTTTTACAATGAAAAAAGATGAAGTTCTTTTACAAATTTGTGAAAATATCAAAATTCTACTCCAAAAAATTTTCATATAATAATTTATAAGAAAGTTTTGTAGATTTCTTTTTATTTACTTTTTTTGGTTGATGATACATTGATAATGCTGATGAATAAATTAAATTTTTATTTATATAAAATATAATTTAGATTATTTATCTGATGATATATTATATTTTGCTTTTAAATTGTTTAATTCTTCTTGTTTCTTGTCCACATCCAATTTTTTGAAAGCCTTATTAGATTGATAATATAAAACAACTAAATATCGATTACACACATTAAATCCAGATAAATTATCACAAGCATTCTTTGCATCAAATATATCTTCATATACAACAAATGCTGTACCTCGTGTCTCTGGTGTATTTCCACTATAAATCAAAAATTATACTTATTAATATATTTTGTTTTTTTTGTCATAATTTTATACTTACACTCTTATTTGTCGAATTGCTCCAAATTTACCAAAAATATCATACATTTCGTCTGATGTTATTTTATATGGTAAATTCCTAACATATAATACTCGGTTTACCTCTGGTGGTAAACGTATCTGCAATATGTTAACATTAACATAACATAAAAATATTGTAAAAATTAAAGATGAATTTATTAAAATTGAGGTCAACAAAAAAATAGTATTTTATTACTGTCAACTTTTGCTCAAATATATATGGAAAATTGTACTTAATTTAATAACTTACATTTGCTCTTTTATTCATTGCTAAAGCCATTGAAAATTATTTATTAAATTAACTTTGTTTTAATATAAGAAATTGGATGTTTATTTATTATTAACCGGAAAATATTATCGAGAAGCAAAGCAACCGCACTTCTAATCCAAACCAAACAAGACACAAAGTCGAAATATGTTGTTGTTTTTGTACAGTGTTGCCATCGAACCATGAGTTTCTATTAGTTGGTTTTCGGAAATATAGGCGGCGATTTACGTTAACGTTTGCAATTGTTAAAAATTGACTACCTAGTTTTTCCTTTCCGTGCGTAAACGCAGGAAGCTAGAGAAACAACTTACAAATCTCATAGAACTAACTAGACATTGGACTTGGATTGGATAGGAAATTAAAAGAGATAACAATTCATGGTATGGTAGTTTAATTACTTACTAATGGAATGGTTGTTATTTCCTTTCCATGTTTTTACCTTCCTCATCTAATCTCCGAAATTGTCATTCCTTCCAAAGTATAGAATTAATTAATTGGTAACAAATAATAATATTGAAAGGTAAAATTTTATTATAAAATAATTAAGGTATATAAGAACTTTTCACAAAGGTCTCACTTGAAAAAACAATACAAAACTTATAAATTATTAATTATCACTTTTTTGCTGTTATGTTTTTGAAAAAATCGGCCTACAAAAGATTTAAAACCAAATTAATATATTTAAAAAATAATATTTATTACCTGTCGAAACCGGTTTATAAATCCACTTGTTGATTATACGACACCCATTTTCGAAATTAATGCAATTGCATGCATATTAACATGTGCAGCACACATTAAATCCAGATAAATGGTGGCCCGTGAAATCCCAATACAGTATCAGATCTATACCTTTTTCACCTACATATTATTTAGTTAAAGATTTTTCTAAATTAGTTATTAACGAAATATCCGTTTTTTCAAAACATTTGCATTATTTATGTGACGTTTTGGTACGGCTAAATAATGATAATCAGCAGCTGGACTTGGTGCTTAATTATTAATAATTCATCATTTTTATATTCTATTCTATACAATCTGCAAAATTCCCTTCAACGATTTCACAAAATAAACATTTTATTTCAGACATTTTATCAGAGAGAATTAAATTCGTCGATCTTTCTCTTTAGGTATTAATAAATATAAACAAAAACAAACAAATCTAAATTTCGAAATCACTAAAAAGAAACTTGAAATTACCAAACAATAAACAATATTTTCGAAATACTAATTTTATTTTCATTTAATTTATAACAATAAAATTATTATTTATATTAATAATACAAAATTTACTAAATAATTTAAAAAAAATTCACCATCTGAAATTAAGTTCATTTATTCATAGCCTTTTCGAAATCCATTGTTTTACATAATCATTCTGAAATTAAGAAAACATCTATATTATAAACAAAGAAGTTACAACAAAAATATAAAAATCTTTAAAATTACAGTGCAAAACCACATTGATCCTGGTTTAAATACCCATTTAGAGATCCATGACATTTTCGATGCTGGTGCAATTCCATGCATATGGAGATGACCAACACTAACAAAAGGTGGCCAATGAAATCCCAAAAGTGAATCTTTCAAATCTAAACCTTTGGACTCAATGAATTGCATTAAAGCTTTTTCTAAATTCTCAATAATTGCTTTGTCATCATTTTTTAAATACTTTACATTATCTATATGCATTTTTGTTACAGCTAAATAATGATATTCTGAAGCTGGTTTTATATCCTTAAATATTACTAATTCATTATTTTCAAATTCTATCACAGTTTCTGGTGAATTGCCTTGTACAATTTTACAAAATATACAATTTGATGATGCCATATAGAAATTTTTTATTCACAATTTTATAACAAAAAAAAAAAAATAAAATAAATATTTTTAATAATAATTTAATTTTTAATTTAAATTCTACACTTGTTGGCTCAAATTATATAAAAAGATGTATATCCGCAATTCTCAGTCATCGCAAACTCAAATGTCAAATTTAAAACGTCAAATTAGATTTCGAACAGCTGATGAATTTTAATTTGGGTGGGTGTCAATATTGATAAGCGAAGAAAGCAAAAAAAAACTTTATTAATTTTTCGGTAATTGATAAAAATTATTTTGGGAAATTAGTCCTTTTCCCTCCTTATTTATAAAGTTTTAAAAAAATGAACGGATTAAAAGCACCATCTTTACAATCGCTTTTAGAATCAGATAGAGGATCTACAGATAGTTTATTAGCCGAATCACTTCAATTAGACATAGAAGATGTATGTAGTCATATAAATATTTTTCTTCAATATGTTTTTATGTGTATATTTTTAGTTAGACGATGTAGAATATTCAATTCCTCCATTAGATTCATTACCAACACTAGAAAGTGTTTTAAATGAATTTGAAATTGATTCGGATATTACTTCAGCAGATATTAATTTTCCAATTCCAACACCGACACCATCTATGACCGATGATGTTACAAAAGGTGGGTCAATTTTAAGGCATGTCATTTTTCAGGGAATTACATCACAAATATCATCTGCAGCGGTAAGGTTTTTGTAGTAGGTACAAATTGCATTAATCAAAATTGTAATTTTCAGGATCGTGTTAATGCTGGCTTAGCAACAGCTGTTACAATTTCTCAAATGATTGCAATCGGCACATCACATGGTCATATTTTAAATTTCGATAATACCCAAACATTACGATGGGCTCACCAGGATCCAAATTCACAAGGTGCTGTTTCTGCTTTATCATTTAATGAAGATTGTACTAGATTATTAGCTGGATTTGCTCGTGGCCTTGTTATAATGATTGACACACGTACAGGGAATATTTTACGTAATCTTTTTGATTCTATAACACCAAATACTGGTGTATTAAATTTAAAATGGACTGGTCGGCCAGCTTTAGCATTATGTGCAGATTCCGGTGGCTCAGTTTGGTCATTAAGTTTCACTAGAAAATTAGGTATACGTGGTTGTGCATCACGATGTTTATTTAGTGGTGCACGTGGTGAAGTCTGTTGTATTGAACCATTAATATTGGAAGAAGATAATTTTGAATTGAGACAATTTTCTATAGTGGCATTAGCAACACTATCAAAATATTTTGTTGTTACAATAAGGCCAAGATTAAAAGTAATTAAATTTCATGCATTAAGTGGTCCAGCTGGCTGTTTACCATTATTACATTGGCAAATGGTATTAATTCAAGCTGCTAATACAAATCGTACTATTGATCCAGTTTTAGCTGTAGCAAGAGGAAATCATTTATATTTTCACCAAATTTCGGCTAATAATGGAAGAATAAATTTAGTATTTTTACGACATGTTGAATTAAATTTTGAATTATTAGCTGTACATTGGCTTGGTCCAAAATCAATAGCATGTATTGATACAACAGAGATGTTACATTTAATTGATGTCCGATCTAGTAAAGAATTAGAATGTATTGATATGGCAAATGCTGGTTTAGTCTATGGTTCTGCACAATTTAAAGGTCTAGCTACCGGTGGTAATGTTTCGCCAGCTTTGGCCTTAGCCGGTTCATTTGCCTGTTACAATTCAGTTACTTCCAGCGGTACACAATTATATATATTGGGTGCTCGTAGTTTACATATTATAAGTATACGAAATTGGAGTGAACGTATTACTTATTTAGTAAATAATCAACGATGGGTAGAAGCCTGTGAATTAGCAATTGAAGGTTATCGTGCTGCTGGTGATAAACAAAGAAAAAAATCTGAAGCTAAAGAAAGAATAATTGAATTATTTAATGATTATATATCGGTATCGAATCGTGCACCAGAATTTTGTTTAGGACCAATTATGAAGTGTTTAATTGAAATTAATCAATTAGATTTATTATGGCAAGAATTATGGGATCGTTTAAATTCACCTGAAATGTTTTTAACATTAGTTACTGAACATATTGAAAGTGATGAAATTAAAATTATTAGTCCAACAATAGCACAGGCTTTAGTTGATTTTTGGTTAAATTTATCACCAAATAAATTAGAAGATATTATATTAAAATTAAATTGGACTTGTTTGGATTTAAATCAAGTATTAAAAGCTGCCCGACAAAAGAAACTTTTTAAAGCACAGATATATTTAAATGCAAATGCTTTACAAGATTATGTGATATCATTGACAGATTTAATACCATTAATTGAAACTGAACATCCAGATTTAGGTAATAGTTTATTGGTTTATATATCAAGTTGTTTAGCTGGACGTGGCTATCCATTTGGTGAAATACCTATTGAAAATGTACAAAATGTAAAACATGAAGTTCTTAGATGTTTAACTTCATTACATTCCAATCGTAGTGACGACAATGAATTACCATATCCGTATTTAAGATCATTATTAAAATTTGATAGTAGAGAAACATTAAATGTTATTTCATTAGCATTTCAAGAAAAAGAATTTAGTGGTGAATTAGGTTTATCGCATAGAAAAAGGATAATAAATATTTTATTAGAAATTATGACACTGGAAAATACGACGGTGGGTTTAATTTACATTCCTAATAATATAATAAATACGAAATAATAATTTTTTTTATTTTAGTGGTCACAAATTGGTTGTCTTTTAAATTTTATAAGTCAACAAATCTCAGCGAAATGTCTACCGGATGATGGTTTATTACTAGCCAAAATTTTAAATTATTTAACAATGGAAAATATTGATGGCGAAACAGCACGTCAACATTCTGAACGTGAAAATGCATGGTTAGAATTAATAACATCCGATAGTTTATCACATATAACAATTGCTGAACAAATACGAATGGCTGAAACAGCAAAATGTTATTGTGTGGTTGAACATTTATTAGAAAAAACTAAAAAATATGATGAAATTTTAAATTGTTTTTTAAAAAATAGTCAAAGACATTTTGAATTATTTTTATATATTGATATACAAGCACGAAATCCTGAACGTAAAATATATCAACAAGTTTACAAACATTTACCACATTTATTAGAAATTGATTCAGAACGTTTAACAAAAATCATTGTCGATAATTATGCTGATAATATTGAAAGTTTAATTGACAAGTTATCTGAAAATGATACAAATTCAAAACTTCTTTATTCATTTTTCGGAAATCTATTGAAATATGGTATCTCATTGTCGCCAGAAAATTGTGAAAAATATTTAACGTTAATGTGTATTGAAGAAAAAGAAAAAAATCCAAAAATAATATTAGAATTTTTAAAAAATAACGATAATTATCGAATAGAAAATGCATTAGAAATAATTAAAAAGCATGAATTAAATTCTAGTTGTATATATTTATATGAGAAACAAGGTGATTTTCAATTAGCATTTGATTTATCAATGAAATTATTAGAAAATATACCAGAAAATAGTAGTCATAATATTGAATCATGTGCTTTACATATAACAGGTTTATGTTCTAGAGCATCACAAATTTTATCTGAAAAACAACGTGAAAAATTTTGGTTTCCATTTTTGAAAATAATTCTAACACGATCTGATTTTTCACAAATAACAAAAAATTGTCTTCATATTGCTAGTCAACATGTTGATTTATCAAAATTAGTTCAATTAGTTATGAATTCCGGTACAACACATTCAAATAATTTTGGTGATATTAAAGATTTATTAATGGGTATGTTATCAAATTCACGATATGAAACTTGTTTAATGGAAACAACAGCACGATGTTTGGGTAAAGATTTAAATATAAAATTTTCACAAAAACGTAATGAATCAAAACGTGGTATTTGGATAACATTAGTGAAATGTATTATATGTCGTCAAAGATTACATAATTCAACAGATGTATTGATTTTTGGTACCTGTGGTCATTCAATGCATGAAAAATGTGCTGAAACTATTTTCAAAGAAGAAACAAATAATAGTGATAATAATGATAGGGAGATAGGTTTTAATTGTCCACGTTGTGGTACATATATTAATAGTAAAATAAATGAACCATTATTACTCTCACAACCAAGTTTGGAAGTTATTCAGAAACATTCTATCGAAGAAATTTCTACAAGTCATAATTTAAATATTTTACAATTAAAAGCACCACCAAGGAAATTTTAATGGATTGCGTTCAAAAGAGTAAATATATTGTAAGAAAATTATGTTTTTATTATTTCAATGAAGAAATAAGATTGTAAGAGATTGCTTTTAACGCTTGCAGAAATTATGACATTTAAAATTTAACGCAACTCATGAACGTTCAAATCAGTGATGGTTCCAAGAAGTATAAAAAAGCAATAAAATATTTAACTTTGTTGTCGTCTTGTTTTTCTTTTATTTATTTATATCTCTAATTCCAAATATATACTATTTCGTATATATTGAAAAAGTTTTATTATTAATTTTAAAACAGTATTTATTATAATTTTGATTTTAATTATAAGAAAGTTATTTTTCTTTATATGATAATGTGAATAAAAATAAAGTTACTTTTATGTTATAAACATGTAAATAATGTAATAAAAAAATATACTATTACAATTATTAATACATATGTAATATATTTTTGAAATAAACCTATATAATATATATGAATTATTTTCAAATTATTTTAAAAGAAATCTCATCAAACATTTTACCAACAAAACTATTAGTTTTAATTTTTTTCTTGTATATACAATACATATTAATTTACATGTTATCACATTATTATTATTATTATTTGTACAATTAAAGAAAAAAATAAAACATAATAACATAAAAATTATATATATATATATACATTAAAAATCGGAACATAAAATATAATGAACAATAATTTACAAAAATATTTTAAATATACATTTATATATAAAATTAGAAGAAAAAAATAATACAAAATCAATAATTAAAAACTAAAACAAATTATTAAAAATTCCTCCATTTTCACAGCTTTTTGTTCTGCTTGCTTTATGTTTGAGAATTAAATAAATTATTGAAATGTTTTACGTATTCTGTACATTGTTCATCTATATAATAAAAAAAATTATTTATAAAGAAAAAGAATTTTTTTTATAAAATTAGCTAAACTTACTATTTAAAAAATCTGGATTGCCTCGTAAACGTAAATTTCTTTGTTGAAAATATTTATAAATTGCATAAAATATTAAAATATCTTTTGTTTTCATAGATGCTTCTAAATATTTACGCGCAGATATTGTATCACTATTTGGTAATTTTTTTGCTATTTTTAATGCATCAATTATCTTACCTTGGCCTAATAAAACTTCAATAATTATCTATAATTTAAAATGAATTTAGAAAATAATATGATTTATATATACATATATATATATTATATATATACTTAATATTTCATATTTTACCTCATTTGCATTAATTTTTTGTAACATATCTAAAGCTGTTTGTGTTATTGACGGACTAACATTTGAATGTGATAATAAAAAACAAGCAATTGGTTTTGATTCTAATATTAATGAAAAATCAACAATTTTTTGTAATGTTGCAAATTGTTTGTTTCGTATTAATTCGGAAGCAATCATTTTACTTAAATCTTCTTGTGCCGAAATATTATGTTTATTTAAAGATTGTAAATATAAAATTAAAATTTTTCCAGTATAAGGTCTCTCAGCTATTGGATTGAATACATGACCAAACATTTCGGATTGATCAACAAGTACTTTTGGTGGTGCTGGTAGTTTTGGCACATTTTTTACTGATGATAGAATAGCGGTTTGAGTTTGTAATTCAATTTTTATCCAACTTCTAAAAGAAAAGCAAAATTAATATAAATAATAATTTTGTAATATATGTATTAAGCAATAATATTTTACTTACTGATATACTTTATTAATTCTTTCAAAAATATTTTCTAATATTGGCAATAAAGTTCCATTATACTGATCATCGACAAGTTCTTTTAATACTTTTAATAAAATTGTTTTGCCATTTGTCCTTTGTAATAAAAATTCAACTAAACGCACTCGATCCGTAATTAAACTACACAATGATTCTATTTGTAATGACAGATACCACATACAACCAAGTTTAGCATCAATAACAATATTTGGTTGAAAAAGAACCCAATTAATAGAATCTAAAATTATGACGTTAGGAAAATTAAAAAAATGAAGAAAAAAAAAATTACATAGTTCACAATTCATTATTTGTCCATCTGGAGATAAACTTGGAAGTTTAAGTGAAAATGGTCTTATTGTTCGACCTGGGGTTATTGGTGAATGATATATTACACCATTTAATATTTCTCCATTTAATGCTATATCAAATAATAGGGACGTTGCTGACGCTTGATGATGTACAACAATTAAATTATCAACAATATTCATAGCAAATCTTCCATTATGTCCCAAACGTAATACATGTGATTTTTTTGGTGCCAATCCTGGACCATTTAATAAATATACAATAACTTCTAATAAACGATTTGATGTTTGCTGTAATATTAAAACTGCCAGAGTTCCATATATATAACCTAAAGTTACTTCACGTTCAGGTACTTCTCTTGCACTATCCACTATAATAAATTAAATATAAATGTTTCTAATTTCTAATTTATATATTTTTTTAAATATATATTTACATTCCAATTTTGGTAATTTTGTAATTGACTTTTGTTTAATAATAACTGGATTTAAAATATTCCCTTCACAAAGTAATGCTAAATTTCCTTCTGGACACCATGCAAACCATTTAACACTCATTGTTGATGATTTAATTGATTTTATTTGTTTTTTCTCTGTATTTACTGTAAATATTTCTATACCACAATTTGCAATCATTGCTACTTCTTTAATATGTACCCATACAAAACCATATATTATTGATGATTTTGCATTATAAATTATTACATTATTTGATTGTGGTTGACCATCTTGAAAACATATAAATTCAACAGAATTCTCTTTACGTTGTACAGCTAATATTCTATTATCTGGTGAAAATTTTATTGACCTAATTGTACCTATCAATAAATAATAAATTAATTATCATTATTGAAAGTAACTATTAAACATATACCTTTATCATCCATGCAAAATGATATAACATTATCTTCTGTTGGCCCTTTAACTACAACTCCAGTAGCCCCTCCAGAACGTACAGCAAATATCTTCAAATTAAATATAAATTAATTAACACTTTCGATAAAATTGCAAACAATAAATAAAATCTTCACAATTTATACCTGTTTATTGGAATCATCAAAAAATACATTGGTTAATTGACTAACCGAATCAAAACGGATTGGATTCTTTGAAAGTTCAATATAATGGAGAGAATTTTCCATTTTTTTTTAAATAATACTTATTAGTTGTAAATTATAAATTAAAACTTTTATTTTCACTTATTTCAGAACTAAAATTTTAATTGAATTAATCAGCTGAATTTGACATTTTATTTGTTTTCACTGATTTTGACATTGGTATGTTGTCGTCGGTGGGAGTTGTCAAAAAGGTAAAAGGGCTTTCTGTGTTTTATTATGTTTATGTTTCTGTGATCCTGATAAAATTTATCAGTAAAATAAAAATAATATAATTATAATGAATGCAATTATTGCATTATGTCATTTTTGTGAAGCAGATGGTCCAGCTGCAATATTTTGTACACAAACATTACGCAACACCAAAATTGATGATTTAAATTTTGATGAACAACAAATATCAAATCAATTATGTGCTGCTTGTAATTCTTTAGGAAAATCAACTGGAATAGTTAGCAAAGATGAAACAAGTAATGCTAATTTTTTAAGTAGTCAAACACCAGTTTTTCCAGATGTTTGTAGTTTAATAAAACAAGCATCCGTTCGCAGTTTAAGCTGTGAAATTGGTACAAATAAGGATGGAGGATTTGTATTTTTTGGTGATGCAGCAAGAGGTCATGTATTAAGCCATACATTTCATATTAGTGATTTGCATGTAAGATAAAATCATTTATATTTTTCAATTATAATTAATATTAAATACCTATATTATTTTACTTTTAGGCTAGAGGTTTTTATCAATTGTTTTCAATTATAATTCTAATGAAAGATAAATTTTTTTTACTTAACGTATATCCATTTTTAGCGGAACATTTAAAGGTTTTTGTTCTTTTTATTTATTTTTAAATAATTATGTTAATGACTAAAAAAATTATATTTTCAGAAAATATCGGAAGAACTTCAAAGTTTGGCGAAAGTTATTCATGATAAAGAATTATCAAAATCATCAGCTAGAGATCGTCGATTATCAGGAATTGGTCCAATAATACCATCAACCCCAAGATCATTAATTGATTTAACAGGAGATGATAATATTTTCCCAACACTTCATTCACATTTTTCGTGGATACTATTAGCTGGATCACGTTATTTGACTGAACACATTACTTTTGGTAATTTACCATGGTTGAAAAATAATAACGGACAACTGGAAAAACAAATTATTAATTTTCCACAAATAGATGATGTAAATTTATTAACTGAAAATCTAAAAAATGGAATATCTTTAAACCAAGAAGAATTATTAGAAAATATATACTCTCTTAGGAGAACGAAAGATATATTAGAATCTGGATTTACCGCAGCATGTTATTGCATAATTGCAGGGATTAAAGTATACTTTTAATATATTCCGTATGATTTTTAATAATTAAACTAAGTTTTACAGGTCATTATACGTGGCCCGACTGAAAAAACCAATGTCATTATAATGTGCTTTAAAAACTTATTACCTCAACAAATGCATAAATTAATACAAACTGATCCAAAATTTTTAACAAATTCAGATTGTAAAATAATTGCAGTTTTGCCAGAAATTGCAGTACCAGTACCTAGTAATTTAATTTATCGAATTGATTTTCTAGAAGAAGATAAAATATCAATTAAATGGCTTGACGAAGTACCAGCTAAACGTTAGTAAAATTGCTCAAATTATTTTTCTGTTTTGTAATTTTTTTTTTAGGTCCTAATTTGTTAACAAAAATTTTGAAAGCTGTAGATGAACAACTTTTTACCAATATAGTTTTAGATAAACAAATTAAAGTTTTAGTTGAAGAATGGAAAAAGTAAATTTTAATTATCATAATTCTATTTCTTAAAAATTCACTTATATTTTCAATTTTTTCAGTAAAATAATTTGTATAAAAAAAATTAAATCATCAAGTGATCAAGTGAAATTAAAAAATATCTTAGGAATTCAGCCACAAGATCAAATAATTGTAAATTACTGGTCGAAATTCGTATAAACAAAAAAAACACTCAAAATATGTAATTTAAACACTGAACTTTTTTTTGTACATAAATAAAAAAATTATTCACTATTTTTCCAACCAAACAAATGGTTTTTTATTTTTATAATTTTGTTGTTCATTAAATTACAGCTTCACACAAATAAAAAAAAAATATTTTTGTAATTTATTTCTTGTAACCACAGCTGGATCTACGTCCACGAGCACGTTCAAATTTACGTCCCTTTGACCTAACATATGGTCGGCTATGTGAATGTGGAACACCAGGAGCTTTGCCGAAATGTCTGCATGCTTCACGTGCAGTACGTTTTCCTTGTAATAACATTGTCTTCTTACCAGTTGGTGATTTTAAAGCCAATTGATCAAAAGTTAAAACTTCACCACCGGCACGTAAAATTCTTTCTCGTGCCTTTTGTGTTACATGTAAAGCACACAATGATATTTTTGGTACTGTCAATAGACGAATATCATCTGTAACAGTTCCAACAACAACAGCAGTAATATCTTCTTGATTACGTGCTTTCAAAAAACGGCAAACACGTTGCAATGACATTGGTGGACGATTTGTTTTGCTCATAAATAAACGTCTTAAGACAATTCTGTTAAATTTCTTATTTGTACGACGTTGTAGAAAACGGTACAACTAAAAAAGAAATTAAAAAGCGAAATGTTAATTGATTTCTAATAAGTTTTCATTAATTTATTTGTATTCTACTCACTTTAACAAGAAGTCTCAAGTAAACATCTTGAGATTTTGGTTCAGTTCGGCGAACTTTACGATCGTATTTGTGGCAGATATCGATACCCTAAAAAAAAAATTATGTGAAATTAACATATTTTCAAGTTATTTTAATTTATTTCAAAGTTGATTTTTTAATAAATCAATGCAATTATATTCGATGTTTATATATTTTTTTACTGGAATTTTTTTACACAAGCCTTACCATTTTAGAGACCGGAAAAAGAAAGAGAATAGGTGACGATTGGCTACACTGATTTGTTTGACATCTTATCTGACAGCTGTCTCGCGGAATAAAATTTTTGCCTTGAATTTTTTCTTATGTTGGGAGCATTGTTTCCGAGTTCTGGATTTTTTAGACCTCTCCCTAATACAGGAACAGGACATAAAATGAAAATTTTAATTTTTTTAATTCCAGGATTTTTTGTGCCATGTTAAAATCACGAAAGTACTCTTGAAAGTCTTGCAAAAAGGGGCTTATATCTACATTTTAGCTATTTATGTTTAGCTTTTTACTTCAATTCACGGAAGTTTTTTCATAACAAAGTAAATTGGTTGTGTTAATAAAATGCTATTACAATGTTTCCATGCACGGAGTTGAGTTGAGTTGAGTTATCGTTCAGTTGAAAAAATTCAAAGCTACTCTACATAATTATCCAGTACATGTACAACATGTAGAGTAAAAGGGAAATTAATGGGAAATTATTAAATTTTAATATGGCAACTATAAATGTGACAAGAAGATACTTCATTTCGTATATTTGAATATTGAAAATTTGATTTTTAAAAAATATCAACAAAGTGGGCAAATTTTTTTCAATCAATTCTAAATCATATTTTCCCCTTGCACTACATCGTTTTTTTATTCCTTTAATATCGAGTAGTGCAGAGTAGGAATAAAAAAACACAGCTATTAAAATTTTTACTTTATCGTCACTCCAAAATCCTGACGCCATTATTATTACACAATAATAATTTTTTGTTCATTTACACATAGAAAGATATAAAATGTTAATTTACTAATACAATGACATAACTCAACTCAATCCCACTAGTTTCGTGGAGTTGAAATGGATTTAACGAAAACTCAACTCGACTCGTGTTTCCATGGGGTTCAACTTGAGTTGAACTCGAGTTGAACTCGTTATGGAAACATGGTATATGTTAATAAAAAAAAAACTCGGAATTCGCAGTTCCGGCCAAATTACGAACATTCCAAAATTAGTTCCTATAAAAAGTACTTAGGATTGAGACGTCAAAAAACCCATTTTCAGTGTCATTAAATACAATTACAAATAAAAAATTGCATAAACAAAATAAAAATTGTTATTTAAGTATAAAATAAGAAAATTTAAATAAAAAATATATCATAGTTTAGTGCATTATTTCAAATTAATATATCAATTTAATAATAACGAAATTATATAGTAAATTAGGGTAAATTTTATATATAAAAAAATAATGTCAGCCCGAAACCCTACAACTTTAATGGCTGTATCAAATGAAGAATTTGATTTTCTATTTAAAATTGTTTTAATTGGTGATTGTGGAACAGGAAAAACATGTATTGTACAACGATTTAAGACTGGTAATTTCATTGAAAGTCATGGAAATACAATTGGTGTCGATTTTTCCATGAAAACAATAGAAGTCGAAGGAAAACAAACAAAGGTATTCACAAAATTATATATATAATGTTATGTAAATAAATTAAATAATTTTATTACAAAAAAAATTAAAGCTACAAATATGGGATACAGCAGGCCAAGAAAGATTTCGTACAATAACACAAAGTTATTATCGTTCTGCAAATGGTGTTATCATAGGTAATTAAAAATTCTAAAGTATAACTAAAATTAAATATTAATTAAGTTGGTTTTTTATTTGTATTATAAAAGTTTATGACATCACAAAACGTTCATCATTTACAAATTTACAAAAATGGATTGAAGAAGTACGTCGTTATACAGCATCAAATGTTATTATAATATTAATCGGTAATAAATGTGATTTAGAAGAAGATAGAGAAATTGAATTTGAAGAGGCTGAAGCAATGTGCCAATATATACCAGAAATATTATTTGTTATGGAAACATCAGCTAAATCAAATATGAATGTTGAAGATGCTTTTATATGTTTAGCTACAGAATTAAAAGTAAACCTATTTATATATTTATTAAAAAAATTTAATATTTATATTTTTGTTGTAGAGACGACATGATTCAAATACTATTGAAAGTTTAACTGAAAATGGAATTACTTTAGGACAAGGAAAACCATTAAAAAGTTGTAGTAGTTCGTGCAATTTAACTTAAGGGTAAACATTTTCATATATGTTTTTTTTTTTAATTCTATTTATAAGTACAAAAATTCAGTCACAAAAAAAATATTTATTAAAATTTTATTGGTTTCAATTATCATGTATAGAAGAATAGAAGAACTGATTTGAAATTCTTAGTACGTCATATATCATAAAAAATTGGTGATTATATTTAATTTGAAAATTTATTTTACACAAAATTGGAATTTTTGCTTATATATGCACTAATAAATTTTGTAATTTTTTAATTCATAAATTGTTTTAACAATAAATACTTAGTTAACCAAAATTTGGGATATTTTAAATTAACGCAAAATGAATAATCTAATAATTTATAATGAAAAAAATATAAAATATGATATTTTAATAACTTGCTTTTGGATTTGATTGTATCCACTTATATTTATTTTACCTTCAATTTATAACTGCATATTAATTTAACAATGTATATTGTAGTTTTTTTTATGAAAATATTTATTTAAAAAAAATGTAAATAAATGATTTTATGGCAAAAAAATAGTTTTTAAAATTACGAATATATAAAAGTATCTAAAGTAGACGACTCTCCGTTTTAATATGGGCCAATGACTAAAAGTAGCTACGCAGACAAATCAATATGCCTAAATTTTAAACATTTAGTAGTTTACCAGTCATTTTTAAATTAGTTTAATCTATATAGGTATTTAATTTAAAAAAAGAAATTCATATATTGAGCTTTAATTATTTTAATAATAAGAAATACTTTGTTCAGTTTTATAAAAGTATGCAATATATTTCGTTCTCAGTTTTATAGAAATATGTAAATTTCAATTCATTTTAAGAAAATTAAATAGTTCATTACAAATAAAAATAATATTTCTTTAACATTATACTTCTGAACGAAGTAAAATTCGAAATTAAAACAATTAATACGTTAATTCATTTTCCTGATTCCATTTTTTCAATATCATCTGGATTTTCTGTATTTAATAAATGAATTTTCTTTTTAAAATGTTCTTCAATTGTTTGACAAACTCTCATTGATTCATCTGAATCAACTAAATTAATAGCAATACCATGTTTACCGAAACGTCCAGTACGGCCAATACGATGTAAATAACTTTCACAATCTGGTTTACCATTTGCATCTAATGGCATATCAAAATTAACAACAATTGTAACTTGTTCAACATCAATACCACGGGATAAGACATTTGTTGATATTAAAACTTTTTCAGTACCAGCTCTAAATCTATCTAAAACAGCTAAACGTTGTTCAACATTTAAATCGCCGGATAATAATGCTACTGCATGACCATCTCTAGCCATTTTAGCAGCCAACCATGCTGCATTTTTCCGAGTATGACAAAATATAATCGCTTGTCCAATTGATACACCACCATAAATATTTTTAATAGATTGATATTTATTGTCATGATTTGAACAACGTACAACATATTGTTTAATATTATCCAATGATTCTTGTTCACGTTTCAAACGTATTGTTATTGGATTTGGTACAATAAATTCAGCAAATTTCATAACTTCTTGATCATATGTTGCTGAAAAGAACATCATTTGACATGTTTTTGATAATAATTTATGTATACGAATACATTGATCATGATGTCCTTGTATATCAATCATTACATCAGCTTCATCTAATACAAATACTTTAATTTTACGTATATCAAATACTTTATATTTAATTGACCAATCCATCATTTTACCAGGTGTACCAATCAATATATGTTCTGTAACTTCTGATGGTGTTTCTTCACCACGAACAACAAATTTTAATTTAATATCAGTACAAAATTGTGCCATATTTGCAGCTTCTTCACCAATTTGTATTGCTAATTCATATGTTGGTGCTAAGCACATAACTTGTGGATAATTTAGCGTCGTATCGACACGACTTAACATTGCTAGAACAAATGCAACAGTTTTACCAGTACCAGATTGACTTTGAGCAATCATATTTTGTGGTGGATCAGCTAAAAGAGCTGGCAGAGCAGTTTCTTGAATTTTCGATGGTTTATTAAAACCCATAGCATAAACACCTATTTTTGGGGGCAGTGCAGTTTCTCGTTAAATAATGGAAAATTGCTAATTAAAGAAAAACTAAAATATTACCTTTTAAAATATTATCTTTTAAATGAAGAGCTTCAAATGTTTTTACTGAATGCAGTGGTGATTCAGGATTTTCTCTTTGTACATATAAATTTAAATTCGATGACTCTGTTAAACCATTTCGGATAAATTTCATTAAGATACTAACTTCAGCACGATTAAAAAAATCTGGTTGGTCGCCATTTTTATCTAGTATCGCTTCCTTATTTAATTTTGTCCCTTCAATCACATTTCTCGAAGATCTTTCTTCAACATTTGCTTTTTTTGCCCAATCTAATAATTGTGTAGGCATTTTAAATGTTTAAATCTCAAAATTTATTAATTATGAAATAAAGTTCTTTTCTTAAATTCGAGACAACATCAATTGCGTTTCGTTTGAATATTCCAGATTTTTTTCATTTGATTTGTCTGTCAAATTACCGTTAGAATATACTACAAAACGATACTAGCGCGAAACGATATCAAACAAACTACTAGCACCAAATATTCACCATTCAAATAAGTGGTTTCTGTTTGTGCTAAATTGCTATATGTTAATTTTTCAATGTTGGTATCGTGGTGGATTCGCTTTTCCCATCCGAAATAACCTTTCAAAAAAGAAATCAGCTGTTCCATATTCCATTCCATAATTTTTTCTTCCAACTTTTTATTTTGTGTTTAGAGCAAATTTTTTAAAAAAAGCATAATTTTCAATTAAAATGGTAACAAAACTAGAAGTTAATATTCGTAGTCTTTTATCGAATTGTGAGGAATTATCAAAAGATGAAAGTAATTTTTGGCGGTTAAAAAAATATATTAAATCTTTAGATACAATGATTGAAGAAGTCAAAGATGCTGACGAGTAAGTTTAACATATAAAAAACGTTGAATTGAATTATTGATTTTTTAGTAATAAAACAAAAATATTTAAATTTTAAAGGAACAATAAATCAACATCTGACTATTATAATCGTTTACAAGAATTAAAAGTTATAACAAATTATCAAGAAGCACCACAAACAATTAGTAAATTAAAATTAAAAACAAAAAAATATGAAAATGGTGAAGAATTAGTTAGAGAAATTAATCAACTAGAAAATTCAAAACATTTTGCTGGATTAAGAAAAGAATTAATTGGCGGTAATAATAATTATTTATTTATTTATTGATTTTTGATAAAACTAGAGGGATTCCAAATTATACTACTTAAAAATAAATTTTGTATTATTATTTTTAGACGATGGTGTTCGAAAACGTACTACTAATAATATCGAAAATGAAAGTATGGATGAAGCAATGAGATATTATAGTAATGCCCAGGAAAAAATTACTGAAGATATGTTATCAATGACACGAAGTCTTAAAGAACAAACTGAAACTGCCAATAAAATTATTAAACGTGATACACAAATTGCTACTAAATCAGCATTAATGTCTGATAATAATATACATTCATTAGCTAAAGAATCGGATACATTACAGGATCATTCGAGAAAAGCATGTAAATGTTGGATGTGGATTATGATTGCTTTAGTAATGATGATATTTATTTGTAAGTTTATTACTTTAATTTATTGTATACCTATATGTTTTTGAAATAATTAAATCATTTCTATTATTATTCTATTTCAGTTATGGTTTTATTCATGAAAATTATGAAAAAGAAAACGTATTAATTGCATTTTAAGCACTACACCATTCCTAAAAAAAATTAAATTAATTTTGTTTCGTGCCTTTCATTATTTAATAATTTATTTTTAATGTTGTGGGTTTTTTCCTTTATTTAATATATATATTATTATGTATTTAAAAAATAAATAATAAAAGAAATATTTTTTGGAACATAAATTTCCTTTTTTTGTGGTAACAGAATTTTTTGTAACAAAAAAAAAATTCTTTTGTTTATTAATTTTCGAAAGAAAAACAGCTGACCAGATGTTTAGAAGCTCGCCAAAGAAAAGTAAACATCAAATTGTGACATTTCAATTCAAGAAGAAATTACATTGAAAGTAATAAATATAAATATTATTAATACTCATTTTATATGTTTTTTATTATTATTTGAAAGAAAAAATGATTTATTGCATGAGTAAATAATATATAAATTAAGAATTAAAGATTATATTCCTACTGAAAATATTAATACTGCATATTTCTAATTTGATATTTATATTAATCTTATCAATGTCCAAAATCATTGTGTGATAACATTTTTATATTCTTTGAATGGTTTACAACCATTTAGTGTATTTAGATGACAAAGTTCATTTGAACTCGCGTATCATTTCATTTGAATTATAACATTGTCGATTGTCTAAAGAAAGATCGTTTGCTAGAATCAAAAAAATGGCAGAAAGGAAATATATTGCATCTTTAGATGTTGGTACAACTACCATTCGATGTTTTATATTTGATACAAATTGTCAAATTGTTGGAACTGCATCTGAAATGGTAATATATATTTAAATAAAAAAAATTAACATTTCAAATATATTTATTGTACATGTAATTATAATGAAAAGGTTGCACTATTAAATACTCAACCAGGATTTTATGAAATTGAACCAGAACAACTTTGGCAAAGTATTTTAAATGTAATAAGAAATTCAATTCAAGGTATATTATAATATTGCATTAAATTTGTTATAAAAGATTTATTGAAATTATTCCTAAATAATATTTTTTTTAAGATGCCCGATTACAATCATCTGATATAACTGGTATAGGTTTATCAACTCAACGTAGTAGTTTTATTTGTTGGCATAAAGTAACTGATGAATATTTTCATAATTTTATAACATGGAAAGATTTACGAGCTGACAATTTAGTTAAAAAATGGAATTCAAGTTATACTGTTAAAATGATAAATGGTTTTTCATATTTATTATATTTAATTTCAAGAAATAAACGTTTTTTAGCTGGAAGTGTTCTAAAAATGATGAATGCTCAGGTAATTTTATATTTTGAAAAGTAGAAATTTGAATAGGTATATTTAAATTAATATCAAAGTAAATAAATTTAATTCAATAATTTATTATTACTTAGGTAACATTAAGATTACTTTGGCAAATGGAAAATAATACTCGATTAAAAGAAGCAATTATGAAAAAAAAAGCTGTATTTGGTACACTTGATACATGGTTATTGTATAAATTAAGGTAACTAAAAAAATTTAACTAAGAAACTATTTAAGCAAAACAAACAAAAAATTCAATATTAAATTATTGAATTTTTAAATTTTAATTATAGAGAAAAATTGTGCAGTTATGGATTTATAATCTGTTTTGTGGTTCGTTAAAATAGAATTTTTGTTATTTTATTTTTTTTATGTTGCTTATCGTTTTATTTATTATATGTATAGTTGTGTTTTCCCCCAGATTTATATTCAAAATCTAAATGTTTGAGTTTAATTAAATTTTCATTTTTTCTTTTTTTTTTTTCTTGTTGCGATTTTACACTTTTATCCAATCAATTAAATTGTAATATAATTCAAATTGTATTCGATTCTTATTTTATAGAAAAGGTCTATTAAATAATATCAGTGATATTGAACAAATTAGTGATATAACATCAGCAACAGCTACTGGATTTTTTGATCCATTTACACGTTCATGGGCAAAATGGGCATTTACATTTTTCTCAATTAAAGTATAATATGAATTCAATTATTTTAATATAGTTTGTAATTTTTTTTTTGTGTGCTAAGAGCGAAATGTTACCGAAAGTTGTTGATAATGGATATGACTTTGGTTATGTTCATGAATCATTATTTGGTGATAAAATAAAAATATCATCATCATTGAGTGATCAATCAGCGTCTATGTGGGGTTCTTGTTGTTTTAATGAAGGTGATGTTAAAGTTACTCTAGGAACTGGATCATTTTTAAATTTAAATACTGGGAAAGATTGTCATGCTTCAGTTATGGGACTATATCCATTAGTTGCATGGCAATTTAAATCACAAAATAATAATAATGATAATGAAGTAGTATATTGTGTTGAGGGTGCTGCTAATGATGCTGGTACTGTAGTTAACTGGGGATTAAATATTGGACTTTATGATAATCCAGCTAAAACATCTGATATTGCAGAATCAGTTCACGATACTGATGGTGTATTCTTTGTTCCAGCTTTCAGTGGAATTGGGGTACATATATACATATATAATTGACAATAATTAAAAAAAAAAGAAAATTTGAATATTATTATAAAATATGTATTTTTTTAGCCTCCAATTAATGATCATAAGGCAGCATCTGGCTTCTTAGGAATTCGTCCATCAACTACAAAAGCTCATATGGTTCGTGCACTTTTAGAAAGTATTAGTTTTCGTGTTGCTCAATTATATCAATGTACAAAATCAGAAACTAATTATAAACTAACTTGTATAAGGTAAATTCATTTTGATATAAAAACTATAAATAATAAGTATAAATAATCATAATAATATTTTAGAATTGATGGTGGTGTTTCTAAAAATAATTTTATATGTCAATTAATAGCTGATACAACAGGTTTGAAAGTTGAAAGAGCTATTAATTCTGAAGCAAGTGTAATCGGTTCATGTTTTGTGGCTGGAATAAAAGAAGGTATAAAGATAATATTATAATCGATAATAATTTTAATTTTAAGAATTAAATTATTTTATATTTTAGGTATTTGGAATAGTAAAGATGATATATCAAAATATCGTATTGTTGATAAAGTATTTATGCCACGATCTGAAATGAAAATCAAATGTTCGAAACAATTAAAAGAATGGGAAACAGTAATTCACAGATTTAAAGGATGGTATACATTTTAATTTTTATAAACATGAAACAAAAAAAAATTAAGACAAATATTACTGCATTTTTTTTAGGTATAATTAAGAAAATACTAACCAAATATATATTTTTTAACTACATACTAATACTATTTTGGCTATGGTATATAATACTAACCATATATAATTCCAAATGATTCAAATACTTTACAACATATATTTCTTAAGGGTATACAATTTTTTATATATATAAAAGAAAAGTTTGTTATAAAAGTTATTATAAATAAAATATATACAATTTTATATAAACAAAATAATCAGTATTTTTAATATAAAATATGAATAAAAATTATTTAAAGTAATTTTAGCAATAATTGATACTTAAAGTCATTTAACCATTAAAATTGCTAACATGCTGAAAACATTATAATTTCAAATATCCGTGATATAGATAATCCATTGAAAAGCTAAATAACTTAATTGAAAATATTCTATATTTCTAACAACAACAAAATTAATTTATCATTTCAATTTTGCCTTACAAATAACAATTAAAAAACAGTGGTAAAAAAAACTTAACTATTAATATTATTTACACAAATAATGTAACTAAATTTCTCTGTTAACTAACTTAAAAATTATTATATGGCAAAGTGTATATAAAATAATTAAAGATAAAATATCCTGTAAGAAACGAAATGTTACGATAAAATATCCTGTAAGAAACGAAATGTTACGAGCAAAAATCGAATTTCGATAAAATAATTTTTGAATTTTAATTAAAAAGCATATTTGCGATATGGAGAATTCAATATAGCTTTGAATTTATTCGTCATCTTCCAATATATAATTTACTGTCTAATTGATTTATATCTATAACATTTAAGAAACATTTCGCTTCTCAACATGAAGATAATTTTATATTTTTACATAGAAATATTTTGAACTATTTTCGTTGTTGTGGTTGATTCGTCGTCACCAATGTCATTACCAATGTGAACAGTGTCCTGAATATTGTCAGTGCGAATGTCGTCGCTGTTATTACTAAAATATATTATAATATATTATAAATATTTAATTTCATTAATTTAATATAATTTTATATACCTGTATTTATTAGTAGCAATGTCATTAAAAATGCTCTTTGGACATAATCGAAAATATGGGAAACATTCGCCCGGTCCCTCGATTCCTTTACCAATTTTTTCAGCTTCAACATATTCTTTAATATAATTTGAAAATGGTGATTTAGATGCCCTAATTAATATAAACTATAAATAATTAGTTATAAAAATCTTTTTTAAAATATATCATTTATAGCTACGTTAAAAATAGTTTAGTTGCTTCACCAAAAAATCCAAAATGTTCAATTGAACGTGAATGAATTTCACAAATTGTTCTCAATAAACATGCTTTTCCATTAACACCAAATGTTGATAATAAATCTTCAATAGTTCCATAAAGTAATGCTCTAAAAAAATAAAAAGAATTATGAAAATTTCAATATTTAAATATATAATATATTTTTATATTAGTTACCTTTCACCACCATGAAAAATATGTTTATATTTTTCTGGTAATACTGGTAATTGTGTTGTATCCTTATTTTCAATATTAATTTTAAAATTATTATTATTATTATTTGAAATCTTTGGTGAATTTTGTTCGAAAGTATCTCTTTTGGTACGATAATTTAAATAACTAGAAACATAGTTACCTAAAATATTGAATTATTATTAATATTTAAATTTTATCCACAAAATTAAAAAAAATAAAACACGTTTTACCTAACATATTTCCAGCTGCTCTGCCAAAAGAACGTGCAAAAAGTGGTGGTATATCACCTAATGGATTTTGATTATCTGTTAAACCAAGTTTATCAAAATCAACTATATTAAAATAAACAATTTTCTATTAATAAATACATTAAATATATTTTATTATAATTTTTAAAATTACTTGTTACGGGAAAACTAATTGATATATTTGATAAAAATCCTTCCGGTGGATATCTTACTAATGGCATTGTTATTGATGGTGTTATAGTTAATGCTGTACCTGGTGGTAATGCTAATCGACCATCATCAGTTATCCAAATTAAACGTTTCTTTCTTGAATGTGGTTGTTTAGATATTTCATCAATAAATTCATCATTATTATTATTATTTAAAATTGTATTTAAACTATTTTTTGTATTTGTAATATTTTGAAATTCACTAAAATTTTTATTACTAAATTCTAATTTGGTATTATAAATATTATTTATATTTATTTTTTGTGAATTTTGTTGATTTAATGAATTTATTCCATTTGTAAAATTTATTAAATAAATTATAAATGTTATTACAGTATTGAACAGCCATCGAATTTCCATAATTTTTTATTCTGTTTTGAATCTGAAATGTATAGAAAATTTGAAAATGTTAAATACAAATTTGGTTATATATAGTTAAATAAAATGAAATTGAAAATAAATAGTTAAATTTTTTTGAATTAAAATTTAAAATTCCTAATTCAAACTCATATAATTCAACATTTTACTATATAATATAAGTAGAAATTTATATTTCTGCTACTTCTAAATAATTTTCCATAAAGAATTTTCCTCAAGTTTAGAAAAAAAAAACTTGATTAAATAAACTTTCTCTTATGTAACCGGAATCAACGAAATAAATAACAGAATTTTCCAATAGTATATAGGTACTATATATGGTAAAATTTGTTTACATATGTGAATATCTCCAAAAATCTATATAGCTGAATATTTTATACTTAAATACTTAACTGGAAATATTGTAAAATATTAATGTGAACTGTTTTTTAAACCAAACAAGTTAATGAAATTTTTTGGGACATTTCTCTAAAATAGTGCTAAAATACACCATACTTTTAACTATTGACTATTTAATATCGATATAATCAAATTCTTTTCTCGAACTAAAAGTACCATCAATTTTTACCCCATCCTCTCTATATAATATCTGGCAGACTGCAGGCAATTTGTTATTGAATTTATTGCACTTGATATAAAAAAATATATGTAAAATATTTTAAATGTGTATTTTATATTTTATGTAAATCAAATAAATAATTGATTGACTCATGCCTCACTTAAATCGTTAGACGGTTTTTATTTTATTTTTACACAATTCTGAATATTAAGTAGATTACATACACTTTTTATAAGTTCTTCGAATATATTCTTCTATATAAGCAAGTAATGATATACATATATTTTATTTATGATATTGACTAAATATAAAAAAAAAACTAGATTCTTGTCCTTAATTGGAAATTTGGTAAATAAATAATTTCAGAAGAAGAAAAATTAGATTGTAGAAAGTTGTTGTACATTTAATATTCTTTTATATTAATGTTTTAAGTGCATAAACCAGATTTTTAAAATTTCTAATGATATCAATATAATAATAATTTTTCAAAATTTACCTACTTCTTTATATGACATATAATTTGTTTCTGTAAATATTGATAAATATTTATTTAAAGTAGTAATAAAATGAACTGATGAGAACATTTATAAATAATATATATATATAATATAACTTATATCCAATTGAGCCAAACAAAAGTCTCTACAATTTACTTAAGAATTTTCTAAATTTGAATTTGGCAAATTGAGAGATTATCAATTAAGCGCTTGTTTGTTTAAAAAAAAGGACTATGATGATATATACACCTTTTTACAGTTGAATAAACTAATCAGTATATGTTCGCTTTCGTTTACCTTAGCTTTTCAACAAGTTTTTGTCTTTTATGAGTTTCAGTAATTTCATCTTTCGATATACTCAATGTCATTGAAAAGATACGTATGCAAGGTTTTCAATCTATTCTTTAAGAGACTTGGACAGTATAATTAACACATGCCCAATGTCCTTCCTTATTGTACCAATGTTTTGGTATCGCCTGCAGAATTATGTTATTAAAAACGCTAAAAATTTCCTTCATACAGGCATCACACTAATACTATGAATTCAAATTTATAATTTTTTGTATATAAAAACCACTGATAGTATTTTATCATAAAAATAAATTAATAAATCCAAAATATGTTACAAAAATTCCTATATAATTTATATGGAAATACATATAGGAGTAATTTTTATTTAAGAAAATTTTATTTCCTCAAAATCCATTTAAATTCTTTTATACGCAAATCAAATTGCATAAAAAATTATATATAAAAAATTGTCATAACTGATTAATTATTTATATTTTAGAGAAAGTTACACAATTTCAAGAATCACAACATAATCTTCTTCATTCTTTCATATATGTAGTTGAAAATAAAAAATCCAGTCTTCCTTAAAATATTTTAACAAAAATTCTCAATTTCTAAAATAAAAATTAAAAAACAAGATTTTTTGATATAAAATCATCACAAATCATAAGAGAAAAAAAATCATTTTTGAAGATGTACAGAAACGCAAGAATAAAATTGCATTACTTCACCATAAATAATTATTACAAAACAGGTTAAATGTTTAACCATAATTATTTTTTACAATTTGACCAGAAGCATCATGATGATGCGTGTAGGTAGTGCATTAATTTTACAAGACAAAATAATAATAATAGCATTTAAGCTTACAGGACAAAAACAAAATATAATAATATAAAAATGATGACAAACGGTAACGCAACCCAAATTCCCTTTCTCAATATTACCTACTATAAAAAAAACCTAAATGTCGGGACTGATATATAAACAGAAAAAAAATTGGTGAAAAAACAAAACCGGCTGCGATACCACAATTAGACATTATCAAATAGATTTCTAGTTTACGAATTAAACCACTCAGCAAGAGCAAAAACATTAAAAGATCATATGATCGCTTATAATTGTTAACATGTTCATATACAATTCTGAATTTATACTATTTTTGTTATATGTATTTATTTAATTTTGCCAATCTCCTCCAATGCAATCTTCATAGCAATATTTAAACTATATTACTTTGCAGTTTGTTTTAGTTTATAGTACATATTATTTGTGTTAATGGAAAATTCATAGCATGGAAATTCATCGCAGACAAAATACATTATTATCCGAGGTTATTGTTCTATTCTGTGATAATCATATAAAGTCCATGTTCCCTTAAAACGGCAAACTTTTGATTTGTTACTGATATACTTTTTCCGGTATATTCCCTGGCTGTGAGGTACAATGGACCTAATTCTGGTCTAAGTGCGCGAGTCCTTAACGGACTCCCGTCTTGCAAACCAATATTCCCTGGCTGTACTATAGTTTTATTACATTTGATGTTGGCGGGCGTACATTTGATGCCAATTGAATTATCTCTCTTAGGTATATACATTTTTTGTATGCGTTGAATCTTCTTTCAATGTATTTTCTGCAATGAATTTTCCAGACACCCATTAATTGAATATATACTACCTCATTACATATATATATAATAATACAGAATCAGGTTACCTATTTGGATGGTCAAACTATAAATTACTCTTAGTGTTCCACTTATAATTTTCTTGAGAACCAGGAACATTACGAAAATGAAAGAAAAAATGAACTCTAAAGAACTGGTTGATATGTTGAGGTATTTTTTTATATGTATGTATATATATTTTCGATTTCTATTCTATTACTGAGAAGAATCATATAAGAAAAATTGTTTTAATAGTTAAGCACAATAAATGCTTGTTAGACTTTATAATTGAAAGGACTAAAGATATTTATAGAAATCTATAGTGTTGTATTTATATCACGATTTATATAGGCATTATATTAATTTTTAGAATGAAAGTATTATATTGAAAATTGAAATCGTTTCATCTATTTCTATTTATATACATAGGGGCCTTTGCTACAATGTATGTTATCCTGTGTTTGGGACAGGATATAATGCATGGTATCATATAGCAAACTGCTCAATAAATTATTACCATTAGTGGAATCACATATGATATAAATTTCTTTGCAATATTATAATATGTGATAGTTGATAGTCACAAATCACTTTATGTGATTCCAATCGAGTAGTAAAATTGACAATAATACATATTTTGCGAAACATCAAATTGTTAATATAATATTTTCTCTAGTTTCTAAATATGAATAAGGAACTTATTTTTACTTATATTCTTTCCTGGTATCCAAATAAAAATGATCAAAGCCTCAATCCGAACAGTATTTTGTGGATATTTCTATGATGTAGACCCAGGGCCAATTGTATACCAAGGAATATAAAATATCCCAAAAATATTTTATTATAACGCACATCTTCATTTAATTTCTTATTATATTATTATATCTTCCTACAATATTATTCTCTAAATTTCGATAACATAAGAACTATAAATTATATAATTTGATATTATCATAATTTTAATTTCCAGTTTTTTTTTATTACAAGCACACTTTATTTTATTGATAATTAATTAAATAAGATTATTTTCTCTATAAAACTGTTCAAAAACCACAACTTTAATATATGTATATATTATATAAAAATGTCAGTAACATCAATTATAGCTTTTTATTACAAATATAATTACATTGAAATAATATAAATGTAAAAAAAAGGAGTTTTGTGATTTTATTCATGACCTATATTGAATTTATTTTTTATGATTATGTCCTAGAAATCCGAATATTTAAATTATTAATTTAAATAAAAAAAAATTAATACAAAAATTAAAATTTATAAATAAAAAAAAATCTAAGATTTAAATATTTTGAAAAATTTATGATTTTCATTGCATAGGTAATGGTATGAAAAAGGATAATTTTATTATATTATATTTGAATATTTAAAAAATTACAGATTTTAATTAATGACTAAATTCACAATTTTCCCATGTATAGAATAACTTAATTTATTTGATCGAAATATTATATTATATAAACTAATTACAAATCACAAAATAAAAAATGCATTAATTGTTAAACGATTTAATTGCTTTCTTTAGAAAAGGTTTAAAATTTCAATTAGTTAAAAAAATCAAAGATAATACCGATATAGAAAGTATACAACCATTGATTAAATATAAACATTTTCTATAAATTTACTTTTCAATTCAGTAATAAAATAACTGCATTTAATTTAATCAAGATATTTTGCAAAATTTAAATTTCACCCGCACGACTTTAAAACAAACAAAAAATGTAACATTTTATAATATTTATTTTTGTAAAATATAAAAAAAATTGGACTCTATAAAATTATTTTGGACTGTTGAACTTGCCATAATAGCGGCTACTGATTTAGTTTCTTATTTATATAAATTTAAAACGCTACTTGAATGACAAATTAGTTTCAAGATAGGTAATTTATTTGTCACTCTTCTATTAAAATCATTCTCATTATTATATGATGAGCTTTTTGATGGAGTAATGCCAGATATATTATGTTAAATGAAATTGAGGATACGTTTCATGAATATAAAATTTATTATTTTATATATTTTGATATAAAGTTAATTACACTTTTAATTCAACGACTTCCAAAGTTTTTTTCTTTTTTTGAATAAGAAAGTTATGAAAATAGTTTGATTTTTGATGGACAATATCATGGCATATAAATGGTTAATAATTCTATGAATTTAATTGAGACACAATTGTTCATATAAATGGAATTTGACTCTGGAAATTATATGAGATAATTGATAGTATATGTATATAAAAAAAATTTAATCGAATTTTTAACGTTTTTTCTTAATAATTATAATTCCATTTTAAGTGAAATGAAATTAATTATTTTCGAAAATTGAGTTCTATGACGATCATTTTCGAAAATTGAATTCTATGAAAAACTAAAATAATTTTCTACCAATTAATGAAAATTTGGAAATGTTATAGAATATGAATACGGTATTTACTACAAATATTTAATTAATGTATAATTAATTATATAATTTTATAGAAACTTTTTCTAATTAAAATATTATTCTCTTTCCAGTAAATGATTTTGATTTGACAAATTTAACTTTTTAATACTCTAATAAAAAAACCGCATTTAAAATGTGTAAAATATATTTAAATTAACCTATAACCAGAAACATGACTTTAATGACCCAAACACCCTATAAGAAATCAATATCAAAATTATACCAATATTAACAATACCAGTAACAATAAAATTAAATTAATATAATTATATTATTAATAAATATATACCTTATTTTGTAATGGCCTAATTTTATATAAATGTAGGTTATTAAATTATTGGTAAATTATGAAAACAAATTATGAATTAAATTTAATAATAAATATTAATTTATAATTTAATTTAAATTTAACACTTAAAATTTTATTTTATTTTACCACAATTTAAACATAAAACTTATAATTTGAATAAAAATATTCATAAAAAACATTTAAATTTAAAATTAAATAATTTAAAAATTTTACACTTTGCCCATCAATAATTTTTTTCATGTAATTTCGTTATATAATACCATATGCAAAATAAAATGTATTTTCAAAATTTTAATAAATATAACTAAAAATTCTTTTAACCAAAAATAAAAATTACATGCGATATTTACACGAGTTATTATAATTATTATTTCTACGAATAATCTAATTTTTTAAATACAAATTTTACCCGTGTATACAACCAACTGTGTATGTTAACGATTAAACTCAAACTGATTCAATAGATTGCAAAATATAATCGAGCTACAGAGAGTCTCCAATAATATTAAAAATAAAAATTAAATAGCAACCAACTATAGTTAATATATAAAATATAAAATGTACGATGATAGTAGCAATAAATAAGGAACAAATACGGTAGGAATAGGAGGTGGATCGACTGTGACGGCTATGAATTTTCCTCAATTATATTTTTCTTTTTTTAAAGCTTTTTCTTCGCACCACAAAACAATTTCTAAGAAGATTTTAAATGCATTGGATTAAAATGCACAACGCGTATAGATATAAACAAATCGATTAAAAAACAAGCTTGTTTTAATATTTCTTGATCATTTAATTTGAGTGAACAATTGTTTATATTTTGGGTTTATTATTTTTTTTAATAAAAAATGATTGAAGTCAGAATATACTTTTTATTTTTTGTATTATTGCGGATGTGGTAATTGGAAAAAAAATTATTAAGTATAGTTTTGTTTAGTAGTTGATGATTTTTTTAATGTTTAATATTCATAAGGAAATATTAAAGAAAAAAAATATTTATGCATATTTAGTTTACACCTCTGCCCTGATATTTATATTTAAAAAGACTTTCATTAAAAAAATCAAAAATTTATTAAAGTGGCATATTATTTTGCGTGATTAAATGTCTTGGAAAAAATTTTAATATTCAGCAAAAGAGTATTGTATTATTTATATTCCTTTAATTAACTTTATATTTGGCAACTAGCGCAGTCAATAGAGTATATAAATATAGTTTACAGGTTACAGTGTAGTCTTTGCAACTATATCTAGTAAATGTGATATTATATATTCTTTGGTACTATATTTGGGCAGCTATAGCTATATCACCTACCCGACGTACCCATGGACCATATATTTGACAAGACTGTACAGCTTTATCACCAGTAATGGTCTGTCAAATGAGTAACCAGTCAAGGCCGTTACAAAAAGCCAAGGCTGCAGTGACCAGACAGTATCTTGCCGACCCGAAACCGCAACCTAACTATACCTTGCAGAAAGAAATCTAACATTTGGGAAAATGCAATTAAAAACAATATTTTTTATATATGACATATTTTTTTTTTAATTAATATTATTTATATTTTGAATTATGTACAATATTAATATTTTTTTTTTTTTGCTCTTTTAATGTATTCTACATATTTAGATCAGTAGATTATTTTTCCTTTACAATAAATTCCAATAATTATATCATGTTTAAATTTCTTTCCATTATAATATTTTTCAGATTTTATATATTTTGTATATTAATATTAAAAAAAAGGTTTTATATCATTTTTTTTTTAACTTTGCCAAAATTTAAAAAAATATTAATAAAAAATAATTGTAATTTTTATAGAAAGCAATTATTTCTTCAAATATTATTTATTAAATATATTTTATATATTCCATTACATATAAGTATTTATATTTATTATATTTACTAAAAGATTAATTAGAAATCCATTTTTATATAAATTGAATAAAATCTTCCGAGAAAGACGATTTCTTAATTTAAATTGAATTTTTGAAAAAATTCTATTAAGAAATCCTTAATGGAAAATATTATTTTAATTAATTATTTAAATTTTCTCTGAATACATTTTTTTGCTATGTAGTATTTATTTGCGACTTCTACTTTTTCTTTTACATATTTGTTAAATTTATTTAATTTCTTGTTTTTTTTTATTATTTAATATTTCTTATTTACTAAATATTTTATTTTATATTTTTGATTATTTATATTTTTTTTAAAAATTAGTACATAAAAATTTGAAAATAAAAAATTTGTATTAGTGTATTATATAAAATTATAGAGCTTTGTTTCTGTTGAATTATTTTGTTATTATTTTTGTTTTAATTTTAAATTATTTATTTAAAATCATTCATTCCTTAGTTTATATGAAAAATTGTCATATTTAATTTTAATATTATATTATAATTTTTTCTTTATAATTGTTATTACATTGAAAATTTTTTTATAGGAACAAATTATTGACAATTTTCATATAATTTTTCATATTCTCATTCGAAATAAATGATAAAATTATAATATTAAGATTTTAAATGTTTTTTTGTTTATAGACAGAATTAATTTCTTCGAATAATTGGAAAAAAAGATTTTACTTGATCGACACGAATTATAAGAAAATATTTTGATATATTCAAATAAAAAATTGAATAAGTTTTGAAAAAGTTTTAATAAAAAGTTTTGTCACATAATGTTCATGTTAGTTTTATGTGTGAAATATTTGAACATTTTAATTGAAAAATCATTAAATTTCTCACAAATCAATATAAAAATATATTGAGTAGATAAATTATTATAAAGAACAAAAGTGCTTTATTTTTCTTTATAGAAAACACAACAAATAAAACAAAGCTTAAAAATTGAATTTTAGTTTAAAAAAAAAAATTGAAATTTTTAAGTTAACTTGTTAATTTTTGTGTTAAAAATAAAATAAAAGTAGATTATTTAATTGTGCATATACAACTAGGTTTTAGAAAATCATAGTAAAGAAAAAAAATTAACTAAAAAAATAAGTGTGTGTTTGGGAAAGAATAAATTGCAATAAAAATTATTATTATTATTATTATTTTTGTAGCTAAATTATAAAAATAATAATTGTGATTAATTTTATGTTAATATATATAAATATATTGTATTAATATATTTTTATATATATTTTAATCCTAGAGAATTTTTTTTTATACGCAATTTTTTTTATTATTATTTTATTTGACTTAAACGTTAATAATCACCCGTATTTAAAAACGCGAAAAAACGCGACGCGAACCAAATTCCCGGTGAATTTGGTTTTTAGGTACTTACGAAATCACGATTAAATTTTTTTTTTTTTTTTGAAGATTTTTTTTTTTTTTAGTTTTGCTATGCTATTATAAAATTATAATGTTGTTGTTTTTTGAAATGCTTGCTTTGGTCTTGAAGACATGTTAAACGATTGGTCATAGATGGACAGTTAAAATAGAAAATAATTTTAGTAGTTAAAACAAAAACGAATTATATAATATTGTCTAATATTTCTATTTTCAAAATTTTACCAAAAGTATTTTAGTAATTTAAATATAAAAATATTCAAAATAGATTAAGATTGGTCAATAAAGTAATAATTAAAATTAATTAATTATAAACTGTAGAAATAAAATATATTCTTACTTTAAAATTCAACCTATAAAATACTATTCATCGGTGAAAAAATTAATATATGATTTTTTACATTCCAAACCAATTAAAAAAAAAGCAATTTACTTTCTAGTCGAAAACTATTAATAATTACAACAGCATAGCAAAAATAACTTCTTTTTTTTTTTAAATAATTTTAATTAGTAACGATACTATTGTTCCTAACCTTTTATGTCTACAATTTGTGAAATATTATCATAAATATTATAATTAACGAAAAATAATAATAATAAAAAATCCTAAATTTATTTATATTAATTTTAATAATTTGTCTTTTCTTTTTAAATATAATTTTTAATTCTGATAACAATTTACTTATATAGTTTTTTTTTATATAATATATATTTTTTTTATAAAAAATGTTAACTATAATTAATAAGTTGACTTTTCAATAATTCATTTTTTTTTATTTTATAAAAATTCTAAAAAAAATTATGATTTTTTTATATTAATTATTTTTGGTGGTATATTAAACTACATTATTACAAATATATTTTAGAAACTTTTTTTTTTCTTTAATAAATAAAATAATTATATCTAAAAAAAAAAAAATGAAATTAAAATATTAAAAATAATTTAAATTGCGATATTATTTCACAAATTGTAGAATTTATAAATTGGTCGGTAGGCCGAAAGCGAACGATATTTATATTTCAATTTATATGAGATTTTTTTAAATTAGTTGTTGGAACCTTGGGGCGGAGGTTCATATCTTATTTTGAAATATATATTTTTTATTTTTGTATACGCGACGAAAAAACCGACGATCACACGATTCCCCACCTATAATATTCACGATTTATTTATTATATTTTTGTATTATATTAAAAAATATTTAATTTATTTATATATTTTATATTTTTTTTTTAAAGTTATTCATAAAAATAATAATTTCCCTATAATTTTTTTTTTTAAGTTCATACTACATAATTTTAATTTTTTCCACTTTTTTTTTAAATTTTTATCTAATAGTTTTTTTTTTTTTGTTATATACTCGAAAATATATATATTTTTTTATATAGTTTTATTTTAGTGTTTTAATTTTTATAATATATAATACTAATTTGTTCCACGCGGTAGTATACGAAAATAACGACGACGAATTTATTCTTTTTAACGCGACGATAAAAAAATTCAATTATAATAAAATTCATTTTTGTTTTTCAAATATAAATATCAGGATAAAAAAAAAGATCATTATTAATTAAATAAAAAATTTTGGTATCGAAAATAAATTTTGAAGCAAATAATAATTTATAATTCAAAAATTTATATAATTAAAAATAGTTTTAATAATTTCAATATATATAATTTCAATGCACATATATTATAATGTTGAGACATTTAAAGGAATTTTTTTTCCTCCCAATTATAAATGTCCAATTTACTAAATAATGATAATTTCAATTTGAATAAGATTAAATGAGCTGCTCCAATAGTGCAATAGAAAATATATTATTTTTGTTAATTTTTTTTTTTTTTAATATTCAGGAAGAAGAATATTTGTAAATTATTTTTTTAATTTAATCTTAATTCTAAATAGTATGTTTTTAATTTTATCAGGATTTTTTGTTTGTTTTATTAGTTTTTTATTTTTATTTTTTGTACAAAAAGATGTTGTTCAGTCTTATTAAAAATTAATTATTTTTTCATATGTATTTTTTTTTTTTGAATTGTTTTTTTTTTTTTTTAGATATATTTTTCTTTGATTATGTTTAAAAACAAACGTATAACTAGCACTCTAATGGCACAATTAAAAAATTAATTTAGATTATATTATTAAAAAAAAAAAAAAAAATTTATATTTCAAGCAGATATCCCTTGCAAATATTATGTAATAAGTTGAAAATTATTTATTGATTGTATAAAAAAAAGTATAAATTTCGTCTATTCAATTCAACAAGAATTTTTTTTCTTTTTACATTACCGAAATATGTTTTTTTTTATTTCAAATTTTTCAATTCGATTAAATTTATAAAAACAACAAAAAAAAAATGATTTGAGATCTGCTTTTCAATAAAAATAATTTTGAAATTTTATTATTAATAAAATGTAAATTTCTACTAAATACAAGAGGAACTAAATTTTTTTTTTTTCATTAATTTTAATTTCTTAAATATTTTTTTTTTCCTAATAATTTTTTTGTAAGATTAAAAGTTTTTTTTTCATTTTATCCTGATATTTATATTTTAAAATGAATTTATTTGAAATAATAATTATTAAAATTACTAACTTATAAGCGCGACGCGACCCGATATTACGAAAAAAAAAAAGAAAAATTTATTATCATACGACGACGACGACGCGAAAATATTATTCTTAAATAAAATTTCTAATATTATATATATATATTTTTTTTTGTTATAATATCTATCACAATTATATATTTTTATTATGAAATGTTTTTTTTTAAATAAAGAAAATTAACAAAATTATAATGAGAGAAAAATGTGAATAAAATATTTGTTTTTTTACTAATTTTTTTTTTTTTAAGTACAGTATAATTTTTAATTTGTAATTTTTTTTTATATATATAATATTTTTGTTTTTAATATAATATTTTTTTTGAGAAAAATTTAAAGCCAAACACATTACTTTTACATTCATCACTCATATTATTAAAATATGATTTCATAAAAATGAAAAATTAATAAATTTTTTTTTTTATGTTGATTAGCTCAATAATTTAGTCATGAAAACAATGTACATGAATTATTTTTATATTATTTGGGATAATTTTATTTTTTAAAATATTTATTATAAACTAAAATTTAATTAATATAATTATTTAATTAATATAATTATTTAATTAAAATTTAATTAATATAATTATATTAATAAATTTAATTAATGGTGAAAATTGTTTTATTCTTTATTTATGTTTCTTATTTTTTTTGGTTATGATTTCTGAATTTAAAAAAATGTTTTATGAATTTTTTTTTTCTTATTTTTATATTTCATACGATTATGAAAAGTTCCAATATTAATTGAATTTAGGATGAAAGTTAGATGAATTAAGGTTGCTACCTAGTTTCAAATTATTTCAGGAATAATATATATATATATAATTGAAATATTTAGACAATATTTTTGATTATGGTAATAAAATTAGTAGGAATTTGAAGTTAATTCTGAAATTATTTAAAAAAATTCCATAACGTGTCTAAAATTTAAATAAAATTATATTATCTTTCTTATTCGTTTTATATAGATTTAATTATATTTATATGAAAATGAATAAGATTTGTTATTATAGTTATTAATAGTTATTTTTTAAATTTATGATGTGGAAGAAAAAAATTTACTTTTTGTTTGTTGGCGCTAAAAATTACTACGGCTCAAAAGAAAAAAAAAATTTGTTGTAATTGCGTAAAATGTTTGTGTAAAAATTTTAATAATTTTTTATAATTATTTTGGGTTTTTTCAGTTATTTTTATAATTAATTAAGAAACCTTAATATTTTCCTACATTATGATATATTTTTTATATATATATTTATTTATTTAATCATTTTACATATTAATTCCATATTTTTAAGAAAATAAAGATAAATTTTGAGCCGTAGTTTTGGTTTAAAATATCGCTTTTACTTATTTAACCAAGAAAATAGTTTTTTTTTAAAGGATGAAAAATTTATAATCAAAGGAATGCTTTTCATTTTCTACAAACATTCCCCTTTCATTCTAATTTACTTTAAAAAAATATGTTTATAGGATAATAAAATTAAATAAAATATTTTCCTGATTTAAATTTTTATATAATTTTTTTTGTGTTTAAATATTATACATAGTGACCAATCTTTCTGATAAAGTAGGTGGAAATTGATCTACAAATCTTCGCCAATTGTCCTCTCCTACTTGAGTTTTAAAGCCAAGCAATATCTGAAATAGAAAATTGAATAAAAATTATTTTATTGAAATACATAATTTTTAAATATTAAAAATTTGAGGTAAATTTTACGGAAAACAATTATTGTGCAAAAAAAATTATCTATATTTAGAATAATTATACATATAATATAAATATTTTCTATAACTTACTTTCTGTATCATCTGATGCAAATCATTTGCTGGATTCACCCATGAAGCAATTGCATCACAGAAAAATATAAAATCAGCAACTACACCAGCTGGATTAACAGTAATCATATGGCACATACCACGAAATGCTGAATCTTTTTCATCATTATCCCTTATATGACGTAAAGATGTACACCTAAATAAATTTAAAAAAAGAAAATGTATAATAATAATAAACAAGAATTTTGTTCGATATTCCAGAAAACAAGTTATCATTTTTTATCGCCATTTTAGTATTTTTTAACATATACAACAAAAATAAATTAGTTCAACTTGGAAAAATCAAAACATTTATGTGAAAAACTTGTCTATACAATTAAACAATGAAAAATATATAGTATGTAAATTGCAGAGATTATTTCTTGTCAGTGGCCCTTAAAACTGATTTTAATAATATAAACATAAAATATATTTAATTTCCATTATTTCGGAGGAAATTATTGTGGTAAAAAATGTATACTAAATTTAAATAATCTTATTATTATATTTTCTACTAAAGTAAATTATTGTAATTGTTAATAATACATAAATGGCAAATATATTTTAAAAATAATAATAAAAAAACATAAACAGCAAGAAACTATTTAAAAAAGAAAATATTATTTAAATTAAAATTTTAGTTATTTAAATTTTTTTTTTAAATTAATTATTATTTTAATCAATTTTTAATAAAACAATAATTTAATAATAAAAGCGTAAACATTAAAGAAAACAAAACAAAAAATAATTTTAAAGTTATTGAAATATAAATAAATAATAAAATAAAAAAAAAAGGATTTTGTTACACACCACTGCCGCACAAATTCTTGTAAATAAGGAGCCACTTCAACGGGGCACACATAACCTAGACGACCGATTGTTATAGCTATAAAAACAACAAAAATAAAAATAAAAAAGAAATAAAAAAATGATATATACATAAAGTCACACAAAAACAAATAACGTATATTTTTTATTTTCAATATAAGAAATAAGAATTAAATTTAATAATTTTTTTTTGTTTTTGTATTAATTATAATAATAAATTAGACATATTCTCGGTTAATATATAAATTAATTTTATTCGTGTTAAATAAATCGAACTCTAAAATACCAAAGCAAAATTAAATAAATTATTATACAATAATTCGATTTACCATTATTTATTCGATATTGTTATTATAATTATATTTGAAAGTTCGATATTTCTGAAATTTTTATCACGAGTAATTATTAAATGCAACGGATAACATTGTAAAAAAAAATACAATTTTAAACAAATAAATTAACACTCACTTAAAATTATAACGATGATATAAAAAAAAATGATGTATTGGTATTCCTGAAAAATCTATTATAGCAGATTTCAAAATTTGTAAGTAAAATTTTTTACTATTTCTATGAAATATTATTATTTCTATGAAATTGACCAGTCATTGAAATGTTTTTATTAGTATTTTTAATTTGTGTTTTAAATTTATTTTATATTAAATTGAATTGAATAAAATCAAAGACCATAAAAAAATATTATTATATTATAATAGTTATTTCTTGGTTAAGACTTTGATAACAAAATTCAATTTAATAATTAAGTAATTTGAATTTAAATTAATTCAAATAATTTCGTAAGCTGTAAAAATAAATAATAGCTTAAAAGAAATTATGATATATTTTTTTAAAATGACTCGAATTAAATAAATTTTAAAGCATAACCTAAATTATTTGCCCTGTCAAATACAAATTCTTCTATATTTATAAAATAAAAATGGTAAATAATTAAAATCGAAATTATTTATAAGTACCTGTATTTTCCAATAAAGTTTTAGGTGTATTTGGTCGATTTATTATAACAATAAGTTCCTTTAAAACCAATGGAATATATGGTCGAGTCTCTTCACCTAAACAAATGAAAAAAAATATATTTAAATGTAAATTCAATTAATAATAATTAAATAATTTTTTTTACCTAATTTCATACAAATTTCACCAATTGCCCACGTTGCATTGTTACATACAGATATATAATCTGGATTTAAATTTTGTCCCAAAATTGGGAAAAAGTCCGACATAAATGCGGCAACATGTTGGAAACAGGCTTTGGTCAAGTCTCCTAAAAGAGCAAATGAAGACTGTCGTACCTGAAATGTAAATATGTTTAAAAATACATTTAAAGGGGTTAAATAAAAAAATTTTTACCTCTGGTAAAACATCTTGCATACATTGATATAATAATTGCATAATATTACTATTTGCTACAAGTGCTTCAATATGACCATCTAAACCTTCAGCTAAACCAGATAATAAATCTAAAGCAACAATCATTCTTTCTTTATCAGGTTGTTCAATATGTCCAGGATTTGATTTGCTAGCCTTAAAATTCGTAATAATTATTCATGATGTACATATATTAATATTAATTAAATATGATATATACCATGTCTTGATTAATTGTTTGTTCAATTAGTGATATACATCGTCTATAAACTGGTTCACAATATGGTAAGAAACCAGATTGTAAAGCTGTTGCTATACTTGATAAACATTCCAATAGTGGAAATAAATCTTTGTCATCATCTTTTAATAAATTCCATTTTTCAATTAATGGTGGCATTAATATATTTATATATGCTGGTGTATTTAAATGATGGCCAACTGAATCGGCTAATGTACCAACAGCATCATATAATATTAACAAATTCTTATGCTGATATTTTGAGAATGCAAATACTAATGTTTTTAATATATATTCTAAATATGGTACTAATTCAGTGCATGCTTCTTCTTCTAATGTTGCAAATGCTGAACAAGCAGCTTCTTGAACACGTTTATTAGAATCTAATATTCTTTTTAATAACTCTTCCATTAATGGTTTTAAATATTGCTCATGTGGTTGATTAACAACCCAATTTGAATAACGTGATAATGTCCAACATGTTATTGAACGTACCAACGCTTTTTTATCAGATAAGCATTGTATTAAAAATGGTATTAATTCTGGTAAATGCTGTATCATACCAGCCATACAACCTTCAGCAATTGCACCTAACGCTAATATACCACTTTCTTTAATTACCCATTCTTGATGAAATAATGTTTCTTTTAATATTGGTAAAACAATTGGTAAACATTCTTCTCGAAATACATTAGCTAAAACATCTAATGCAGCTGCACTACATTTACGTAAATTCCATTCAGACAATGAACTGTCATCATCTAAACCATCATCATCTTCATCATCCTCTTCTTCACCGACTTGTACTGGCACTGCACCTTCACCACATTTAAGTGTATGTGTACGAGATTTATGAAATCTTGGTCTTATATCTTCTTCACGATCTGGTACCATATCATCTTCTTCTACATTACCTTTTAATAATATTATATCAATTTCAGAATAACGCATTCCACGAACTAAAATTGGTGCTAAACGTGGTAAATGTGGTGTTAAAACTTCTTTACATATATTTTGTTCTGCTAATGATAGCCAAAATTCAGATGCTTCAAGAGCAACACTTTCATCCTGATCTTGGGTACGTAAAAGCATATACTGAAAATTTAATTATTTTTTTATGAAATATTCAAATTTTAAATATATAAATAATACCTCAATTATTTGATTCATATGTGGTAATAAACGATCCATTCGAACTTCTAATAACATAACTAAACCACGACAAACATTTTTTCTTACTTCATGATCTTCATCACGTGCCAAATGGAATAAATTTTCAATAAAAGTATCAATGTGTAACATTAAAGCCTTTAATAAAATTAACAATAAATTTTTAAATAATTTTTTGATAATTGTAAATTATATTTACCTGTGATCTATTTATAATAAATTGATTAATACAAGCAATTGCATGTGAACGTATTTTGGGACTTGTATGACTAAAAAATTGTAAAAATTTTGGTATCATTATATTTAATGGACGATTTAATGCTGAACTATCTAATGTATCAGCTGAATCTTCACATATTTTTTGTAATGCACCAAATGCACCTTCACATACATTATAATCTTGTGAATCTAACATATCACATAATGATGGTAATAATTGTTGCCAATTTGCTAAACCACCATTACTAGCAATTGTTGTTATTAATATACCAACAGTAGCACGTATTAATGGTGATGGATCACCAACAGCCATTAAACATTCTTGTTTAATATATTCCAATATTTCGGGTTGTAAATTATTACCATGAATTCGTATATTATTTTTTAATATTAATCCACTTAGGGAACGTGTTGGTTCATCTTCTGATTTCAATTTTGTCAATACATATATTAAATAATTATTAAAATCTGGATATTGATTTAGTTCTTCAAGTTTCTGAAATAATAAAAATTTTTAAATAGGTATGTATATATATATATTTTTTTGGAATAAATTTCACAAATTATTGACAATTTATTTCAAGCATAATATTGTGTTTAAAATATACTAGTTTTTTGGGAACAATTACAAATTAAATATTTTAAGTCTTATATTTACATGCGTCAATATAATTATTTAATATACCTATAAAACATTAATAAATTTATCAAATTATCATAGAATTCACCCCAGAATTAATGAAGAATACTTATTAGAGTAATTAATATGACCGAACACTAGTCATTTTTTCAATATAATGTATTGTATTTAATAAAATTGAATATTTAATTATCATAGATTTTTCATAGTAAACATCTAATAACAAGGACAACATGACGAAACATAAAAAAATCTAAAACCTATTTTCATATAATCAAGGATTGGGGTTAATCTCTTATTTAACACTATAAAATTTATTAAATACGCTAAATGTATTAACATTGATTTTCTCAAAGTTAGAAAAAAATGAAAATATTGACAATAAATTTCTAAATTAAAATAATTGATTCAGAAGTGTCCATATTTTTTTTTTCTGGAATTTACTTACCATTTGTACAGCAAGCTGGGTAGCGGTGTCGGGTGATTGAGACTCTTTTAAGATCGTAATGATCTGCTGTAAACCTTCCGGCTGAGGTTCCCACGTCATTTTTTCTTTATTGTAAATTCTTAGCTAAATAATTAAAAAAGAATACTTATACTTTCCGTTTTATGCTTGATTATTTTAAAGAAATTATAATTTTCGTGTTTGACAATTTTTTTACAGAATAAGTATAGTCTACAAAAAAAAATACTTCAAATCAAAAATTCCCTGTCTCATTTTTAAATGGGGGAATTTTTTTACCAAACTTTTCTTATTGTGTGGCGAAAAAACAAATTATATTTAAATTTAATTATTTTACTTGATCATTTTAAAATAAACACTCACCTATGTAAAAACTTCTAAAATATATTCTTTTGACTGTATTTAAGTAAAAATTAGCTTTATTCTATTCAAATAATTAGTATTTTTTTCACAAGTTTTAAATGACTTGAAAAGCCTCACATCCAATCGAGCTTCGTACTTTTATTGACAGTGTTGTCAGATTAAATAGATTTTTAGTTTTACCCAGTTAACTATTAATTTCGATGTTTTGGTACAATTGGAAAATTGTACGATTTATTTGACCTTTTTTTCAAGATCATATTTGTAAGCCTGAAGCGGCATTTTAAAATGAAATTGCAATAGTGAATTATGTCATGATTCATTTTCGTGGCATTCCACATTTATGAAATAGCTAAATTGCTATTGCATTTCAATGAAAAAGTTAAGTTTATAGAGTTAAATATAAAAATAATATAAATATTTGATTAAATTTACAAAAAAAGGGCAAGTTTGAGCAATATTTGCAGTAGTATTGCATATATTTTAAATATATTAAAACCTTCCAATTGTAAATGCCTATTTGTCTTTCGTGATTTTGACAACCCAAATTTTAAATTAAAAATTTTCAGGCCTTTTAGTGTCAAATTCAGGACTTTTAGTGTCAAAATCACGAAAGAAGTCTGAAGAAAGTCTTGCAAAAAGGCTCGTGAAAAAAGGTTCTAACGTAGCAAATGTTTGTTAGGAGAATGGTAGGTTCGGATTGGTGGAAGGCGCATTGAATTTAAAAATTAAGATATGAGAAAGCTATCGTATAATTAGTAATAATAATTATCTATTTATTTATATTGTTAGATGTGGTGGCCATAATACATATTCAAATACATGACTATAGAATGTTCGCAAAAGAGGCATATTCATGGTAATCTTCAGCAAGAAGCACTGATGTTGTGCATTCCTCCACATTTTAAATTTTCATATATTTTATCCAATTTGTATATTATTTTTTTAAGACAAATTCATTCTCAGATATTTCAATTATGATCCGAAATGAATTTCTTAAAGGGGTTTCCCAATCACTGAAACATTTTAAAAGGATCTACTAATTTTTCCGTACCATAAATTGAAAAAGTTTACTTGCCCCCGATAACATATGTATACTTTTGATTTTGATAATTCGAAATTATGGAAAGGAAATGAAACATTTCACTCGATTGTGCTATATTGACTAGATGGGATATTGTGTTGTGTGATAACAAAAAATTCCCTATACAGCTCAATATGGCAACACAGTGTTGTTCTTGGCGAATGCTGTCAAATGTCAACTTAATTTGACATATTGCGTTTGAATGAAATAACGTTGTTAAAAATGTGGAAAGATTGCATTGAAAAAAATAATTGAATTTTATTATATCATATTTTTCTGATGGCTAATGTTGATTTAACAAATAGAAAACCTCGTAGAACTCGTGGAACACCATCATTTCATTATAGAAATCGTTTTGCTATTGCATTTATTGTTGGTGGATGTTCTTTATTCGGCATTATTGCGTAATATAAACTGTTATTAAGAAATTATTATTTAACTTATATAATTTATATAATTTTAGATGTTTGCCAACATTTCAAAAATTTAACAAAGATTTAAGAGATAATTTATCAGTTGTAACTGAAGAGGAAATTGGTAGAAAAGCACTTTTTTCTTTTTTGCCACCTAAACGTGGTGAAGAAATTTTACGTCGAATGGAACAAGAAAAAGATTTACGGAAAGAGCGTTAAATATTATAAATTTTCTTGAATATCGTAGTAATAAGTAATAAAATCGATAATATGAATAATAAATCGAAATTTAAAAAATTACAATTACCGAAAAGTTCACGGTATGAATTTTTATTTAATACATATACATAATTTATTTGAAGAAAATCATGTAAATAAATATTTTAAATTATAATTGTTGTTCTTATTTTTATATTTCAAGGCATAAAACCAATTCACAAATATCAAATTTTTTTTCAACATCACAAAATGAAGGATGTTCATCAGCTTTATTGACAGGATTAACAGAAACCACCAATTTATGTCAATTGGAAAATTCTATATCGAGTTGTACAAGTGAAGATATTATATTAATTGTATCTGATGATGAAGAATATACATCTCAGTCAAATAAGCAAACTTTAGATTCCAAACTATCAATCAATGAAAATTTACCAAACGTTGTATTAAAACATGAGGACAAATTTAATCAATTGCCTCGTAAAACAGTGATTTCTAAATTTTTCGATAACACTAATGTCGATGATAATGATTTTGAAAATCCTCCGATGAAAAAAAAATCAAATAAAGTAACTAAACTGAAATCGATTCCAAAAACCAAAAAGAAAAAACAAACAACCATAAAAAATGCTTTTAGAAAAAATGAAGAAATATTTTCCGAATTAATGGCACAACACAGTATTGCTGATGATATAAATCCAGATGATTTACAAATGGCCTTAGCTATGTCAATGTCAGAAGCAACAGCAAATGGTATTTCTGACGATGACGATTCAAAAGAATCTTTAGCATGTTGTTCCGGAAATTCAAATAAAATTCGAGATAGATTGCAAGCATTTGGTTTTAAAACAAGTAGTAATAGTGGTGGTAAAAACTATAAATATTAATAATAACTGTAATAAAAACGAAATTCAATTAATTTTTTTTTTTTCAGATTACGATATAGCTTATTTTTTACCAGGAAAAAAGAAAACAAAATGGGCTAATAAGTTTACGTCTTTAACATTGCGTAATTCGGAAAAACAAAAACAAAAACTAGACCATAAAATTGAGAAATTTTTGGACCAACAAGATATTTTAAAGGACAAATCAAATTCAATTAATAAATTAAATGAGCAGTATTTAATTTCTAGCAATTACTTAAATAAATTTAAATCTGAAAAAGCTACTATTAAAGTACATTTTGAAAATTATGATAATGATTGTATAGAAAAGTTTTATGTAAAAGAATTATTTGAACCAAGTGCAGTTAAGGCCGGTCATTTAATGAAAGATTTAAGCGATATTCCTGGACGCGATTTTTCACCCAAAGAAAAAAAGAAAAAAGAAAGAACTATTGAAAATCCAGGAATCTGTGAAAAACAGTCAGAAATCTGTAAATTAAATTCCATTCGAAAAAATGAAAAATTAAATAGTGCTTTAGATTCAAATGTCACACATTCCAAATTAATTGAAATTGAAAATTTTTTTCATAAAATGCCTCACAGTTTATGTGGTATTTCATTAGAAATTCAAGATGATATTTTATTATCTCCACTACATAAAAAAGCGAAAATAGAAAATCTAGCACAATCATATAATAACCCAGAGAATGAAGTAATTGTTGATCGACTGTCATCTCCAGACTTGTTTGCAGATTATGAAAACGATACATTAACAGGTTTTCTTATTCTTATTTCTTTTAAGTCGAAAATTGTAATATAAACAAAATATTTGTAGAGAAATCGTCCAATGATAATGATAATGAAGCTACGTATAAATCTAAAAATAACTCATTAAATTTAGAAACAAATTCTAATATAAAAATTTTTGAGAATTTTTCAAGTGATGAAGGTAATTAATATAAAATAAAAATTTGACTATATAATTGTAAATTCATATGTATTTAATTAGTAAAGATTGGTCATGAAGTTGAGAAGCCAAATATTGAAACTACCTTCAACAAAAGTATAGGTACTAAGCACAGTTTAATTAATGCGTTATAATATTTAATTTATAATTTTTAGATCATTCCAACAATACATCTATTATTAACATTTCCAAAACAACCTCAATTATCGGTGATGAATTAATCGATCTCACTCAAAATATTGAAAATAATAATGATTCTAATTCGTTCTTGTATAATGCGCAATTATCAAGTCAAAATTTTGAAAAGGATGATAACTCATCTCAATCACAATTAGATTGTACAAACGATGATTCATTAAATGATTGTATAATTTTATCGAATGATGAAGGAAATTATTCTATAAAAATTGCAAATAATACAATAAATTGCAATAATAATATCGATTTAACATTAAGTAGCAATTCTGATGCAGAAGAAGAAAAATATAATTCTATCATTACAGAAAATAATGATGAAAATAATATGAACAATTTCTCACTTATAAATTTAATTCATTTTGATTTAAAGGCAACTAAAAATTTGAGTATAAATGAAAATTTCAATTTAGAAGATAATAAAAATATTTCATATTTGGACATTTTGGAAGAAAATGAAAATTGTGAAATTAGTCCATTGCAAAGTCCATTAAAATCACAGATAAGTTTATATGAAAGAAATTCAACAAATACAACACCTAATAAAGTCTCAGATGAAAATTTTGGCAAATTCTTAAGCCCTACAAAAATCACACCGCCAAAGTTTTGTAGACATCAATCAAGATTTAGTAAATATTTGAGTGCATCCAAATCAACAATAACCACAAATTCATCTAGGAAAATTAACATGGCAGAAGAAAAAAACTCATTGTGTAATTATTCTGAAAGTGATAATGAAGATGATGAAATGTCTTTTAATTTGACTAAATTACGAGCAAAATTTGGAATAAAAGATAATAATAAAATAAAATCTGTACATTGTCGAAAAACTTTATCAGAATCATTTATTACACCAACAAAATCACATAATGGTGATGATCTCAAATTCAAAAGATTTTCAAGTAGCACAAAATTTAAAGAATTCATTGAAAAAGATGAAGGAAATGTTTCTGAGATAGATGAAATCGATATTCTTGTACATGGAAATGAATTTAAAACTTCAATATTTAACAAACCTAAAGGTATAGATAAGCTCTTAACTGCCGATATTAAAACAAAACCAACTAAATCTACAGAATGTGTAATTAATTCTGATATTAATTTTAATGAAGAGCCAAAAGAAATTTCAAGTAATGGTAGAATTTATTTAATAAGTACTCAAAATATTCCTGTAAAGCCAGATTATAAAAGAATGGATTCACCTACGAGATTAAAGGAATTGTATAAGTATGGATTAAAACCATTAAAAAAGAAACAAGCTGTGATAATGTTGGAATATATTTACAATCAAACACATCCAATTATAGTTAATAATAATTCACAAGAAAATTTAGATAGTTTTACTCAAGAAAATTGTGAATTAATAAAAAAACAAAATAATATAATTTTTGAAATCGAAAATAATAATAAAATTGCTGCTGATCACAAATATGATAATTTTAAATTAAGTGATTGTTGTGGAACTAAACTTTTAGAAGATGATGGTTTTATATTTGGAGAAAATATTAATGAAATTTATATTTTTCAGACAAACATGAGTAAAAAGGTAAATAAATTGTTTATCAAATTTAATTTTGCGTATTACATTTTTAATTATTCATTTTTTATATAGATTTCAACAGCATTACTTCCGTTACATGTTGCATGGTATAATTTAATTAAATCCAATTATAATTTAAAAGAATCAATTTTACATTATGAACCAATTGATTTACAAGAAATTTATTTATTTTTGAAAAGGATAGGATATCGCTATGATCCTAAGGTATATACGATGTTTTTGTTTAACTATAGAAATTATAATTAATTTTTTTTTAGGATATAAAAAAGTTTTTCGATTATCATTGTATTATATTTAGATATGATGTGCAAGATCGCAATACCAACAGACACATTAAAAAAAAGAAATCATTTACTACTTCACAAAAAAATGAACAATTAAGGTTTGATTGGATGTTGTGAATTGGGATGATTTTGTTAAATAAAATTATTATATTTAAATAACTTTATTTTGTTATATTTCAAATTGAATGTTAGTTCTAATGTTTTAGTTTAATTAGAATATATGTATGTAGGTTAATACAAAAATAAAAAAACAGATTAAAATCAAAATACTTTCGAAAGGTTAACAATCTTTATCATATAAAATAATTTTGGAAAAAAAAATTGGGACAAAACGATTGAGTATCATCTTCGCAAATAAAGGGAAATAAACGAAAACAAGTCAGTTAGAAAAATAAAACACCGTATTTAATTTTGTTTTGATATATTTGTCTTAACATAAAAAAAAGTACATATATGTATATATAAATTAATTGCCATTAGGTCTTATTATAATAATAATTATTGTAATTCATATATGAATGAATTATTGCCTTTAAACCAGGTTCAAAAATATGCTTTCAATAATATATTTTAATTTGGACTAAATTTTTGTTCCTGGTTTAGTAAAATATTTGGTTTTTTATTACCACTTGCTTAAATATAAAATGCTATCAAGAAAAATACATAGTGTGAATAATTTTGAAAAAAAAATAAATAAAATAATGTTTATACAATCATGATTATTATCTGTTTAATCTTTGTCTTTTAGCTGGTGATGTTAAAATAGGTTGCATCGATGATGCTTTAAATATACTATCCTCAGATTTTTTATATTCATTACCAATTGCATCCAAATTCAAATCAGCATCTAATACTAATACAGGAACATTTGATAAGTAACGTCGTCGTATTAACCACTCCTCATGAAGTTCGTGCAGTTCTTTTAAATATTGTAATGGAACACAGCTTTCTTCACTACGAGCACGATTTATCATACGATCATAAACAATTTCCGGACTTGTTCTTAAATATACTATTAAATCAGCTTGTATATGAATTGATTTTTCAATAAAACTATACCATTCTTGTAATATATTATACATTCCTTCATGAATTGTACCATTTTTATACATATTCTCGACGAAACAATAACGTGAACTAAACAAAGAACGTTCCATTAGTTTAACTTGTTTTTCTGTTGCTAATGTATGACTTTGTAACATTGTAAGCGTTACATAAGTTTGGAATGGCATTGCCCATTTATGTGGTTCCTTATACATTAATTCTAATAAATTAACGCTACCACAATTCCTCCATTTATCAACTGGTTCAGTTAATAAACAAATATCCTTATATTTATTGAAATGATTTAAAAATGTTGTTTTTCCACTGCCAATATTACCCTCTATAAATACAGTAAATGGTTGATTACCTTCAGCATATTTTGGTAATATTTTTGAGAAATTCGTTGAGGAAGACGATGCCATAATACTTTCCACAGATTTTTCTTTGATTTTATTTGTTAATAATCCTATAATTGAATTAAAAATATTTTTTTTAAATAATTTCGTTATAGTCTATTTTAAAAAAATATAAATTATTTTCTAATCGTCACTAGAAATTTATATATAATCTAATCACATCTGAAACTAGACGATGTTTGTTTTAAAGTGACAAAAAGATATAGAAATGATTCTTTTGAATCATTAATTTTAGCGGGAATTTTGCCGCCAATGTTTTTTTTGGCAGCTAATTGAAAATTGTTTCAGATGGCTGCGTTTGTTATGTTTATGAAAAGGAGAGCCATTTACGTATTGTTCATGTGCAATAATCTGAACAGCTGTTTGGAACAATTTATAAAAATTATATGTTATTTACTTTGAATTATTTAAACTTAATTATTAAACATTCTTAAAATTTAACTTTTAACTTATTTGTTATTAATATATAAAGATATTCGTATTTACTGTGAAAATTTAACACTACATAAGGTGCAGTTTTTCTATTCACACTAAACTTGAGATTCCGAAGATAATTCATTATTTCGAATTGTAAATGATATTATTAAATAAATATTAGAAAAGCATTTAATAAAATTCCAGCTTTTCGAGTCACTTTTATTTCGAAATTACAGAGAAATGATAAATATTAAAATATCCGAACCGAGTACATTTGTTATTAATCAAACTGTCAAACAAAAGTCAAAATAACATAAGGATAATTGGAAAACATTGGGCTAGATTTGACTATTACCTAGTTTCCATGTACAGAGTTGAGTTGGGTTGAGTTGAAATGGGGTTGAAATGGAACCATCAATTATTCGTTCCATTACAACTCAACTCAACTCAACCCCTGTTTCCATGCACGCTAACTCGAGTTCAACTCGAGTTGAACTCGTCATGGAAACAAGGTATATGTAGCAATAGGCGTATCCAGACCACTAAGTAACTGCAGCTGCACCTGCAGTCAGCTAAGTCTTTACGGCTCTCGATAAGCTGCTTTATTTAAGTAGCAAATACCGAGCTTAGTTTTAGTTCTTTGAAATAAGAAAAGCGAACCGTATACGAACCGATGGCTAAAGCTTGGGCTACAATGTGCCAATCAGTTCGGTACCGATCAGTTCAGTAATTTCCAAATCGATTCGTTAAGTGGGCTGGCTACATAGCTTCCGACACCAACCGATAAAATTTGTCAGTTTGAAGTTTTGTAGTGTCAAAAAAAAACCAAATTATCCATTTTTATAAAAAAATTATTTTTATAAAAATGGATAATTTAATGTTTGTTAAATAATTCAGGATATAATTTAATATCCTCAATAAACTTTTCTTCATCCATAATGTTGAAAATATTGGCGGCGATTAACGTAACCTAAATTATATTGAATGACATATCTTTTCTCATGAAGTTAGCTTCAGTAGGTTCCGTGAAAGTTCAATCGTTCCGAAATCTTTCCATTTGTTCTGTTCCGAATCGATCAGTTTCAACCTATTGTGTTCAGCCAATCGATTTTCCATACAAAATATATGAAGACGCCAAATTTGGAAATTACTGAACTGATCGGTACCGAAATGATCGGCACATTGTAGCCCTAGCTTAAGTCTTTTGTTCATATATGAGTTCGTTTACAAACCGCCTTGGCAGTTCGTACGCGAACTGGAAACGTAAATGTTAGAATAATGGCCGAAACACAATGCCAGCTTAAGCTGTGACTGTACTTTGAAAAAGTGTCAACATATGAAAATCAATAGAAATAATCACAATGCTGGCTGAGAAAAAAAAACCACCGCCGAGTTTAAGCACTGAAAGATGCTGAAAAACTGCTGAAAAAAGGCATACTGGCAATTATAAGTTTTGGGGGCAATTTATTGATAAATATATATGTATTATATTAAGGCAAATTGTGCGCATAAAATTATTTTGACATAAATTAATAAATTTTTCAACGCCAGCAATTTTTTTTAAATTTTGCCAATTCTAATTTTTAACAATATTTGTTTAAATTATTTCAGTGCTACCGGATTATATAAATATGTAAAATAAACGTAAAAACATGAAATATTCAGTACTGCCAGACATAAAATTTAAAAAAAAATATCAAAATATCTCAGGCACCAAAAACAGGTGTTCACATAATTTAAAAAAAAATATCAAAATATCAAGAAAAAATATTTAGGTCGTGAAGACCACTAGTAGAAAAAAAACGTAACGCCAAGACTTCGCTGAAATCGGTCTGTTTACGAAACGCCGCAACGATTCGTTTTGGAACAGCCAAATTCGGTCCGTTTACGAAGTGATTTTATTTCTAGAAATTAAAAATACGGAAAAATTATTTTTTTATCATTTATTTAATTATATATATGAAATATAATTTTTTACAATAAATAATACATTATCGTTCAACAATAAATAATTATGTTACCACTTTACTTATTAATGAGAATTTTTATCAATTTTATTATTTAATTTATTATATAAAACACAAAATTACTTATCAATATTTATTTTATTATATTTAAACACAATACTATTATAAGACACAACCTTTTTCACAAGCTGTTAACTTTTGTTATGAAATTATATTAAAAAGGCGTTACTTATCCAGTTCGTATACGGTTCGCAAAAAGCGAATTCGCTTATTTGCTTAAAGGGTTTTTCCTATATCTCAGATAAATCTGAGCAATCTGCTGGCTTTTTCTTATTTCAATTTAAGATTAGTCAGATTGATTTTTTTGATCGGAGAATTTTTTCATATTTTTCAGATTTATTATTGTTTATATCTATTGTTATCTATTGTGGAGGAGATGTTGTACCATTCTTTCAGGTTGACAATCCATGATGTTTTTCTTCTCCCTCTGATAAAGGTGGACTTAAGCCATTCTGTTGGAATTGTTCCAGAGCTGTACATATTATTAAACAATATAGTTAGCGTTTTAATGGCTTCATCGTTAATTAATTTTAGAATTTCATTAAGGATTTTGTTCGGACCCACTGCTAGACATTCTTGATTACAGCTCTTACTTCATATTCTAGGGTTACCAAACCTTCATCACTGTTTGACATGCTTATTTCACAAGTTCTAGAATAATTTTTCCATTTTTGTCTCTCAGTGCACCATTTTGTTTTCTTCTCCCTACTTTGGTTACTTGTTTTACTTGTGTAAGTTGAAATAATTGTTTTTCTTTTCTAATTCTTCTATCTCTTTGCATTGTGACTCCTAGAACCTTCTTTTCTCTTATTTTATTTTTTATTACTTATTAAATTTCTTGTTTTTTTGATGGTCTTTGTTTTTCCATATTCTTCTTTCGTTCATCAGCAGCATGATCTCGTTGGTCATCCATTCTTTTTGTTCAGCATTTGCTATGGGTTTTTTTAGATCATCGTATGCTTCCTTCAGCGGTTTCTTGATTTTCTCCCATTGAATGTCGATGTTCGATTCCTCTCTGATCTCGTTTACCTTTACTTTTAGCTTCTGATTTACGTTATACGCTATGCTTTTTTTTTTACTTCGATATTGCTTTTGCTTAGCAGTGTGAGATTCGGTTTTGGTTCTAGTTTTTTCTTTATAGGTTGTTTCAAGGAGATCTCAATTTTCGCTACCACTGGAATGTGGTCCGATTGGATGTCCGCCCCAGGGTAGGTCTTGACACTCTTTACCGCATTTCTAAATCTGGAGTTAATAATTATATAATCGATTTGATTTTTAATTACCCTATTGCTGTCACTCTTAGGCGAGGTCCACGTGTAGAGACGTCTATTTGGGAGCTTAAACCAGGTGTTCATAATAACCATGTTGTTGTCTATACAAAACTCAATAAGTCTGCCACCTCTTTCGTTCCTAGTGCCGAAACCGTATTTTCCAGCTACTTTTTCAATTTCTGCTTTGCCGACTTTAGAGTTGAAATCACCTAATATAATAGTTACGTCTTCTTTTTTTGTTAACGACGGTAATTCCTCTAAATCGCTGTAAAACACCTCACAATCCTGGTCACCACTATCTGCGGTTGGGGCATATACTTGTATTATGTTAGCATACCCCGTTTTAGTTTTTAGTTGCACAAATAATAATCTTTCTGACTTTGTAACGATACTGGTGATTGCAGATTTTTGTTTTTTACTTATTAACAGGCCGACTCCTTTTTTGCTTTTTTTAGAGGTCCCACTACCAAATCGTCTTTAGCTCGACCGTGGGGGCCGAATCCAGGAAAGTGCTCCTATAATTTTTTTCTTCCAATATTGCAACCAATAGCGTGGTATATCGTCGATCAGCCATTTCGTGTGTATACGCGATACGTGATCAGCAATTTTAATTACGGACCAAAAGATATACTTTTGAAAATAAATTACTCGCTTAAATGGTTAATGATAAAAGTTATCATTATTTGTTTAAATTGAAAAATAGTTTCGTAAATTTGAGAATTCCAGAGTTGCCGACCAAAATTTTCATGTTAGAAGCTACCCGGCAACATTTTTTTATCTGAAAAATCCTTCGATAATAGAATATGTATAAGGATATGCTATTTAAGTGATTTTACACTATAAAATGAATTTTCTATTGAAGTACTTTTTTTGCTCTTTCCCACTTGAAATCGTCCTAGATAGTTCTTTCTCACCTCCTCTAAATATTAATATGGTTGACTAGAAGGGTACTTAATATAAAATTAATATAAAAAAACGTAAAAGGTACAGTTGAAATATTTGAAGTACAAAAAAAATATTATATGGGAAAATTTAATTTTCTTTCTAAATTGATATTTTATTTATTTTCCTAAAAATGTTCAATTGTGAAAATTTTATTTTGACCAATATATTGGGAATCTTATTTATATTTAAATTTAGTTATATATTTTATTCTAGTAATATTATATTTTATAATTACCGCAGGTAAAATATAAATAATAATGAAAACGGTAAAATTAATTTTACCTTCAATAAATTCATATAAAAATAAATGAATTTGTTATATGAAACAATAAAGTTTGATATTGATTTTTCTTTATTAAAAACATTAATTTTCTTGTTATAATAATTAAAAATTAATACATTTTAATTTTGTGTACATTTTGTAACCAAACTAGTACCTTATTATTTTATTTTATTTTATAACAGTACAATTTATTTTACTATTTTTGTTGTTAAAACGGCAACTGTTTAAATTTTTCAAATTTATATGAAAAATAATTTTGTGTTTGAAAAAATTGAAATTTATTAATTAAAAATTTGTTTTTGAAGAGAAAGTAAGAGTGATAATTAAAAATTACTAAATTAGTAGAGAATTGGAATTGTTAATCTTAAAATAAATATCAAGCGTATTGTTTAATTATGTGAATACAAAGTAAATCTTCATTCTACTGGAATATCTTTTTATAGGTGATTTATGATTAAAAAAATATATAAATTTAATTGGTAAAAACCATATTAAATTATTTCTTGAAACATAAGTTAAAGTTTATTTTAGAAAAGTTAATAATTTAAAAGAATATATTTTATTTTTTTGTGATGAAAATTTAACCAATCCGAATTAGGATGGGGCAATTTTCAGTGACGAAGTGACGTGCGTTAAAAATTATGAGAATAATTTTTATATAATTTAATTGTTTATTTTAACATTTCCAAAAAGAAAATAGCGAAATAAGCTTGGAAAAATAGTAAGGAAATAAATTAAGTAGATATTGGGACCCAATATAGAAATTTTTTTTAATAAAAATTGTTGTATTCAAAGAATTGAATTGTTAAATAGATATTAAAGTTCATGTTTATGAAATATTTTTTAAATAAAAAACCAAATTATGATTAATAATATACAGTTTTATTAAAATACTAATATTAATATTTTTTAAAATATATTCCAGCCACTTGTCCGTCTTTAAAACTCAACTTTTTTAAATTATTCTATTTATATGCGCAAACCACTTCATAAGCAGTCAAATTTCTATGTATGCAAAAGTACTTCACTAATGCTGTGTTTCTTATTTAAATCTGTAGATCGACCAGATTTTTTAAAATCTGAAATTAGATGGATCTGTCGAGTGAAATAAGAGACAGTGAGATTTTTTTCAGATAAAAAAATGCTACAATATTGCCGGGTAAAATGAAAATATTGGTCGGCAACTCTGGAATTCTCAAATTTTCGAAATTATTTTTCAATTTAAATAACAATTTCTTTAATATTTTTCATTAAATATTACTTTTTAGAACATTTTATTATTATTAATTTACAAAAAATATAAATAATTAAAAAAAATTGAAACAGTTTCAGATGAATCAGATTGATCAGACTGGTCTAAGCGTAAATAAGAAACACACCATTAGTCTCGCCTAGACTATAGACAACGAAAATTAGACATATTTGCGTAACTGGTGCAGCTTGGGATCCTTATATTCAATTACCAAGGTTTTTTTTGCCATCAATTTTTTTTTTCATACAATCCTGTAATACTAAAAACTAAAAATTTTCAATGGGAACCCACAGTTATCTAAGGAAAAATCTGACTGTTTCTTATTTCACTAGAGACTAGTAGACAGATAGACAGATTTATCTGATTTCAGCAACGAATTAGAAATATATTGAAGGAGCATAAGTAATAAAAATGAAGCCAGCTTGGATATAGTAGTCTCTTTCTTTTGCCCACCGAACTGTCAAAATTAATAAATCGCAAATAAGACTAGGTTTTTTTTTAATGCGGGCAGCAATTTTTTAAGGAGATAATATTTACTTTTTTTGAAAAATACATGTAAAGATCATCCTAAGGAATATTTTAGGTCGCGTAACGATAATTATACAAATGGAAAGTAAAATAGAGTAATTTTATTTAGCTAGTTAATATTTTTAATTTATATTGAGACTCCTAAAACTAAAAAAATAAGCCAGCCCTGTAATTCTGAAATCAGCTGTTATAATATTTTTCATATTATTAATTTGACAGTTCTGTGGTGAAAAGAAAGAGAACTATCGAAATCGTGGTTTCATAAACAATTTTTCAATATATTAAAATTTTAATGTGTTAAAAAGAGAGGGAACATTTATGCTCCTTCCATATAATTCTAATTCGTTGATTTCAGATTTTTAAAAAATCTAGTCGATCTACAGATTTAAAGAGGCAACCATAAAGGCTTATGCAAACTCTATTACCATGTTTCCATACACGGAGTTGAGTTATCGTTCAGTTGAAAAAATTCAAATTTCAACCCCAGTCGTTTCCATGCAAAAACTCGAGTTGAGTTGAGTTGAACTGATAGTTTTAAAACAGGTTTTTTTATTTTATAATAATTAAATTTGTTATTAATTTTAATATATTTTTCTCCTCCATAACTGATATTAAAATTTTTACTTCATCGTCACTCCAAAAAAGCCTTCCTGACGCCATTATTATTAAAAAATAATAATTTTTTGTTCATTTACACATGCAAAGATATAAAATGTCAATTTACTAATACAATGACATAACTCAACTCAATCCCACTAGTTTCGTGGAGTTGAAATGGATTTATCGAAAACTCAACTCATCTCGTGTTTCCATGGGGTTCAACTCGAGTTGAACTCGTAATGGAAACAAGGTATATATATGCATTCGTTCAATTTTGACGCTTTGCAGAAGCTTTGCATACGTACATTATGGTTGCCTCTTAAATAAGAAAAAGAAACACCATTATATTCTTGTGGAAAGGAAAATTGTAATGTAAAGTGCCAGTCACAGTGATTTCGTGCCGTTCGAATCGAAAATTTCAAATTTTGACAGCCCCATATATTTTATATGGTATGCCGGATTGCAAGTCACAATGAACGTTCGAAACGAATTCATTCGAAAAGAGTTAAAAATATTTTAACTCTGCCGGATGGGTCGAATGACATAACCTATAAATTATACATTTTAAATTTAAATTTTTTGAATTATTATGGGGGAGTTTATTGAAAATGTTAAGAAGCATCCAGTATTGTATGATAAATGCAGAAAATATTTATTTTAATACATAAAATAGAGATTAAACATATTTTTTTTATATAAACGGAACGAATACATTGTGACTATAATTTCTTTTCGAAACGAACGGTTGTGACTGGCACTTAATTGTCAATTTGACATTAACATTTTTAACCTATAAATAAATTTGGTGCAATTGGTCAATAATACAATTGGTAGATTGGCATCGGGATTGGAATTGGAGAAACATTTACTTGACACATTACATTAGAATCTTCATTTCTATTCCAAAAATAAAGGATTGTTTGCTAAAATGAGGCATGCAAAATTTATAGCACGTACGGTGTTTGTACAGAATAATAATGTAGAAGAGGCTTCCAGAGTTCTAAACAGAATATTGGGCAAAGAAGGAATATTTGATCAATTTCGTCGTACACGGTATTATGAAAAACCTTTTCAGGTAAATTATTAATTTTTCTTTATTATATTGCATTCAATAAAGTGTTCTCTATTTTATAGGTAAGAAGACGAGTAAATTTTGAGAAATGTAAATCAATTTATAATGAAGATATGGACAGAAAAATTCAATTTGTATTAAGGAAAAATCGTGTCGAGGCTTTTCCAGGTTGTTTTTGATAAATAGTTTTATGTAATCATTGTGGAAAGTAGAAATAAAATTTATAAATAAATAATTTGAAAATTGAGCATTTTAATTGCCCAATTAAGGTACACATACTTTGTATTCTACTCATTTTAGAATAATTGGCCCCTTTTAAAATAGATTGTTTATTGTTCTCTTCCTAAATAGCTACTATAGTTACGTTATTTAAAATTATTTTCGAATTTTTTATTCTTTAGTTAATTTAAATAATTTACTTGTTTATTTCTCGAACTAATTTAAATAATTTGCATTTCCAAATCTTATTGATCTTTTACTAGACCAATTTGCTATAAAAAATAACAAGTTTGTCTGGAAAAAGACCAATTAGAATTGGAAATGCAATATAAATAATAAATAGTTTATTAACTTATTTAATATTTAAAAAGAAACAAAATAAAAGATTATTAATGGCGATTAATATTTATTTTTAATTATTTAACAAAAATATTTACTTAAACACAAATAATTAAAATATACATTTTAAGTTTAATGATTTAAACATAACGTGAATTAACTTTTTTTTTAATTAAAATTATAAGGCAAGTTTTTTTTTTCTTATTGAAAATTATTAAAAAAAAAAGAAATAATTAAAATTATGCACATTATTAAAAAGAAAACTTAAATTTCGACAAATTTAAAAAATATATATTAAACATTAAATTTAATTATACATATATACAGTTGTACAAGAAAGTCAACTAGAATTCATATGATTTAAATTAAATTATAAAATTAAAAACAATAATTAATTAAATTAAAAACAATAATGATTAGATTTATTTCAGTCTATATAATCTATTCATTATTGTTTTTAATTAATTAGTGTTTTTAATTTTATAATTTAAATTACAATTTGCAACTATTTCATGCTGTATGTTGACTTTCGTGTACAACTGTACAACAATGAAAATAATTTAAAAACATATTCCATCTAAAATATAGGAAAATATTTGAGTTTATAATTATGTAATTCAATTAAAATTATATTTATAGTTAATTTCTTTTTTTATTCTTAATATTTAAAAATTACTTTTATTTAAAAAAAAAAATTCGTTGATTTTTGTTTCTATTATTAATTGTTAGCAATAATTGAAAATATGTATATAAACAAATTATTTTTGTTTTAATTACACGTTTTTTTTATTTTTGAATGCATTCTCCATTTTCATTTAAAAACATTTCTATAATAACAATGATCTTTTTAAAATCTGGGCGACTTCTAGGATTCTCATGCCAACATGGCAACATTAAATCTTCATATACATTTTCTGAACACATTGAAGGTTTACCCAATCTATCACCACTTTCCAATCTATTTAATATTTCGATTTGAGTTAATTCTTTATGTGGAATTAAATCTGGTTCTTCACCACGAGAAAACATTTCAAATAATGTAACACCATATGACCAAATGTCCGATTGAAAAGAAAATTTATTTGTTCTAATTGTTTCTGGTGAATACCTTTAGTTAAAAGAAAAGAATAATTTGAATAGAAAACAAAAATAATTTAAAAGTATATCTTATTTACCATTTAATTGGAATAGGTCGATCAGTTTGAACAATATAATAACCATCAGAATTAGCTGTCTGGGCTAAACCAAAATCAGAAATTTTAACATGTTCACCATCAACTAAAATATTTCGAGCCGCAAGATCACGATGTATAACACCTTTATTAAGTAAATAATCCATACCCTGTTTAAATAAAAAAAAAATGGTTAAAAAAACAATTATTCATAAATTAATAATAATCTAACCTTTGCAATATCTAGTGCAAATTTTAATAGTTTTTCATTGGTTAAATTTGGTTTTTTTGACGATAAATATACAATAAATGATCCACATTCAATATATTCCATTATAATTGATATCTGAGGTTTATCTATCCATCGCATGATTTTAACAATGTTTGGATGGTCAAGAGACTAAAAAAAAGATAATATAATACTGAATTAACATAGAATTCATATAAAAACTTACTTCCATTATTTTAATTTCTCTCATAAAATCTTCTTTTGAAGATATATAATTTGATTTCAATGTTTTTATTGCAACTATTTTTGGTTTTTTATTATCATTATAATGTAATTCACCGCGATACACAGTACCATAATGACCTTGGCCAATTTTTTCCTTATAAATAACTTTACCATCATTAATTTGGACAATTGATGGAGTTTCATCGAAATAACTTCTTGGGTACATTGGATGTGCTGCTATATTACTATTATGTGAATTATGACGATGACGATTATATAATAATGGTGCTGAATCATTTGAATGAAGTGAATTTAAACTCCGTTCACTTCCGCTACTACCGTTAACAATTGTATCTTCTGTATATGTTGACCGATTGCTACTTGTTCTTGACCTCATTGATGATGAATCTGATGCAACTGAAGAATTTGAACCATTCTCTTGTACTCGTGAATAATTTGATAATAATGATTGTTTTATTGATGATAAACGTGAAAAAATTATTTGATGATTAAATCTTTTATCTGTATCATAACTCCAGCCATCTAACATTGTTTCATACATATCTTCGGGGCAATCATCAGGCAATTCTAATATACCACCAAAGTCCCTATAATTTTGTTGCATTTCACCTGAACCATGTACATCAATTTTTTTACCACGAGCAAATATTTCCCAAACTGTTGTAGCAAATGCCCAAAATTCAGCACTTGAATCAGTTTTAGCCGCTTCCATATTGTTATGATATTTAAAAGGTATCCAAGGGAGACTATTATAAAATAAAATATATTTTAAAATATATTTAAAAATATATTTATATAAAGATTAATGAAATTACTCTTCAGTTGTGTATGGTTTTAAAAAGCCTGGATTATCAAGTTTAGCAACTAATGTATTTGATTTTGGATCAAATTTTACAACTTGTAATGTTGAACACCGAATAAAACCATGAATTATATCGTTCTCTTGCTGAAAATTATTATTAAAATTTATAAAAATCATATGATATTTTTTTCATAATTACCAAATATAAAATTGCTCTGACTAGTCCATGTACAGCTTCCAATAAACATAATAAACTAACATCGGTTTTATAACGACTCAATACTTCATTAAGGGCATATCTAGAATATTCCATAACCCATGTATGTGGCGTTGTTAATGTTAAACCATAAAGTTTAAGAAATTCTGGTGAATACATTTTACTCCAATTATCTGCTAATATCAGAAATTCCTAAAGAATTATAATTTAAAATAAATTATAAAATTAAAAGATTTTATTATTTTATATGTTACCGTAGCATAATCTTTTGATTTTAAAACTTTTAATGTAACTTTTAAACGCATATCACCCGGTAATATCCAATCTGCTGTCATTCGTATTATTTTTCCACCTTCGCAGTGTTTTTGAGAATCTAATAAAATAAATATATTTATTATATTATGTTTGCTTATTAATTATAAACTTACCTTTGTACCACTGTAAATCAATTTTTGGATCAATTATTTGTACCCGTTTACGTTGCAATTCGGCCTCAGTTGTATCACCGACAGTCTTTTTTATTATAACTTGATTTTTTGGCAAACATATTAATAAAAGGGGAGGTTTTTCTGCAAAAAAATAATAAGACTTATTAGTAAAAAAAATAGATTTCAGTAAATTGGGTCTACTACGAAATCCCGTTTACCAAAATCCCGTTTAACAAAATCCCGTTTATAAAAATCCCCTTTTTTGAAATCCCGAGGACCAAAATCCCGTTTTTTTAAAATCCGGTGGACCAACATCCCGTTTTTTTAAAATCCGGTGGACGAGAATCCCGAGGACGAAAATCCCGTTTTTAGGATTTTATTTTATTAATTTACACCGCGCGGTGTAAATGAATAAAATAAAATCCTAAAAAATGGATTAAAATGAGAAACAATAGCAAAAAAAATAAAACAAAAAAGCAAAAAAAAATATAAAATTTACAAAAAAAAATATAAAATTTACAAAAAAAAAAACAAACAAAAATATAAAATTTAAAAAAAAGCACAAAAAAATATAAAATTTACAAAAAAAAGTAAAAAAAATATAAAATTTACAAAAAAAAAAATATAAAATTTACAAAAAAAGCGAAAAAAAATATAAAATTTACAAAAAAAAAATATTAAATTTACAAAAAAAGCACAAAAAAATATAAAATTTACAAAAAAAGCAAAAAAAAATATAAAATTTACAAAAAAAGCAAAAAAAATATAAAATTTCAAAAAAAGCAAAAAAAATATAAAGTATAAAAATAAAAACAAACAAAATGGAGCCAGTATCCCACCACGTCCGCGTCGTTGGCTCTGGATAAAGTGGAATTACACGATATTTTGATAAATTTTTCAAAAATCCCGTCGAAAAACGGAATTTTTAAAAATATTGGATTTTTAAAAAAAACTTTTAGAAAATCGGTATTTTGAAAAACGGGATTTTCGTCCGCCGGAATATTAGTCCACTAAATTTAAAAAAAAAAAAGGATTTTGGAAAAACGGGATTTTGGTCCGCGGGATTTTATAGTGTTCCCCAGTAAATTTATCTCCAAATATAGTAATATTTTACCATATTCTGATGGTGGTATACGAAATTTTTCTTCAGATGATGTATCAATGCTTAATGCTAATTCAGTCAATTTATTAAAAGGTCTTATACATTCCTGCATATGCAAATTCCATTTGTCACAATCTCGTGTTATTTTAAATGTTTCTGTTTGGGATCTAAAGATTTAATAACCAAATTAAATAAATAAAATTTTAGATAAAAAAATATCTAAATATCTTACCCTCTTGAATTTATATCAATATAATAAGTATCAAATTCTTTTTCACATTGCCTTATTAAGTAACTACCACATTTATTATTTTTTTCACGTATTTTAGCATATGAAAATTCACCACCAATTGGTCCATGACATTTTAACATTTTTAAATCGTGCAATGATGGTGTTACATATTGTTGGCATAAATCTAACATCCATTTAACTGTTAATCGATAATAACCAGTAACATATGATATAAATGATTCCATTTCACTTGGACGTGCAAATTCTAAACGATATCCAATTGGTAAATCACTAATTTCAAAACGTACAAAATGAGTTCCTTCACGATATATTGCATAAATTTTTTCAACTCGTACAATATGTTTCCACTATAAATAAATAAAAGTGATAAAATTATATACAAGTAGGTATATTAACTAATATAAGATAATGGTTTATTTAAAATAATAATTTTACCTCATTTTTATATTGATAAAAGACTCTTAAACCTGGTTCAGTTTCATGTAATGGATTAAATTGTGTTGTTACTGGACATGTACCATTTCTTAAATCATCTTCAGGCAAATATTCAGCATTACAGTAAAATTCTTCATTTAAATAATTTGGTGCCAAATTATCAATTGAATTTAAATATGATTCTTTAACATAAAATAAATCATGACATTTCTTTTTAATATCACGTAAACCTTTACATATTTTCTTTTTAGCAAAATATTGATGATTTTTAATTAATTCTTTTGGTATATATTTTTTATAATTTTTTTCTAATTCTTCAATTGATATATTTAATTCCATCATATCAATATACATATCAACACCACCTAAACCTAATACATGATCTTTAAGTGTTGGATATTTAATTTCAGCAATTTTACTATTTACTAAATCATAACGTACTTGATGATAATAATAATCAAATGTTATTTCATCTAAACGTTTTAAACGTGATAATTGTGGTACCTTATAACGTATACGAAATTCATATTTTATTTGTGATTTTAATGGACTACATAATGTTAACCAATTGGTTGTATCTGTTATTCTTAAACTAAATAATAAACGTGTTGCTGGTGCTATACCAATTTGTTTACATAATATAATACATATATCTTCACATGTTGCATCTTTATGATGTGATATATCAATATATTCTTTACACTTATAATTAAATATTTGATTTATTACTGCCATTTTTCCTCTTCTTTTATATTTTATTCCTATTTCCCTCGATTGATTTGATTATTATTGCACAATTTTATTAAAAATATAATTTATATTATTCTGTGTTAAAACTTTAAATAATCATTTTGTGATTGTTGCTTCGGTGTATGTTTTTTTTTTGTAAGACATGATGTTTCTACTCAGTAGGTAAGATTTAAATAAAGATTTATTTACCCTGTTGTCATCCTGCGTGAGAAATAAAATATTTAAAATACATTTAATATTAAATATACAAATTTATTTATAAGCGGATATGCCGTACTATATTTATCAGTATTCATATTGTTTTTGGTAATAATTATTCGCGAAAAAAAATTATATCAACTGTAAAACTTCTGAGAAGAGATTATTTAAAAAATAATATTTTATAATAATATTTTTTTGTTATTAATTTGAAAATATTCTAAGAATATTATTTATTGAAAATAATAATTTTTTTTCAGAAATGTTTTATTTAAAAAAAACACAGTTTTATTAATTGGAATTTTTTCTTAACTTCTTATATAAATATATATAGATTAATAAAATTGTTACTAAAAGAAATTATGTACTTTCATTTAATTATGAAGAAGACATTATTAAGTCATTATTTTATATACCTATTCTGATATAAATTCTCTGATATAAGTACAAATAAAATATTATAGGAAATATTTAAATTTGATAGCTATAGGTTATCGAATTTGCAAAACTTAATAATCGAATTATACTTACTCCAAAATTTATTTTCTGTTTATAAATAAATGCCTTCTGTTTGTATACCGATAATAAATTCATGTATAGTTAGTTCTCAATTTATAAATAATCGAGTTTAAAAGTCGCATTTATGAACCTTTCGTTATGATATAATATGCTTTGAACTGATAACAATATTGTAGGAAAGATAAAAACTCATTTTTCACAAATACAAAATAAGACATTTTCTATCATTAATTTATCAACTTACTACATATATAAATATTGCGTTGTTTCTACTTTTTCATATATTGTAAAATTAATCTATGCAATAATATATTTTTTGGTAGGTCGAATATAGATAATTGAATCCTAAGAACATCTACATTTCTAAAAAATTTAATTCTAAGAACTTGTATATTTTCTAACAATTTTGTATTTACAAAATAAATGCGATTATCACAAAAAAATAATTATACATTATATAAGTAAGTATATGTACATAAATAGATTAAAATATATTCTACAAGATGCAAAGTAAATACATATTAGCCCGACTATGATTATTTTTAGTGATAAAGAAAATTCAAATTATGATAATTTTACAAATTTAATAATGATTATTTTTTTAAATTGCATGTTTCCTTTTTAAGTTTTTTATAATATCCACAAATGAATGCGAAAAATTATAATAATTTCTTTATTATTGAAATGTTTACGTACACAAAAAAACAAATATTCTCAGAAAACTAAATAGATATACAAGAAGTTTAGTAGAAAAAAAATCAAGAATTTTTCATTATCAAAATATTATAGTTCTCATACTTTAATAAAAATAGAAAATATGTACTAATAAAATGATTATTTATTTATATTTTTCTATCCATATTTTTTAAATTATAACAAATATTTAGCAGTTAGCACCTATATTACGTTTCTATTTTATCCAAAATATTGGTTACTTATCGTAGGTATTATAAAAAAATAAAAACAAATTATTACCTTTTATTGAAAGTTATTGTTGTCGCTGGCTTCTTTCACATTTAATAACTTTTCTTTATTGTATTAATATAATTTTGAAATATAATTTGAAAATTAATTAAATAAAATAATATAATTTTTTTTTATGAATAATTAATTTTTTAGGAGCTTGTATTTTTGGAATTACACTTTTCTTGTCAAAACATTTTTTTTTTGTATGATTTTGATTTTGATTTCTATGATGGATGTGTAAACGCAAATTTTTACTCAAAAAACAACAGCAACACTTCTGCAGTTCATTGGCGCGGACTCTATGGAATTCCATTAGAAAAATTAAATTTGGTTCGGCGAGTACATTTGTTTTACCCTGTTAGTAAAAATATTCTTTTTCAAAATGGAATCGTGATTGTGGAATCGGTTGAATATAAGTTTTGTTCTAGAGGACCCGGGTACCATCGGTTATGTAAATGTGTAATACCATGTGCATGGAAACGATGCGAATTCAATTTGTATTTTTTTTACTTAACGTTTTCAATCTAATCCCAACTCAAACCTTATTCATGGAATCGCTGCAATATACATTAAAATATTTCAATCCAATCTGACTATAGTTTCGTGGAATTGCAATCGATTTGACGAAAACTAAACTCAATCCCAACTCAATCTCATTTCTATGAACACTAATCCGGATTGATCTATATTCTATAGAGTTCAATCCGCATGGAAACGTAATATAATATATAATCAGAACTCCAGGTCAGAAAACTGAACGCTCTCCAGGTCAGAAAAACTGTTACCAACTTCAATAAAGTTATTATATATTTTGACAGCACAATTATTTATCAATGAATTAAATATAAAAAAAATTATTAAACAATTCTAAAAAGAATAAATAAAAGTATTATTTAAAAAAAAATTTTTTTTAACTACAAGTTTTGATTATTTAATTATTAAATAATATTTTCTTCGAAATAAAATTTTGTATCAGACAGAACAAATATAAATAACTTTTTAGGAATTGTAAAATTTATAATATAGTAAAGAAAAATAATATTGCCTTCCACTACAGGTTCTTCGAATATTTATGATTAATGTTATTTATCTCAAATTATTTTATCTATTTTAAAGTATTAGTGGCTATCGGACAAGATAAAAATAATTTAAAAAATAAAATTTATCAAGTGTAATTGATCATAAGTGTGTGTGAAATGGCCGATGAACAAAATTATTCAAATAGTGATTCTGAAAATGAGTATTTAGATAATACTGCAGAATTACGAGGATATTTAAGTAAATGGACAAATTATATACATGGTTGGCAACCTAGATTTATTGTTCTAAAAGATAGTACTTTATCATATTATAAAAGCGAGAGCGAAAGTGATTTTGGATGTCGGGGAGCTATTAGCTTACATAAAGCTACAATTAAAGTAAGTTAAATTAAATTAAATCATCATTATCATGTGATAAGAATTAAATGACCAGCATAATTTATTAAAAATTTCTATATACTTATACATATTTTTTATTATAGAGTCATGAATTTGATGAATGTCGATTTGATGTTGCTGTAAATAATAATGTTTGGTATTTAAGAGCTGAAACACCAGAAGATAAAACAAATTGGATTGATGTTTTGCAATCATATAAAACAGATTTAACAAATCTTGATGGTATATCCTTAAAAAGGCATGCAAGTAATCTATCATTACAATCAAATTCAATGTCCACTGCTAGTGGCAGTAGTTTAAAACGTTCACATCGTAATCTTAGGGAAAAAGTTAGTGAAATAGAAACATTTAAAGATATATTATATGGACAAATTGAAACGTTACAAAGGTAACGAAACGATTTTTTTTTAATTTTATCTAAATTATAATTTTATGGTAGGTATTTTGATGCTTGTGCTGAAATTAATACAAATACTATCAAGCCATTAGATTTAGGGAATGGTTTAAAACCAATTGATTTTAAGGTATAAAAGGAATTTAATAAAAATAAAAATATTTAACTTATTTATAAATTCTAGGGTGAATCAATTACTTTTCGTGCTACTACCGCTGGGGTAATAACAACTTTACAACATTGCTTAGATATAATATCACAAAGAGATGAAATCTGGAAAAAAAGACTAGATAGGGAAATTGAAAAAAGAAAACGAGGAGATGAATTAATAAAGTAATTTTTCATAGTTAATAAATTTAATTTTTTTTAGAAATTTAATTATCAATTTTGTCCTAGTAAATATCAATATGAATTGGATAAAATTAAAAATTCATCTTATCCAGGACCAGATTATGAGGTAAGTTTAAATTTTACATTCGAATTAGAGAAACATCAATTACTTTATAAATTAATGATGTTTGATGTAACAATTTCTGTGTATCGTCCAATATAATAAGCCATGCTAAAAGTATATTAAATTTTGAGTTAATTGCTTTAATTTATGAGAGAATATCAATTTCATTCAATTAATAATTTATTATTCTTTATAAATTAAATTAGTTTAATTTGTGTTGACGCCTACCATACCAAATAACATCTAATGCGTCGTAAGATATTAAACGATGATATTTTAAAATATTTTGATTTAAATTTAATAGTAAACAACATTATTGTATGAATAGCAAATACTTAGTTGAACTTAACTTTGGCAATGACAAATTGTCTGCCGTTTTAAATTGATTTTTAAAACTACATTAGTTAGGTCAAAAACTATTTAAACATTTTAATGAAAAACATAAAATATGAAATCGCGTGCACTATTTAAAATAAAGTTATGTAGTTAAATAAAAAGTGAAAGTACTTTGTTGTTGTAACATTATTATTTAATTATAATTGTACCGCAAGTTTAACATTTTTATTTTGACACTTGTTGCGCCAGAATTAAACAACCAGCCATAATGCAAGAAGCAAAAAAGAGATTTCATTATTTGGATGTAACTGGCTACTATTTAAAAAAAATATTTCCCCAAAAATAAAAAGTTGAATGACATGTTTTGTATAAAAATAAAATGTGTAATTTATTAAAACTGACAAAATGCAATTTCACTGAAGGTCATTATTATTGAATAATCAATTTGATTATGATGCAATATAATTTTATATAATTTCATTAATATTTTTTATTTTATTATAATATAGCTTAATTAATGAATATTGATTTCAAATTATATACTTTTAGTCACTCAGTTGATCGAGTGTGTTAAAAATTATAATAGCTAAGTTCATATTTGATTTGAGTTAATTTAGTAGGTTATTAAACTTTATGATAAAATTTTAAATTTATGACTAATATAAATTTTCTAAGTACATAAAATTAAAATTAATTTGTGTATTATAAATGAAAAAACATATAATTAATTTCTATAATAGTTTTTTATCGTGTCCAATTTATATATTTCGTATATTTTGTATTATACAAAACGAAAAAAATATGCCCAGAACAATCAAATTTAAATTTTTTACGTATTCCAATGTATAATTATAATTAACAATATCTTCAATTTACCCTTAATTAAATTTATGTAATAAAACTAATTACATTCAGAATATAAAAAAACTTACGTAAATATTAAAAAAAAACTTCTGTTCATTTTGAATGTCAAGATTGTAAAGTTACTGTGTAAATAGCATAGTATATTAAATTTAAATTTTGCTATATAAAAATATGTGAAAGTAGTTTTTTTTTAATATAAAGAAGAGAATTCACTTTAATATATAAATTTATTATTTTATTACTTTTGTATGTGCAAAATTTCTGAAATGTTTATAAACAACATTTTCGATTAATTTAAAATATCGTTAGCATAATCAAGGTCGCACGATGAGATGAATATTTTTGTGTGATTTGCCGGTTTTTTGTTTTTTGACTGTCTCTTTTTTTTTTAGTGAGATTATGTAATAATATCAAGTTTTTGTTATATGAAATATACAAAATATTATAGTATTTCCAAAATTTACTTTGAATAATAATAAAATTTTAGTTTGATCTTATTTGTTGTCTGTATCCAAATTATAATTGAACTTTTATTTTTTTTTTGTGTGCAAAATTTATTTTATAATAAATGTTTGTACATCGTTTTTCAAAAAATTGTTTTTGTCTATGCTCTGAAAAACATTCAACATAAGATTAACCTTACTAATAAATCAAAGAGTAAATAATATTATCCAATTTTATTACTTTTAAATGTTTTTTTTTTAAATTATTTTGTAAGTATTGTTTTTTTTTGCAAATATTTAATGTAAGCTTTAAAATAAGAAATACATAAATTATTATTACTAATAAATTATGTAATTTGAATAATTTTTCTATCTCTGATCTCATTTATATTATAATTTTGTGCTTAGTTTAATTATTTTGGCACAATTACATACAAGTATACTTTATGTAAATATTTAACTAATTATTTTTAGAATAATGTTGAAATAAACACAATCTTATCTAAAAACTTCTTCTACACAAAATTAGAAGAACAAAATTTTATTCTTCTACACAAAATTAGAATATTTCACAATTAGTAATTTTTTTTTTAATTATAATTTAATCGAAATCCTAAAAATGGTTTGATTTAATTTTTTTTATTTCACCTTTAGTCCTTGAATGGTCAAACATATAAACGATTATGAGGACGCTTGATGAATTTCTTATTGAATTTTATATTTTAATGTAATGTAAAACAATTTTTTAGATATATTGTCAAAACATTTACCAATATTAATGTTGTATAAATTTTAATTGGAACCTTGATTTAAAATTTTTTTTTGTTGTTAAATTAACATTTTCGAATAAGAATTGTTTATATTAATTATTTTTTTATTTATTTAAATGGTTGTGTGTTATCAGTGAACTTATTATTATTACAATAATCAGTAGCGTCCGAATAAAACTTTATTCATAACAACACCTTTTTTTTTAAATTAAACTGTAGACTTTAAAAATTACCATAAAAAATAGCCTATATATTTTTTCAGTAATTTTAGAAAGGCATGGAGAGAAGTACAAATTCTTTTTGTTATCGTCATTGTATAAATTTAATTATTATGTTTAACATGCTCAGTCTACCGTTTTTATATTTCGCGTTACTATAACACAACAACAAAAATTTGTTATGATTTCATTCATGGATTTTTATGCTGACTACAAAAATATAATCAGATTTTTTATTTTATGTACATACATTTATGTATATAAATAGATACATTTTTTTTTGAAAACAGAGAGAAAACAAACAAAATATATTCATCCAATTTCAATATAAAATGGAAAATATTACCACTACGAATAAAAGTATTTTTCTTCTCTAAAAAAGTTAAATTTTTGTATTTATATTCTTCATAAAATGAGTCAGTATCGTTGATTCACTGATTCAGTCTAAAGTTAACTTCGATTTCGTTAAGGTGGTATAAATAATTTTTAGCTTGTTTCATTGTTTTTTTTCTTTCTTTCTTAAACGCGGTTATTATATTTTATCAGTGTTTAATTATTTGGTAAAAATTGTTTTAATTTATTAAAAAAAAACAACATAAAAATATAATTATTAGTTGTTTATTTTATTGTTATCAATATCGGGGGGTTTAAATTAATTAATGCGCATCGAAAAAAACTGCTAAATTTCTTTTTCTTACAATATTATAAAGAAAGAAAATATAAATTTTTTTTGGCGCCAGTAAAATAAAATATTCATAATTGATGTTCAATTTGGGATTAAAACGACGTCATCATAATCAACAACATAGAAATATGCCATCATCGGTAGCTGTGTTTGTTAAAGGATTGAAAATTCGAAATAAAATTGTAAGTTTTATTTCCACATTTAACCAAAATTATGATTTTTTTTATGTACATAATGTAATAAGATTTTTCTACTACATTCAGAATTGTGAAATATACATATTTTTATATTATTTTTTTTGCAAATTATATTAAATAATTTATTTTGTAAACGTCCGGTTAAATCATCTTAGTTAATATCAAAAAATTATATAATACTCCATATAATTAAATTTTCAGTTGTTAGGTGAGATGATTTTTTTTTCATTTTTTCCACTTCAGAAATTTATTAAATTGTTTTAATTACTATTTTCAATTTGAAATAAAAAATATTGTTTAAAATTTATAATATTATGATTATTGTTATTGTTTAAGTTTAAATGTTTACTAAATACCAAAACAGATGTTTTTGAAAAGAAAAAATTCTAATTAACCAAACTTTTCAAGTATTATTTTTATAGTATAGTATGTAGTACATATTTCAAATTTAAGTTTTTAACTTTTTATGGTTTAATACGAAATATAAATTATAATTTTTTTTTTCGAAAATTTATAATTATATTTGGAATTGTTCAAATATTGATATTAAAATTTTTTTAAGTCGTATACATATATTTTTAATATTAAAGTAATTAATTTTATATAATTTCATCTGCTAAATAACAATTTTCATAAAAACTATTGAAATAATTTCAAATTTGTTAGTATATTTAAATTTTAAAGTGATTTATATTTGAAATTTTCAAAAATTTGTTAATTCACAATTATGTATACATATACATATATACTACATTATATTATTATAGTACAAAAATAATATTAAAATTGAAAAATATTTTCCGTGATAATAAAAAAATAATGCTCTAAATAAATATAATTTTGCAAAATTATTTACAATATTTCCAAGGTTTCTATAATGGGGAAATATTCTATACTATATAATAGTGTATATCTATAGGGTGACGCAATTTTTTATGTTGAAAATTTATTATAATATATTTTTATAGAAACTATTGACCTGAATGGAAATTAAGGACAATATATTTTTTATACAGTTCCATAAAATTAATACAAAAATAGTTTTATATCTTATATAATATTATCATAAAAGGCATTGAACTGCTCTCTTCAATTTTCATACCCTAATATAAATATAAAACCACCCTTTTTTTTTAGTCTATATATAAAAATAGTTTTTTATCTATCGCATTTAAATATGATAAAAAGAATGTTTCTTTATTATAATTTTTTGCATAATAAATTTTTGTTTGTTGTTCAAAATAAAAAAAAGGATTGGCAATCGACAAAATGTTAAATTTTTTTAATCAGCAAAATTTAAATATTTTTCATATTGTAATTTTGCTATTATTGATTCGTTCTTTCTACCAGATAAAAAAAAATAAATATTTCTCGAAATTATAGCTTGAATAAAACTAAATTAATTATTGAATAGTGTTAATATTATAATTAAATAATATAATTAACATTAAATATTTTTAATTATATAATTAACACTGTTAAATGACAAAAAAAAAATATTTTTAAATTATAAAAATTTATGGACTAAACTAAAATTAGAACACTTGCATTTTATAATTTATATATTTATTTTTTTTAAATTTATGTTATTTTAACTGGAAAAATTAAGAAAATTTTTACATTTCACTGAATTTTCAAATACATATACATATATGGGCAAAAATAATTAGAGTGACAAATCAATTTTTGTAATTAGATTAAAATAAATAATACAATTAAAAATATTTTACTTGTCGTCGTTGCAATAGAGGAAATTTAATATATGTATTGAATTTCATACTAATTAACAATATATTTTTTCTCTCCATATTTTCATTTCCAATTAAATTGCGATTATTAATCAAAATACCCAATTTCAATTATAAACTTTATTATTCTGTATATATAAAGTTTAAAAAAAAGAAGAGAAAAACGTGTAATTAATTAATTAATTTAAAATTTGTATTCCATAACAACAACTATAAACATTTTTGGCTGAACGAAAACTTATGAAATTTTCAAATAATATTTATTTATTTTTTTAGGTGTAAACCTCTTTTTTTTTATTTAATTTATTCAATATTTTAAAATGATTTTAATTATCACTTAAGTGCAAACTGATTTGTTAAATATTCACAAAAATATATAATTTGGTATTTAAAGAAATTTCATTTTTATATAAAAATGTTAGTAATTAACTTTTTTAAAGTAGATAAAAATTATTTTCTAAACAAAAATATTTTTGTAATAATAAATTTTATAATAATGTAATTATTGTAAAAATCATTTATATTAATTTTAGTTGAAGTATTTTACTGAAAATTATACTAATTAAAAAAATTGAGTAAAATTGAAAATTGATTAACTTTTTTTTTATTAAGAAATTAAATTGCAAATAAATTTTGAAATTAAATATTCGAATGAATTCAATGACAAAATATTTGTACAAACAAAATTTCACTGATTCTACTTACCTTATAATATTAAATTACAAATATAAATTTATAACCTAATTATTAATATTTTTCAGTTTTATGGACACAAAAAAAAAATATCAATTTACATTTATTGTATAAAAACCACAATTTTATTAAATAAAATTATTTTATTATATTTATTGAAAATTTTATAAAACAATGAAATAAAATTGAAATTGAAATTTTATCTGTTAGAATAGATAGTTTTTAACTAGCTATAGACATAAACTTTTCCATTACTTAAAATCATTTTCAAAATTTAGCAAAAATGTTCTACTATAACTCAGGTGTAATTAATGTTTATACTATGAATGTTTTATGAAAGATTATTGACTTCATAATTTGTTGATTAGCAGAATATTGACTCTTTAATGTGATGTCAATAGTGTAAATTTTCTGTATTTTCTTTCGTCTTCACCAAATTATTTTCTCATCACACTTCAAATTCGATGAATCAATTTTCTTCTTTAATAATGGTTTTTCGTTTATTGATATTGTTTCTATTATATTTTGGCAATTATTATATTTAGACATATAAGAGTTTCTATATTTCTATATTAAAAATAGGGATTGGTAACCAGACGGATATGTCGACAATATAAATGTGTATACAATATTTTATGTATATCAGTATTTTGCTAAAAATTATCTAGCTAAATAAAGATTACAAATAATATTAGTATGTAAATACATTAAAAGATTAAAGGAGAGTTTAATAATGTCATAATGTCAAAGTAAAATAACTATTTAAAATATGTTATAAAAAAGAAATAGTTTCAAAGTGCCCAAATAAATATTGCATATATATATGTATATACTGATGTCATTGTTATCTATTAAAAATATACAGTATTTCAGTTTCAAAGTAGTAATTGATATTAACATCACTTAAATTTCGATTTTGAAAAATTTAATATTATAATTATGATTTAATTTTAGGAAGGACCACATTCAACACTTCCAGAAGATGAGTTTTTTGATGCAGTAGAAACAGGTCTAGATAAAATTGAAGAAGACAGACAATTAAGAGTCAAATTAAAATATCAAACGCAACAGGTACGATATTGTTTTTTCAATTATAGTATATAATTTTTAAAGAATTTCTACTTAATAATTTAAAGTATTGCGAGCGATTAAGTAGATAAAATTTGAACAATTCTTGAAAAATAATGTGACAAAAATTTAAGGTTTAATTTGAAGAAGAGAAAAATTATTAAAGAATTTTGTTGGGAATTTTAAAAATTTCACTGTTTAAAGTTTTAATATTAAATGATTATTAATTAAATTTGAAATGTTAATACAAATAATGACTAGATTTTTGAAATAATTAATAAATATCAAATATCATTAGAATTATAATATTTATTTAATTTATATATTTTAAATATACAATTAAGTTTTTAATTTAACACAATTATTGAATGTGTAACTATTTATTTTAATTAGTTGAAATTTATAATAACTTTTGTGTCTATTTTATTTAATTATAAAAATATTATTACTTTAATAATGGAAGAGATTATTCAATAATTTCAAAAAAATATTATCAAACATTCAAAAGAAATGAAAAATTCTGTGCAAAATTCAGAAAAATTAAAAATTATATGAAAATATTAAATGTTTGAAGAAATAAATTTTGTAGGTCAAAAGAAAATAGTTTTCAATGCAATAATTATAAATCAACTCTTTTCTTTCTTTATAGTCTCAAATAAGTGTAGCTAGTTCACATAATCAAATTGAAAATGATGAAAAAACAGAAGAGTTTGGTACCGGCGCATTAGCAAAAAATCATAGTCTATGGCCAGAGGTAATTTGATATTAAATTTTTGCCATCCTTAAATTATTATAATAATATACGATATTCTATACATTGACCTAAAACCAAATTGATTAATTTTAATTGATGCCAAACCCAACCATTAAAATATTATGCTGCTTTTATGTATTTTCAAATATTTATATATTTTCATGTTTGTTTTCTTGTAGATTGACAGAGTATGCGGTGAACAATTACATTATGCTCGTGAAGGTGTTGGCCAAGGTGGTAATGGTTGGCAATTATTTGCTGATGAAGGTGAAATGAAAATGTATAAACGTGAAGAAGAAGTAAATGGTATGGTAATAGATCCATTAAAAGCATGTCATATGGTTAAAGGTGTTACAGCTAGAGAAATGTGTCATTTTTTCTTTTTACCTGAATATAGAAATGATTGGGAAAGTAAGTAATAATATAAAAAAATCTCTTAAATTCGAATTAATAATTCAAAATAATATTTTAATTTTTTTTAGCTACACTAGAAGATTGCACAATTTTAGAAAAAATATCACCAGATACATTAGTTTTTTTACAAACACATAAACGTGTTTGGCCAGCTAGTCAAAGAGATGCATTATTTTGGTCACATATGAGAAAAATAAATGATAATAAAGATTTAGATGCCCATGACACATGGATTGTATGTAATAATTCAATGGACTATGAAAATTATCCGGTAAATTTTGAAATTTTTTTTTTATTTTTAATTTTTGTGAGGTTTTTTTGTATAGGCCAATACTGGAAAATGTGTTCGAATATTTTTAACTGTAATATTAGTTTGTCAAACATATGTAAATAAATCAAAAAAAGATGGACCAATTAGTCGTGATGATTTATCTTGTAAAATAACTTATTGTTCAGTCGGTAATTATTTAATTAATTTTTTAAATAATAAAATTATATAAAACTTAACTAATTAATATTTATATTTATTTATGTTTTTAGTTAATCCTGGAGGTTGGGCACCAGCATCAGTATTACGTGCTGTTTATAAAAGAGAATATCCAAAGTTCCTAAAACGTTATACAGGATACGTGATAGACCAATGTAAAAATAATCCAATAATGTTTTGATATATTTTATTATAAGAACTACCAAAAAAAAAAAAACAATAACAAAAAAATATTTCGTCATAAGAAAAAAAAATCAAAATAAAAAAAAATATACCCTCCAAATAATAATTCAGCACATATTCAGCACCTATTTTTATTTTGATATAACATTCATATTATATTTAATTTTATGAAGAATTTTTTTTTACCATTTTTCAAATACATATACTTAGTATATATAAATACAGTTAAGACCAGAAAAATATTCTCTTATGTGTACAAATATTTAATGTCTATTTTTATTTAATTTTTTTTTTGGTATACAAATTTTGTACTTTATAATTATACAAAAAATTAAGCTAGCAAACACAAAACCATTTTTAAATGTTTTTTTTTTAGTCTAAGACTTTAAATTGTTAAGGAAATTTATTGAACAACAATCAAAAAATAATCAAAACTAAATATATATATATAAAAAAAATTAAATTGAATTTTTATAATCTGTTTTACATATAATAATAATTATTAATCGTATATAGTTTTATGTGTTTTTTTTTTGGAAATTTTATAAATTAAACAATGTAATTTATACTGGAATAATAATATAGTTGTAAAATTAATATAAATATAAATTATATTTTATTAACGCATCATTTCTTCTGCTTTACTATCAGAAATCCCATTTTTATGCATTTACAAAATTAAATTAACAAAAAAAAAATATAAATGTGATTAAAATTTTTTTTAGAAAAAAATATTTTTTTTTTGGTCATGACTTTAGAAATTATCAGAAATGAATTTTACATTTGTTTTTCAAAAACTACGATTTATACATATATCTTGGACTTTATTTTGACTGAATTTGTTATCAAATATTTGAAAATATTTAATTTTAAGATTTCATTTTTTTTTGTTTTTTTTTAAATACAAACTAAAATTTTTAGTTGTAATTTTCTTAGTAGATCAGTGATTAGTAGATGTGTTTGTATATTTGGAATTGTAATAGGTAAAAAATAAATAATATTTTGAACTATAATTTTTTTTACGCTGAAATAAATAATTATTGATGAATAAGAAATAAGCTGTGTAAAAATATATAATAAAAAAAGAAATGTAATTTTTGTTATTAAAATATATATATATATACATATATAACTAAAGTAAATTATAGTCTTGTGAATTATTTAAGAAGATTTTGGAATAACGAAAAATTTAATCAATATAGTTTAGTTAAGCTATCAAGAAAGTGTTAATATATAGAGTACTACCTGACAAATCTTATTATTCAGATCTGCATTCAGCACAATTTATAATTATTTGTATAAAATTATTATTTCAAAAATAAGTTTCAATAATGAATCATTTAATAAATTAGAGGTGTCATTAATTTTTATAAGCCAATATTGTATTTTATTGGTTTATTATTAAAATGATTATTTTTGCTGCTATTCAGCCCTGCCCTGGATATCATGTGGAGATTATATACATTATATATTATACAAATACAATACCTGAAAAATATTATTATTCAGCTCCCCCATTCAGCACTGCAAAATGAAAATATGTAAATAAAACAATATTGTTATAATTATCTCTCTTTTTTTATAGTATATTTGATATATTTTTTTAACAATATTCTTATTTTTTCGTTTTTTTTAAATGCGCCATCTATTTTAAATTTTAGTTAAATTTTAGTTTGTATTTTTTTTATTTTCCATGAATTTATTTTTATGTAATGGTAGTGTGAAAAGATTTATTCTTTTTAATTATAATTTCTGATTTGCTTTTTTTTATAACTGTTTCAGTTAAAATAATCTTTTTTGAAAACAAATTGGTTCCGTTTTAAGACCAATTTGCCGTGTAAAAAGATTTATTTGATCTGGAAATGCTATAACTTTTTTTTTGTGTGTATTTTCTTAAAATTTAATTAAATTTTCGTTTTAATATTAAATTATTAAAATTTCCAATTTTTACTTTTAATAATACCGAAAATTGGATAAATGCCAGTTTTTTTTTTAAATTCTAATATTTTTTATTATTGAAATTTATATATTTTTTTTTTTGGTTTTTTTTTTGATTATTCAAATTTGGAAACATTTTCATCGAACAATATTGAGTGCATTCTATATATATATATATATATATATGTATATATAATAAATATATATTTTTATTTTTAAAAATTATTTCTAATTAAAAGTTTAAATTAAATTTAATTTTTTAACAAACAAAATATTTTCTTTTCAATTTTTTTTAACCAATTATTTTTGTTAATAAATTTTATTCTTTTAAATATATATTTTTTTATTTTGTATAATATATATTTTTTATTATTATTATTTTGAATAATTTTAAATATTGTCATTTTGTTTTTTACTCTTGTTATTTTATTTATTGTTTTTTTTTTTTTTTGGAATATAAATAATTTTGTTTAAATATTTATTTAATAATAATAATTTTTATTACTATTTGGTTATTTTGTTGTTTTACATAAATTTGGATTATTTCAGTTTTGTTGCAGTTTTATTTTTTGGCTGTTTTTTTTTTGGTTGCATAAATATTTTTGTAGTTTGGTTTATTGTAGTAGAAAATATTTTAAAAAATTAATTTTTTTTTTGGTTAAATTGTTTAAAATATTTGTATTTTGTGCGGTATTAATTGATATTAATTTATATTGGTTAAAATGATTATTTTTGATGGATTTTTTTTCTAATATGTTAGATATTGTTGGAGAATTTTAGTTACTAGTTTGACTGTACGGTATATTAAAAATTACCGATTTCATAGTAAAATGAGTTATTCCCACCAGAACCTACCACTCTTTCACAAAAAATATTGTGAAGCAATTAGATTACAAATATTCTTGTATATATATATATGAATATGACACCTTTCAGATTTGATTTAGTATTAAATTCAAATTTTCATTATTTTCGAATTTTCGAAATGACTTTAGAAAAGTCTAGCATACAAATTTTAGTATATGTTATGTAAACCTGAAATATATTATACGTACTAATTTAGAATTAAGTAATATTAAAAATATTTTTATTTAAATAATATTAATTTTTTTAGTTATTTTTAATTTTATTGAGCTCAAAACATTTTTTCTGATTTTGAAAATTTAAAAATAAAATAGTGTAAAATGAAGTAAAATTCCAAGTTCCAAGTTAATGACAATTGGAGTATTGATTGATTTTTAAACATAAAAATTATGATATTCATTTAAGATGTTTGTCTATTTTAGTTAGGTTTTCGGTGGGATGAGCTCAATAAAATTAAAAATTGAAGTCAATTTTATCAGGACTTTCTTTCTTTCTTTTTTTGGCAGATTTTTTGTAGATATTTTTGGCACATTTTTTTTTATTGTAATCCAACTAAAATTAATTTTAAATAGTGAAATTTCGAAATAAAATAAAATCCTTATTTAGCACTATTATCTTTAATTAATATTAATTGTTTATTTTTTTTTATAGCCGTTTTAGTTAGTCTATTTCTGTTTTCCTATAAATTAATTTTAAATTATTTAAGTTTATTTAAATAATTTAAAAATTTTATATAAAAGAATACAAATCAAATTTTTATTTGAAATTTAAATTTTGAAAAAAATAATAGTAATATATAAATTTATTAACGAGTAACAAAACAAAATTTTTACTATAAATATTTTTTTGAAAACAAAATTTTAATTATTCCAAATTTTTTTAAAAATTAAATTTAATAATTTTCTAATTCATTTAATATGTGATATAATAAAAAGTTTACTTTTTATATGCACTTCACATTAATATCAATAACAGATCCATTAATTAATTTCCCTACAAATATATATTTTTATATTTATTTATTAAATCTAATTAAATTATTTATTATTAATTACATTATATTTTTTTTTTTAAAACGAAGTTATTCAAAAAAAAAAATGGTAGTATAATTTATATTACAAGATGAATTTAAAAGTCATATGTAATATAAATTAACTAACAAGCTGATGAGTATTTTATAGAAAGTATAATTCCCGAAAGATAAATTTGGTTAATTTTGCGGATAGTCAATTTAAATCGCTTTCAAAATGATTATTCAAATACTTTTCAAAAGATTTTTGAAAATTTACTGCTTTGAATAGAGTTTGAAACGAAATTTTAGTTTCAATATGAATTTTAAATTATATTATTTAACTTGATTATTTCAGTATTATATTAATTGAAGGATATAGGTAACAAAAAATAGGACATTACTGTACTTATACAACTCCATAATGGATATTTAAAAATGGGAAAATGTATCGTTTGCTGGTATATAATGTTTTGGAAATACTATTTTTAATTAGCCATCACATTAATTACACATTTTCTATAGAGGTTTGAAAATTGTTAATTTTAGGGTAGGTATAGCGTACTCTACAACAGATTGTTAGGCCCCACTTTGTTCAAATGTCTGAAGCTTGTAAAGTAAAGGAAAATTATTTTATTCAAAATTAATGAATTTAATAAGAAATTAATTTTGGTTTAAATAAAGGCAATATTTTTTGCTAAATAAATTTATAATATATATTTTTTATTTATTTTTTATATCACTATGAATTATTATTAATATTATTATAATTTACTTTTAAATTTATATTTACATCAGTTAACTGATTCTTAATATTTAAATTTATTTGTGTAAATTACATTTTCGAGTAAATTAAATTTTTTTTTTAGGTATTCTTATTTTTTTTTTTTTTTTTGCTTTTTTGGATCCAAAAAACTATCTAACAATTTATTAAACTAATTTCATAATTACAAATTTATATTCTTCCAAAGAATTGAAGAATAGAGAGAATTTTTTTTTCCCAGTTTGGTTTTTAATGTGTACTTTTTTTAAAAATTAATTCATTATATAAATTTTATTAAAAAATAATAATAAATTATTAAATAAATAATTAATTAAATAATTTATATTTTTAAAAATGAATATTTTTAGTCTTTTCTGTATTTTTGTTTTAGTTTTAATTTTAAATTTATAAATTATAAAATATATGTATTTTTTTTTAAGAAATAAGTAAATTAAGTAAATTTTGTGTTTTCATTAATATTATACATTAATTTGAAATGCTTCACGTTGTAATTTTGTATTGGCACGTATTCTAGGTGAATTTGTTGCTGTTTGTTTTTCACCATTATCAGAAAATTTAGCTGGTGGATTAATATGATCTTGATAATTAGTATTTGGATAATTCGATATGCTAAAAAAAATATAATTAAAATTGAAAAAAATATTTAAATTGTGATACAAACTATATTGAAAATATTTTTTATTAAGAATAATTTCTTTTTTTTTTTAGTTTCTTGTGAATATTCAATTCAGTATTTGTCAGTTTATAATATTCACCTAATAGTAGGAGGACAGTAAATTATCGTCACTGTGTTCTATTAAACAAACATTAAAGCTTTGTTAGTTATAATTTAGTAAATATAAAATTATGATCTATAAAGATAAAATTCATTTGAACATCTAATTCAGTCATGATAGTCAGATTAAAGGGTTTTTGGTATGCTCTGTCAGAAAAGAAAGACAATTAATTTAGTAAATTATTTAACAGATAAAATTAGTGCTAAAAAACATTGATGCCCTTGTAGGTATAATTTGAAAATTAATGTGAAATTTATGTTACTATTAAGTGACAAATAAGGACATTTTAGAACTAATATTAAAAAATTACAGCCAAAACACAATTTGTATAAAATTATACAATAATTATTTACCAATTCAAATTAATTATTTAATTAAATTTATTACGAAAATTATTCTGAAGTATATAAAACATTTATGATATTTTCATCCTGTAATAAAATTATCAAATAAATTTTTGGTTTTTATTTTAATGGCTTTTCTCTTTTTGGGAATATTTTTGCTTTCAGTTTTTACTAAATGTTTAGATACCTAAATGTAGTTTCTTCGTTGTGGCTTGAATATCCACTGGAACTTCTTACATGTCGTTTAGGTATATGCTGTGATTTTCCAGATTTTCTAGATGCAAATGATGGTGGTTTTGGTTTTCTTGTTAAACTAGTTGGTGTTGTTTCTGATGATGATGATGTCTCATCCTGGGCATCTATACAAGATAATCTAATTTATAATTATTTCCATCAACAAATTTTAATTGAAATTAGTTATAAGATTTTTTTTTTTCTTTTTTAAATTAAATTTAAATATTAAATTATATTATTTTTACCTCTAGTTGGTCTATACTTAGCTGAATTAACAGCCCGAGAACTAATATCGTTGTCTGATTCAGAGCCAAGTGTGTCGTATTCTGTAATTGGTATGTGAAGTGTTAGGATTTTCCTAACTTCGGAATCTGTTGAACCTGGATTGTCCGATTCTAAAAAGTTTTGTACGATTTGATGGGTGATATAACGAATGACAATGAATGATATGAATTTGTAGTTGGTTTGTTTGTTTGTTAATTTTTGGTAAAGAATTTTTTCGGAATATAAAGGAATTTGTCAATAATCGGAAATAAGGAGAAATTTAAATTTTATTTCATATTTTTTTTGAAAATTTACCAAATACAAAACCAGATTTTAAAGTTTTTGGAGGATTTTTAAAATTCAATTATTGAAAAATTTATATGATTATTTTTGTATTTATGTTTTATGTATAAATAAAATTTTTTATAGATTGATGAATGAAAATGAGATTTTTGAAATTAAATATTTTTTAAAATGAAAAAAATAAATAAATAATGATATTGTAAAGAATTTCGATAAATTGTAAATAATAAGTTTCGACTTAAAACTAAAAGGAGATAATTCATATATATTTTTTTATGGGGATGACTTTAATTTTATAATCTAAATTTATCGATGGGGTATAGATTTGAAATTACCTTGACTTTCTGAATGTGGATCCCTAAGACGTCCACCTTTTCGCCGAACTTTTGTATATTCCGGTTCTTTAGTCTAATTTTGGAAAAAAAGAAAATTATTTATAAAAATTTCAATTAGTTAAAAATTCTTTTTACATGATAACTATCTGGTTTAACATCATGATATACAAATGAACCACGTACTGAATGATATGGACCACTATAAACATTACCACTATATGAACTTTCACTATATGTTTGTTTATTTAATTGAAATGTTGCATATGGACATATATCTTCGATGTATTCATTACCCTCAGCTTTAAAACTACCTGAATCATTTGAATTACTATTACGATTACCAGGATTACATCTAACAGCTAAATATTGTTGATCACGATTTTGTTTATTTTGTAAATTTGCTAATGATGGTGATTCAGACATTGATGATGATGGTAAACGATTTTGTTCATTTAATTCTATATACATATATAAAAAAAATTATTGAAATTTCTTTGTAATTGTTACAAAATTAGAATTTATAAACCTTACTTCTTTTTCTAATAAATAATACTGCAGCTACTAATCCTAATAAAGATAATAATGATAGACAAATTGGTATTAATACTTTAAAATTAGCATAAAATGGACTATCACTCATATGGGATACTGGTGTTGTATGATCTGGATTGTAAATAACTATAGAGAAGAATATTAAATAATAAAGAGATAATTTTAATCAATTTAAAAATCAATTTACCGCCTGGAGGCAATGAAGTTGTAAAATTGTAAATTGCAGTTGTTGAACCTGCATTATTATGGGCAGTGACTCTTATCTAAAATTTAAATTTATAATTTTTAGTAATAATGAGAAAGCTTTCACGATTTTCAACAATATATTTACCTGATACTTTGTTCCTGGCAGTAAATCACTTACAGTATATATCCTTTCGGTAGGTGCAATATGATTTGAAATAACATTCCATTGTGATCTATAAAAAGAAAAAAATTTGAATTTATTTTAATTGATCTTAACATTTTCCAATCTTCTATAATATTACCTTCCATATAATCGACATTCAATTACAAAATATAATATTCCACAACCACCATCACCCCATGAATCTAACCAACATGTTACACTTGTTGAATTACTTGTAATCATTTGTGAATGTTTTGGTTGTACAGGTGAATTACCTTTTGTAAATGTATTTATAATATCACATGGCAAACCAGTACCAATTTTATTATATGCTGTTATATATAATTGATATCTAGTACCACACCATAAATTACTTAATAAATGTGAATTTGATTTTGAATTAATTTGTAATTCCTCCCAATCACCATTATCACGTTTATAATTAATAACATATCCTAAGATTGGACTACCACCTAATTTATTATCATTCCATTCTAAATGTAAACTATCTGTAAATGTACTTATAACAATTAATGATGGTGGTTCTGGTGGTACTTTAATAACAACATTATAAATAATTTCATCTTTACCCCATGTATTTTCAACACTACATGTATAATTACCAGAATCGGTACTTTGACAATCTTTTATAAATAATGTACCATTTTTAGCAATTGTTTTACGTGAATTTGTTTCCATTGCATGACCATCTTGACGCCATATTGTTACTGGTGCTGGTGAACCAACTTTACGACATGGTAACATTAAATTTTCTTTCCATGGTGTTATAATACGCTGACTAAATGATACAATACGGGCTGGTACTTTTGTATTTGGATGAACAGTAACAACTTCAGTTTTATCACCTTCACCGATTTTTGTTGATGCTGTTAACCAAAATTGATATGTTGCAGCTTCTTGTAAACGTTGTGTTTCATGCATTTCAGTAAATGCACCAAGAACACGTTTATGGGTAGTTTCTTCACGACCACCTTCCAAAACGGACATATAAAATGTGTAACCAGTCTGAATGGATATAAGAGAATTTTTTTTATAATGATTTGCTTATATAAAGTTTAATAAAGTTTTTCTTACAATATCACCATTAGGATGTACTGGTGGTAGCCAAGATATTATAACTTTAGTATTAGATGCTGGAATAGCTTTAATATCTTGAGGTGCAGAAGGAACTAAATAAGAAATAACGAAAAAAAATTAATCTTTGTAATTCTTTTGATTAATATAAACTTACCATCTTCATGTGTTCGACAATAAAATGGTGTTGTTTTAACACCATCACCGATTTTAGTATACGCTAATACCCAAACAGTATAATTTGTATATTTATTAAGATTTTCAACTGTTAAATATTGATTTGTTGATTTTACCATTTCAGGATCTTTTTCTAAAATATATACAAATTTCAATTAACAAAATTCAAGGATATTAAGCTTTTTATTTACCATAAAGATCATCAAATGATATGTAAAAAACTCTATAACCACGTATTTTACCATTTTGTCCATCATTTTCTGGTGGCGACCATGTTATATAAATTGATGTTGAACCAAGTACATCACATTGTGGACTTTCAGGTGGTGATGAAGGAACTATATTAAAAATTTATTAAATATATCATAAATCTGTTAATCAAATTAATTCTTTTACCATCTTCCAATGTTTGAACTGATACTTCTTTACTAGGTGGTCCACTACCTTGACTTGTATATGATTGTACAACAACATTATATTGTGTATATTTATTTAAATTTGTTAATACTGTTTCACCGCCAAAATGTGAACGTACTTCAACTGTTTTAAAATTAAATCCTTGTGTTGGATTTATTTCTTTATCTTCTGGTGTTATTGCCATTTGATAACCAACATAATAACCTAATAATATACCATTCCAATGATCACGATCTGGTGCCTCCCATGTTACTGAAATTTCTGTTGAACTTTTTGGTTCACCGCGAACATTTAATGGTGGACCAGATGGTACTTCTTCTAATGTTGTTACTTGAACAACTTCAGAAAATTCAGATGAACCTAATTTATTTTCAGCTGACATACGTATATGATATGCTTTGGCTGGTCGTAAATTTTGTATTGTAACAAGTGTTTGTGTACCAGTTATTGATATCCTTTCGGCATTTTGCCAATTATCTGTAAAAAGGTGGCAGAAAAAAGGATATGGTGAAGAAAAATAGTGGATTAAACTATCGAACATGATAAACAAAATAAAAAATTGTCCCATAAAATTTTGTACAAAAGTATATTAATAAATGATGTACATTATTGGAACACATTATTTATGGTATAAATAGTTCTATTGACCAAATTGTTTATTGGAAATTGTACTTTATTTACCTGATATTTGTTTATAAAATATATGATATTCTTCAATTGGACTATTGCCAGCAAATGGTTGACTCCATGTTAATTGTAAGCTTCTTGATTGTTGTGAATTAATTCGTAAGTTTTTTGGTTGTTCTGGTACTTCTTGTACAATTAATTGTATTGACATTTCATCCTATATATTTAAAAAAAATGATAAATTTTATTAAATTTTTCTTGCTACAAAAAAAATAAATAAATCTTTTTAAAAGTTAAACACTTCAAAATTTATTAAATTAATGAAGGATATAAAAATAATTTTTTATGTTTTTTCTTATATACCTGTCCAAATGCATTGCTTGCTTGGCATATGTAAATTCCAGTATCCTGTCTATATGTATGAGATATACCCAATTCAGAAACCATACCATCATCTAAAACTTGATCTCTTATCGTATATCTAAAATAAGAAGAAGAAGAAGAAGAAGAAGAAGCAGAAAAAAATATGTTTATAAAGAATAATGAAAGGATAAAAGATAAAAAAAAATATTGCAATTTTATTTAAATTTGTTTTCCTTTTTATCCTGTTGCTATTTTGGTAAAAAGTTATTTATTTTTTTGGATAAAATTTTTGTTTTTTTTTCTACTTTTTATGTATATGCAAATCCTTAAAATTTATTAAACTTTTTTATGTATGTAGTTTATTTTCTTATTATTTTTTTCTTTACCTTGAATCTAAGGATTCATCTAAAGGTTGTTGTGTACTTTGAATTCTCCATTTAATATCAATTGGATTGTCTCCTTGTACATTACACTGTACATGAACTTGTTTCTGTTTAGCAACTGATATTTGTTTATTTTTTGTACCAAAATGGGCAGGCACTTTTTATCAATTGGAAGAAAAATAAAAAAAAATGAAAATATTTATTAAATTATTTTATATTTACAAATAAATTTTGAATAACAACCAATATTTTATTTATTTGATCAAAATAAATTGTAAGGAGTTAAATCTTATGATTATTGAAATTTATTTGGTAAATATTTCAATAAATATTAAAGTGGAATTTTAGTATAGGCAATAAGCTTGCTTCTGGCAAGATAAGGAAAACTTAGATATTATAAAGATTTTTTAGCTGAATTATAATTTGAATAAGTATAGACATTAGTTAACATTTAGACTCAATTTAAATATACATTTTATTTTATTTTTAATTTTGGTTTTACAGTCAAATTCGAAACAGACGCTACAATCTTTTCGGAGTTTTGACATAGTAATAATATAAATTTAACAAAATTGAAAATGTGAAAATATATTTTTATTTTATAAAAGTTTATTAAATTTGCTATTAGATTTTAAAATCAAAAATTTTGTAGTATATTCGGGTTAAAAAATCGATTTGATATTATTCAAATTGATTTGATATTATATTATTCGATAAAAATAATGAAATTTATCTCAAGTTCAGCTTATTGCCTGATTATACTATACTACCTTTAAACTTATAATTAAAGATTTTATAATTTCTAACTTAATATTTAATTAAATTATAAATAATAAGAAAAAAATGTTATATTTACCATTAACTTTTAAAAATATTACTTTACTAACACCAGAACCAATATTATTTTTAGCTTCACATAAAAAATGTCCTTGTGATTCTTTATTAATTTTTTTAAAATGTATTGAACCATTTGTAAATAAATTAACACTTGGCTCATATAAAAAATCTTTATATTCTCCTGGACTAGTACCAATTGCTTTTTTCCATGTTATTGTTGGTTTTGGATAACCATCTGATTGACAATGTAATATAACATCTTGACCAGCTTGAGCACTTGAATCTTTTGGTTCTAATATCCATTTTGGTGGTACATTTACAGTTAATGGTACCGTAAATTTTTCTGTACCAGCAACATTACTAGCAATACATGTATAATTACCAGAATGTTCAGATGTGATATGTTCAACAACTAAACTAGCTGAATATTCATCTAAACGACGTATAACTTCATTTCTGTATAATATAGTAACGAAAAAATTTAATTTAACAGAAACTAAAATTTAACATTTTTTTTAATAATTTAAATAACATACCCAGTTCCCATAAGTGGTTTACCATTTCTATCCCACCGGAAACTAACTGGTAAATCACCTTCAAGTATTTGACATGAAATTGCTGCTCTCATACCCTCCCTTAGCATATTAGTCATTGCTTGAATTGGCATTATTTTTGGTGGTACTGATGGGTATAAAAAATAAATAATTTGGGGGAGATGAAAAAAAATAAAACTTGTTACAATTTAATGTAATTTCATTTCATTTTCTCTTCTTTTTTTTTTATGTACAAAATTGTTTATGGAAGAATGACGACAATTATGATGAAGTACAATCCAGAACAGAACATGTATACAAAAAAAAGGTCACCATACGGTCAACAATTTAATTTCTCCACAACAAGTTTTGTAATAAAAACATAACACACTTGAGTAAAATTGCATGTAAAGACCAAAGACTGACAAATACGAGTATAATATAGCAAACAGCAATAAAGATAATAAAAAAATTGTATACCAAAAAAGAAAAGTACATAATGAGTTCCTTTTTTTTATGCTAGCTATATAAATTTTTTTTACTTGTATCATGTTGATTATATCGCTACGAAAATCAAGGATCAACATACAAAAAAAATAATAATAATTTTGTTTTTTATTCAATATTCTATGAATGGAAAAGGACATGATGAATGTGTATGTCTATGCGGTGGTTTAAATTGTGTTGTTGTGTACTTGTAATAATGTCATCATTACAAGAAGAAAAAGAAACAAGGAAAAAAAATATACATACATATAACAAAAATTGTGGAAGATACAATAATAGATATGATAATGAATATATACATAGTCGATTTTATTTTAAAGAAGATGAAATAAGTATAAAAGAAATTGTTATGATACTTTTACTACACTGTTAATTTTTTTCCATTTAACTCTGAAATTTTGATGAAAAATTAAATAGATTAATGAATTGTGACTAAAACAAATGTATTTCCTCATAAAATAGGCGAAAGAAACGTTTAAAGGATCAAAATTACTCGATTTATTTCGATTTTTATTAAATTGTATTGATCTAAGGATGAAATTTTTAAGTACATATTTATATTATATATGTTTTAATGAGTTTACAAGTTTCTTCACGTATCTATATCCTTGATATTCGTTTGGTAAAATGAATATTATTCCAGGATTCAGGAAACTGTATTATTGTAAAGGATTACCTCCTTCTTAGGAGGATTACATATAATTATCAAAAAAAAAAAATATTATCTGTACTAAAATTTCCTTGATTCATTAGAACAGTGTAGTTTTTTTTTGTACTATTCATCCTCATTTCAAAATAAAATGTCCTTCATATAATACCATGAAATTTCAGTATCAATTTCATAAGTTCCTATATACAACCTACAATGCCAACGTCATAAAAATCATTGTAAACAAATTGAGATACAAAAAAAAACGACTTATTATTATTTTTTTTTAATCCTCCTTGGGTTCATTTTTTGTTTTACTTCAATATTAAAGTATTTTCTCAACATATTAAATATTTTTTTTAAATGGTTGAATAACATCGAAGTACCATCATATACTGGCGTCCGTTGTCATTACCACATATAACTAGTAGAATATGAGATGAGTCCAGTCAAAAAAAAAATATAAAACTAGAAAAGTTTATATGAATGGAATAAATGAAGAAGGGTAAAATTTCAGTCCACCATTGAAATTACATAAAACAAAAAGTACTTATGGGTTAATGGACTTTAATGAAAAGATATTCTATTTATTATATACTTTAAAAGTCAGAAAACAGAGGACTTTTTTTTTCATATATTTTTTATGGTTTCTGTTATCATCATCATTTCATCATCATTTTTATTTTTTGTCTCCCAAAATGATTATATATATTTTATGTATAAACAAAATTTGTTATTTATATGAAAAAAAAAATATACATATATATTATTATTTTTTTACCTAAAACTTGAATTTCAACATTACGTCTTGCTGTTTGTTTTTGTTTATTTTGTGCCATACAGGTGTATGTTCCAGCATCTTCTAATCTTTGTAATTGTTCAATAACAAGTGTACCATTATTATAGGCTCTTTGTCTTCGGTTAATAGGTAAAGTTTGTCCATCTAGATTATATATAAGTTAAAATTTATATACATATTATATATACATATAACTTATATAAATATAAATGTATATTTATTATAATAAGTAGAAAGGATGTATAAAAAGACATAGTAATAATAATTTTCCCAATATAGGAAAAAAAAAATATTAAAAGAGATATTATGTATATCTTTTACAATATAAAATAACATAATAAAAACAAAAACCGAAACAATAAACTGACAAAACATTTTATGTTTTTATGCTTCATTTAAATAGAAAATTCATTAAATACATCATAGTAAAAGAGGAGAAAAGTAATTATTTATTATTAATATACTAAAAAAAAAAGAAGAAGTATAGAAAAAGGTATAAATACACATTTAGATTTTATATAAATAAATCCTCAAAAGATATGAAATTTTATATTTATGGAATGGAGAAAGCTTAAATTATTATTATTATCCTTTTTAATTTTTTTCTTGTTGTTGTTAGGTATACGTTTTTGCTTTATTGGAGAAACTTTATGGTTTGAGCATCAGCTGGGATATTTTCTTTATTATTAACTTTAATGTTCGTTTTTTTTTGGTATACGGTATATGTGTTTGTTTATAATTTCATAAATAATTAATATATATTTTATTTATCATTTCCATATTAAATTAGTCAAATCTGAATATTTATATTTAAATTTTTGGTATATAGTTTAAAATTTTTATATCATAAATTTTAATTTACAAATTACAGTATTACTTTAAATTTTCTTTGTTATTGCAAAAAAGGTAAAATGATATATGTAATCAAAATTAAAATTGTACTCTGTGAAGATAGAAATTTCTTGTCAAAAATTAGACTGTTGTAGTACTAAATGAAGTTATAATGAGAAAATTGTAATTGGTATTTAAATGTACTTAATTTGTTCGTACATAATAAAACCAACGACTGTAGTAAATGCTTGGAATTTCCAAGATTATATGGAAGTGGAAGGATTAAATAGTAAATTAGTTATAAATTGGCATACTTCTTATTCTTTCCAGATAAGTTTAAGTGTCAGTTAAAAAAGTTCATTTAAATTGATCAAATTAATTAAAGCACTAATTAATCATTTATAATTATATCTTTTAATATTATTTATTTAATTTTTATATAAAATTTACTAATTTAATCTGAAAAATAAATTTTATTGGATTTTTGAATATATTTTTATAAATTTTACCTCTTTCCCAATGTATCTTATCTATTGGATAACCAGCTACTGGGCATTTAACCATTAAATCTTTACCAGATACTCCTGTAATTTTTGGCATTTCACGTATATACGGTGTTCCATAAATATTTACCTTGGCACTATGAATTACTCTGTACAATAAAAAAAAAATTAAGGAAACAAAATAAAATGGATAAATACTTATATAAAAAAAACAACAACAACCAAGAATGATAAAGTTAAGAAATTATTATCTTTTAAGTTTAAGAGAGAAAAAGGATTTTTTTATATATATATATTTATGTTGTTGAATATGATACACAGCCCATTAGTATAAAGGATCTAATAAATCATATTAGATATTTTACTGTTCTCTTTGTTTTTTTGTCATCCTTTTGTGGTTTGGTAATATAAGTTACAAAAATTTACTTTTTTTTTATTGTACATATATATAACTTTTTTTTTTGTAAGAAATTTTCTTGGTAAATTAACTGACACACACTCTATCATCACAAAACATTATATTATATATAAATAAACTAATATAATAAAGTGCTCTTAAAAAAGTGATGATATCGAAATTGTGGATATACTACATAGTTAGTATTAGTATATAGATTTTTGTATCAGTTTATACCTAATTATTAATATAGTATAGAGACGAAAAAAAAAAAAAAAGGTGACATTTTAATAAGATTTATCACCCAAAAATTGATATACTCTTCTATATAAACTTTTATATAATAATAAAAGGATGTTGAAAATGATATTACATTTTCTATTGTTTTTGATTAATTTGTATGTTGAAAATATAAGATATATTATTATGTCATTTTTTGTTATAATAATGATGACCTTAATAAAGCTTTTTTTAAAAGGATATAATTTAAAAATAGAAAATGCTAGTAATTTGTGACTATACATAAGGAAAGATTTAAGTTTTTTGATTATATAAATATAAAATAATTAATTTTTTTTTGGAATTATATATTTAAAATATTTAAATATGTATAAAAATTTTTCACAGCTTTCATAACTGAAAAAATTCAGAAACAATAGAAGTTTTCGTTGATCAATTATTTCTTCAGTATTGTATTTTATCTATTATCTTGAACTTTTTATGTTTTTTGGAACACAAAATAAATAAAATTAGTACATATAGCAGAAATTTTTCCGGACCATAAATTGAAGGACTAATTAATGTATTTTTAATTAACATTTTTCAACTATTGATAAATTATTTATTTTTTATAAAAAAACAAATAAATTAACATATTTAAAAATGTGTTCAGGATAACAAAAAATATTTAGTAAATCTGTAAAATAATAAGAAAGTATCAGGGGATCATAAATTTCAGAAAGTATTTACAATATTTTAATCATAAATTTCACGACAAATGTCAATTGGATACAAAAAAAAAGAGGAAAAAATAAAACCTAAGAATTTGTTGGTTCTCGGAAATTTTTAGGGTAAGCAAAATATTGTAGTTCAGGACTAATTATTTATTATGAACGGAACTGTTCAGGATTGTACAAACTAGTTTTAAGCAGTTTAGAGTAATTTAGTTTTGATATTGAACAGCCCTCCCTATTATTATCTCGGCGTTACATACTGTACTTGTATGTACATCAGAGTTTAATCCTTTGATAGATTATAAATATTTCTAGTTAAATTTCTAAATAGTACGAAAATTTAAGTTTGCTACAGTAAAGGAGAAACAATTACTTGGAAGCAGCTTTTAATTTAAATAGAATTTACTATCTGATTTATTTTGAACAAATAAAATGAAAATAATTTTCCCATAAAATTATTTCATTCTAATTACAAGTATTATTCTACTATATATTCACCCTTAATTTAGCATTTTTTTATAAATTATCTATTTTTTTAAAATAATTATTTTAATTTAAAAAAGTTCAATCACATCACCGCAAAAACTAATTTAAATGAAAATAAATTCAAATATATTTTACACTAAAATAATAAAATTTTATTACAAGGGCATTTGATGTCCTACACATTGTCCTACAAATACAATTTTTTTTTGTCATGCAAATATATATGTATATTTATCATATTATAATTAAAATCAATTACCCAGAAATTTATATTAGAAATTTTTCCCTATCCTTTTTTAGATTTAACTAAAAGTACTAATATAACAAAAGAAGAGAGTTCCACATCATAAGTTTTCTATAATAATATTATAGATTAAATTTTCATTGAAAATACATAAAAAACAACATTCCAATTGAATGAATACCACAAAAAAAAAATTATAATTTTTTTATATGAAAATTGAATAAAGAATTTCTCAGATAAATGACAAAAAAAAAGTTCATACCATTCACCACCCTTAAATATATAATTAAAATATAGATTAAGGAATAATATTCAAAAAGAAAATAATCAATAATAATATTAAAAGGATCACCTACAATAAAATAATCACTAAAATTCCTTTTTTTTATTTTCGTTCAGTCAAAGTTATAATAGAAAAAAAATAGGAGTTTCAATTTAAAAAAAAAATGATTTTTGCGTTAAAACCAAATTTTTGCCCTTAATGTTGGAGAAAAATTTGTCGTCCTAAATCCTTATTCTGTTTTTTTTTCATTTATTTATATATTTTGTAGTTTTGGTATACAACAAACACTTACTTGCCAATACTATTTTTTGCTACACATGAATATTCACCACCATCCTCTTCTCTAACATTTGATATGTTGACATGGCTGATGACATCGTCAAGAATTGTAACGTACTGTCCAACCAAAAATCTCGAATTATCTGGAATCTATAAAAAAAAGAACAGAAATAAAAAAATAGAAACAGTAGTAATAGTGGAGAATTGTATCATAATCCCAATCACCAACAACAACAACAACAAAATAGTGTTTATATTATACAAGGATAACAAAAAAAAAAAACCTTTTATTATAGTATTTTAGAATTTCTTTTATATGTATGAAACAAGGACAATTTCGTGTTCAATTTTGATGTTTATATACAAAAATAAAATAAAATAAATATAAACAAAATTAAAGTGCCATCAAAAATAAAGGAAATACAGAGAAAAAAAATAAATAAATTGGCATTAAATGTACATTTTCCTCAATTCAAGAAAAAAAAATATGATAGTACAGGACGAAATGATAAACCATCTAAATAGTTGTTATCATTCACAATGTGTAACGATGGCGATTCTCTGATCATCATTCAATTTATATACAGCTAAGATGAAAAAGATTATCATTTTCTACCCACACAAAAAAAAAAATATTGAATGAAATGAAATAAAACGGAAATTATCCATTAGAAAATTTTCCATCTTTAAGGATCCATACATAACATATAGCCTCACAAAAAATAGTAATACGCGATGGATGGTACAAGGTCGTACAAAATAGAGTATAAAAAAAGGAATTTTTTTATAGATTGAGAAATGATTGGAACTTATATCAGGAAAAAAAATTCTACTATATATAAAAAAAAGGATATTCGAATTCCGAATAAAAAATTTAAACGCAAAAAAATAAATAAATAAGGATATGAGAAACGGAAAAAGGGCAAATTGACTAACAGCAACATAAAAAAAATAAAATGATGTATAAAATTTGTTAGAAAATATTTTTTTTTTGCTATATTTACCGGAAATCCGTCCAAAGACCATGTAAATTGGGGTGGTGGATTTCCAGTTGCTACGCATTTTAATGATACTGTTGGTCCTGGTTGAAGTGTCTGCTCTGAAAACCAATAAATAAGTTCCGGTGAAGCATCTGAAAAATTGCAAAAAAAATAAATGAATATTTGAATTTTTTAAAGTGTGAAAATAAGAAATTATGATGAGTCCTTTTTTTTTATGTTTGTGTTGTTGAGATTTTTGAAAAGGTTTCAAGTAATATTCAATTTTCTTTTAGGTGGAAATTGTTTTTTTTTTGGGACTACAAAATTTTTGATTTGGAACCGAATTAATGTTAAAAAAAAATTTTTATTGAATTTTTTTTATGCCTTTTTATCGGAGGTTTCTAACACATTTTTGCATAACGTTTTTTTTTACTATTTTGTTGAATTTTAGGTATTTCCGGTTCTGCATTATATATATGTATGTATATTTTTTTTTTAATAAATGAAATGAATTTTTTTTATGTGAAATTTTCCTCGTTTGTTTTTCGTAATATAATTTTTATTGAACTGTTGAAAATTTCATTCTGTTTTCCTCTTGTTTTTTTTTTTGTTATTTGGAAAATTTGTATAGCTGGGATGAAAAATTTATATAGAAAATGTTTGTATTTAATTTTTAGGTTTGATAAAAAAGAAATGAAGAGAAAATGAATTCTTAATGAATTATTGATTTTTATTGAAGGTTTTTTGTTTGTTTTTGTTTCTGTATTTGATTTTGATATTGCATATTTGATGTTCTAACTTGCTAACAGCATGAAAAAAAGGTTGATTTTATTTGGACTTAACTAAAAATCGAATATTTTCTCTTTTTTCGTTTTATATTTATTATATATTTTTTTTTATTTAGAATTTGAAAGGATTATTAAGAGAATAAATTAAATTAAAATCAGCTTAAATTAATAAATGTGACACAATTTTAGGATTTATGTTTTGGTTTTTAACAACGATGCATTTTAGAGTACAAAATTTATTAAAAACATTTAATGAATTTTCATATTCTGTGATTATTATACAACTTTTACAGGATAACGAAAAAAATGTAATTAATTTAAACTGTTTTTAATTTGAACTTCATGGAGTATGGGGCACATATTTGCAACCATAATCAAAAAACTGGAAAATGTAAATTATTATAGTACCTAGAAAATTCTAACATTACCGTAGTCACTACTTGTGAACCTTAGCTGAAAATTAGGTTTTGGTAATTAAAATTTTCAATATTTTTTTTATTTTTACCAATTATCCACGAGGTCATATTTTATTTAAACTATATACTCGCGACTAACTATATGATTAGATATTTGTCATAAATGGAACACTATGTAATAAATATGATCCTTAAATCATGAAAATTTTTGTCATACCTCCTAATTGAAGTTCTGCTGTTGACTGTATTTGTTCCCATTCATTTGTTACAAAACATTGATACATTCCTTGATCCTCTTTTTGGATTTTTTTTATTATCAGTCTTGGTGGATCGGAAAATATCTAGGGAAAAAATTAATAGAAAATGTAATATAAATTTTTGTAATGATAAATAAATACTTAATTATTTGTAAATGAAAAGAATCGTATATACACTAGGAAATAGTATTTTGCAGAATATTTTTTAGGTTTTTAGGTCATTTTTAAAACAATTATTTAAATATTCTAACATAGACTAAAAAAATATAAAATCATTTTTATATCAGATTAAAAAATTCTAAAAAAAAATCCATTTTAATAGCAATTTTTTTCGCTTTTTTCAATTGCAATTTTTCCTAGTATTTTTATTTGATAATTTCCATGTGAGGTAAACAAATTGTTGGAAAAAAAATGAGTAAATAATTTTTTTATTTTAAAGTGCATTTTCCTGTTGCTGTTTAAATTTTTCATTTTATGAAAATTTAAATAATAGAATAAGGTAGAGATTTAAAATGATGTTAAATAAAAATATATTAAACTTAATACAGGGTGATTACCGAATTTAGAAATATTTCATAAATTTTTTTCGAAAGTATGAATTTGTTTCGATTGGATTTAAGCCAATTAAGGTATCCGAGATAATCAACCACTTCTCTTCATTGGCTTTTTTACAGGCTTCTGTTGAGTTAACTTAATAAAGTTATGTCAACCACTATACTTTTTGAATAGAATTATAGAAATCTATCCTTTCTGATAGGGAAATTCTATCAATCAGTAGTTTAAACCTTTTGTCCAAGGGTTACTAGATTCAAAGGAAATTACCAATTTTAGTCTTCTGAAGGCAAATAAAAAACCATAATATTAGATTATGTTATAATTCTTTAATTGTGAAGCTATTGTTTACGCCACACATTGCTTACGCCAAACACTATCATGTTCTCGGGTATTCCATGTTATTCTATATCGTTCTAGCTTTCTTTCAAGCCTGCTGACGAAGTCGCAGCTGAAGCCGAAGGCTGCACCCACCGAAGGTGCAAAAAAAAAAGTTAGAAAGAAGACCTAGACGATTAGAGAACGATATAGGCATCATCACTTATTCAGAAGTTAAGGGAGCTCTACTGCAGAAGTGTTGAGAGTTTAGGGTGGAAGAATAAATCAAATATGGCATTAACGAAAAAAAATTAAGTATGAAAAACTTTCCCACTATTACCTACGTTACATATTTAAATAATTTTATATCACCCACTTTCTATCATAATTCCATATACAAAATAAATCCCATAAACTTAAATAAATATCAAAAATAAACATTATAGTAACAAAATTTCTGATATTTGCCTTCAAGGATCTCTAACCATATGCACGTATACAAATACTTATATTTATATGTATATGAAAAAAAGAAGATTTTTACTCATTTTTGTAACAACATAAAAAATATATATAACATAGCTAAGCCCTCAGTCTATAAATAAAATATTTATCCATTTTATGCAAAAAAAGAAATCAAATTTAAACCCTATAAAAATATTTCCTTTTAATGGGTTTTAATGAGGACGGACACAAATGGGGACGTTCTTAAGTTACCATAGATTTTCCTTATTTCCTTTTTTTATATTAAAGTTTTTTTTTCGTTATTGTTGTTGGATGTTCACTTTATCATACCTCAATTCGATTATCTCTTAAAATTGGTTTTCCATCATGTAACCAATTAACGTCCTGTACAGGATGACCATTAACTATACATTGAAATTGTGCATCTTTATCGACATCAACTGTCTGAGTTTGTGGTTGTAGATGTGCTGATAATGGAGCTGAAAATATAATATATATACAAAGATATTTTTATATATACGAAATATATAAAATATTGAAAAAAAAGGATATAAATAAATATTTAAGTAGCTTTTTAAAAGGTTAAAATTTTTAGTTTGATTTTTGGATTTAAATCTATTATGAAATAAATTTCAACAAAAAGTTTTTCTTTTTTTTTTCATTTTTCTTAACAAAATATAAAAAAGGATTTTTCTCAACAATAAAATTTATATAAAATAAAAACAGGATTAAAATATATCAAGTTGATGTTAATGGGGATCTATCAACAGAATAGGTTTTTTTTGTACCATCAGAATATGAAATTCTACTATAGTATATCATTGAAAGCAGATTGCATTAACATACGTTTTGAAACTTTTGTTGGAAACTGAGTAGTTACGAGTATTAGTTCTATCTATTTTCCCTTAACAAAACATCATAAGCCGAACGCAAAGAAAAAGCAATAATAGGAATGAATATAATTTTCTTAATTTTTAGAGTAACTAAATTCCTAAATAGTCGATTTACTCAAATCATACTTATTGTGACTTAATGCTTTTTGCTTCAATTATAAACCGACGATATATTTTGAGGATTTTTTTTGTATAAGGATTTATTTGTTGATGATATATGTATGTGGAAAATTTCAATTTTTATACTGTAAAATATTGTTTTTATTTTTATAGTTTTTGAAATTTTTTTAATTAAAAATTTAAATAGTAAAAAAAAAAATTACTATAAAAAATTTTGACGATGCATTGTGCTTCATCAAACAGGATATAACTATATCCTTTTTTTATATATTCATGCAAATATATGAGTTTTTATTTAAAATTTCATTTAAAAAAATTTATACTTTTTTTGGAGAGAAAGTTTGAAATAAAAAATGAAATGGAAAAAAACAAAAAGGATTTTTCATTATTAATTGGTTTGAAAAAAAATTTCATTTTAGAACTGAAAAGTATGTGAAAAAAAAAATTATCTGACGGTTAATTAAATATTATATTCAAACTTTATTTTCATTTTTTTTCCACTGGAAAAATTGAAACTTTTTAATTTATTCAAGACTGTTTTTTTATTTTAATAGTTTTGTAAAATTATTTTATGAATTTAATTACATTCTTCCTTAATTTTATTATAAAAAATATAATAAATTTTATATTGTAAAATTTCAAATTTGACCTAAATTTTTTTAATTAAATATTTAAGAATAAGATGTACATGTATAAAAAAGAGTTGTATCATTGATTTATCAATGGTTAAGTCCAACTTGAAGATATCGAAATGAAACCATCTACAAATTTTTCTAAGTAGTAAAGTATTCTCATCGATAGCAAATTTATATATTTTTTTGTAAATTTCAATTTAGCTGATATAAATATGGAATTTATTTTTAAATATTTGAATTTTGCATTAATAATTTATATAAGTAAACTTTAGTACATAATTTTCTGTACTATAAAATTTTCACTATAAACTTACTCCTAAATGTATGCAATTAATTTCAAATTATAAATTTATATTAAAAAATGTTTCTGACAATATTTACTCCTGAAAGTATGCTAAAATTTTAATTGTGATAAAATAGGAATTTTATAAAGGAAATTAATTATATTTTGGCCTTTGGGTAGGTATAAGATTAACTTTTTGAGTACCAATAATTATTACTATATACTATATATATTATTTGGGATGAATTAATATATAGGAAAAGTTGAAATTGAAAGGCTTTTATAAAATCATGAAAAAATTTAATAGTTGATTTCAAAAGTAAGGATGGAATTTTGATTAATGCACAAGTACGTATTCTAATTTAGTGCCACTTTCCCTTATTCATTCTACATTTATATATATATAATTCCATTATTATATGCAATATTAAGCCAACAAATTTCGAGTTTTATAAAATTTATATTAAAACCAAAAAATAAAAACTAATCATCTTACCAGTAACTGTAAGTGAAACTTGTATTGTTTCTTCACCAGCTGTATTATTTACCCAACATAAATATTTTCCACTATCCTCTAATCTTGCCTAAAATAAAAGTGTACAAAAAATTAAATAAAAAGTTGACTAAAATTTATATAAAAAATAAATGACAACAAGTCTACATTTTATTACACAAAAAAGTGTAAAAAATCATCAAAAATATAATATAAGATTTATAGATATCCTCATTATAAATATTATTTACCTTTGTAATTTTAAGTAATCCAGCTGATATCATTGTGATCCTTTCACTTAGTTGAAGTGGTAACAGTTGTTCATTTTCTTCTTTAAACCATCTATACATATATAAAAATAGAACAACCAGCAACAAAAATTTACATTATTAAATAAAATTTAAATAATAATGATAATAATATAAAATTTTTAGTATCTTAATTTTCTGCTAAAAAGCATATTATATTATTCAATTCAATTTTTTTTTTCTCGTTTGTTTTTGTTAAAAAAGATTAAAAGTATTAAAATGTTAAAGAAATAATAATGAGAAAAAAAAACATATAATATTTGTAAACATAATAACAATATGTAAAATAACATAAATAAAAATTATAAAAAAAAAAATTATATAATTTAGGCATTGAATTTATGTAGTATACATTTTAAAATAATGTTAGCAGAAAATCTACAATGTAATTAAGTGTACATAATTCTTTATGATACCAAAAAAAAAATTATATCAAGGATTTTGAAATATTACAAAAAATTATATACAGACAGAAATATATATGTGAAATATTACTGAGTGTTTTAATTTGAAAATGTTGAAAAGGTAACACATATATAATTTTAGGAAAATATTAATTTAATATTATGTAATTAAATTTAGACAACTAGTTAATTACAAATTTATTATAATCACATTTTTGCATATTTAATCAGAATAATTATATGTATATTATTTAAAAAACATATTATATAAGGGTATAGAAAACTTTATTGGAGGTAGTAAATTTATGCGTACAGGTGCAATAATAAAAAAAAAGTTAAATAAAGTTAAATATGGATGAGGGAAAAATGCTTTATAAAATAATATGAAATTAAGTAAATTTATATAAGCATAAAACTTAGTAAATTATAATGAAGTTATTTAATGTAAAATTATATTAAATATTCAATATATTTTTATGTGCATATATTTAAGTAATATACTATAACAATATTAATAAATAGTTTTACGCAGGATATGAATTTTAATGAAAAATTTAGTACATATTTAAATTTCTTCAAAGTTTATGTGTGTTGCTGCTTAGTTCAATGTTCAATCTGATGAATCCGATTGCTGTTTACTATTTCGATATCATAGATTAGTTAAATTTTGGTTTTTTTATCAGAGATTTTTTTCAGATTTTTTAAATAATTGCTTTTATTTCTGTGGTTAAAATAGCATTATTCGTCCGGCAGTTGCAAGTTGATCTTGTTCATCATTTAGATTATTTAGAAGAAGTTCTTATGACAGACAGACAAATTAATTTTCTGTTTTGCAGTATCGATAATAATAAATCATATACTGAAAATAATATTTATTAAAAATATAAAATTTATTGTTATTATTTAAATTAATTTCGAAATTTAAGAAATGCCAGAGTTGCAGACCAAAAAAATTTCAAAAGTTTTTAATCTAACCAGCAACATTGTAGCAAAGTCGTATAGTCTTTGATTGTAGCATTTTTTGATTTGAAAAATCTGAAATTGTTTCTTATTTCACAAAATAGTCGAATATGATCTGAGATTTAAAAAAATCTGAAGCTACATTTATATGAACTCTATTTTACTATACTAAAACATTCGGTATCTAAATCATTTTAATTTAGGGAATAATTCTTAACTTAAATAAAGGATTCAAATACAAAATCCCTTTAGTTAAGAAAAATATAAAATATACCATTAAAATTACATTATTTTTTTCGCTGAAACGACATAAACTTAATTTAAAGATAAAAGAATAATGAATTTTTATCGTATATAAGTAGAAGTACATATACATGCATATATTTCTTAAAAACTCTTTTGTCATTATACACACGGATTGAAATAGAAGAAGTAAAAAATTCTGTTATAATTAAAGCATAGAAACATATATATGTACAAAAATAATTGGGATGTACATATGTTGCATAAATTAATTTTATTCATATTATACTTCAAGACGAGAGCATATCACCTAAAAGGATCCTTGTTGTACATAATATATGTACAAATAGATTTTATATTTAATTAAATAAAACAAGGATATGGTTGGCGTGTTTTAGTATAAATTCATATTCAATTTTTGTTGTTGTGTATATATACACAAATGTTCTTGTTGGTATTTTGCCTTCACTTCATGACAAAATATATCTCATTTAATTTTCAAATAACAATTAAAATATGGTAAACTTTTATACATATATAAAATATTAAGTATATATAAATGAAATAAGTCTGGCAAAAAAAAAAAGAAATGCACTCAAAGGATATATGTTTGTATATAATTTAGTTATAATTTACATTAAAAACAAAGATGCTTACATATTTTTAAATGGAAAAAAATTAAATTAAGATCTTAAAAATAGAGTTTCTACAAAATTTGTTTCAAATGTAATATATTATTAATTATTATATTAAAAAAATATATTTTCTATATTAAAACTAAAATTTTGTTAACATTTTCTAGAATTTATAAAAAAAAAAATATGTTTTTTCTTTTATACATGAAAAAAAAAGGTCAAAGGCACAAAAAAAAAGGTAATGACTACAAATCCTTTTTAACTAAGTTTAATGTTGTCCTTTTTAAAAGGTAAAGCATATAAAATTAATTATAAATATACACATATATATATACATATATATATGTATATTAAAATTATTTACCTATATGTTGGTACTGGATGTCCTTGTGCAATACATGGTAATGTTGTTTGTCCATTAAGTACAACATGCCTTAATGAATGCTTTTCAACATTTATTCTTGGTTGTACTAAACCTTTTGGTTCTGTAACAATTATACGACCCGGATATGTTGATACTTGAATTTCACCTATTCGCATACATTAAAAATTAAAATACAACATCTTTTTTTTATATAATTAAGGATATTATATTAATTAATGTTAATTTTATTAAGGACACAATATAAGTATGATTTATAAAACAAAGTGTGTGTGTTCTGTGTATGGTTAAATTGAAATTTTCTGGTATATTTAAGAATTTATTATCTATAACAAAACTGTAAGGAAATTTTTTTTTGGAGATGTATATAAATATATATATATAAATATTACTCAAGGTTAGAAAATTCAATATATCCTTTTTAAAGGACTTTTAAAAATATATATCTATCTATAATATATATACATGAGGTTCAATTTGCTTATATAGTAAATGCTTTTTATGTTTGATAACAAATTTATATACTCAAAAGTCCTCTTAACCTACAAATTTGGGAAAATTTATGTAGTTGAAAATTGCAAACCATATGAACATGAATGTTATTTGAATTTATGTAAACCAAAAGAAAAAAGGAATAAAAAAAAATATTATTGTATTTAATATTCTCTTCACCTTTACAGAGAAAGAATCTTTATTTTCTATATATTCTATAAGGATATATGGTTTCATTTTAAGGATAATGTGTACTATCAGTATTTGTACATGTTATTTGAAAATAGGTATATCTTTGTTTTGTTAAGGAGAAAGTACTGAATAATATAAATTTGAAATTTATAAAAATGTATCCTTTTTACTTTTTTTTTTTTTTAGTTGCTTGGATTATATGTTTTTGCATAAACATACAGGAAATTTCATATTATACACTGTGTAATTTTTATAATTTGTAATATAATTATAATGAAATATTTTTTTTCAAATTTTATATTTAAAAATATTTAAAATTTTGGAAATTTATCTATAAAGATTCAGTAAACATAGACAACAGAAATAAATCTTTTTTCTTAGATATCGTCCGACAGTCGTGATCCTGAAAGAACAACTTTAAATAGAGCGTTAGTTAATAGAACCATTACTCAATGGTTATTTCATTACATCCTGTTAACTAACTTTTAATATACCTGTTATCTGCCTGTTATCTAAATGTTAATTATAATATATCTACAATCAAATATTTTTTACGGCAAGCTCAGCTCTGAAATCATTTAGCATGTCATATTATACAAAAATTTTACAGTGTAAAAATTTGTTTAAATATCAGCTAGAATTTATGCATGGCCATGGTTACTTTTATTTTATCATGTGACCTGGTTTCTTAAAATCTACATACAATATATTTCTTTTTATTCCCCATATTTTCTAAAATTATTCAAACACAAAATATTTGGTATATATAAAACCAAAATCACCCCCCTTTAAATGTACGATGTCATTGTATTGGGTATACATGATATTTTTAAAAAAAAGAGTAAATACTTCTTAAATTTAAATAATTTAATGCCCAAAAATTGCAATATCATGATAAGCTCTAAACTATATAAAATTTCATTATAATATATTCAAACTATTCTATGTATATATACCATAAAATATATATAGTAAAGTAAAAATTTTTTACATCTTATATAAAATTAATGTTATTTTCTTACCTGTTAATCTATTTACAGTTCTACACGTATACGTTTTATATGCATCATTAGGCCCAGCATTATTTATATATAATTCACCATTAGATAATACTGTATATTTACCACCAATATCTGTATTTGGATATAAATGCATTCCAGTATCTTGTACCCATGCTGTAACCATTACAAATTCAGACATATAACTTGGTACCTATATATATATATGTATGATGAAGTAATAAACAAAATGGAAAAAAAATGTAGAAAAATTAAAGTGGAATTTTTTCATTTTGCAACTGAAAAATTTATTTATAATAAGGAATTTTTTGTTTTTTCGAAATGAAATATTTTATACAAAATAATTTTATATATGACTCCAAAAAAAATAAAAAGAGAGAATTCTTTTCATAAAAAAACAAACTTTTCAAAGTTATTTATACAAATCTATAATAATGGATATTAATATTTGCTGTTCAAATTCCAGAACATTTTTCATTTTCAAATAAAATATTTTATTTACCTGACATTTTAGTACGGCTGTGTTCCCAGTCATTACGTATTCATCATGTACTTGTACTGAATATTTTTGATTTACAACTGGAAATAAAAAAAGGGTAATAAAATGTAATACATAAATATGTGTGTTTTTTTTTTGGTGAAATAATAAATTTATTATTTTAAACAAAATTTACCAATATACTTTATTTTATTGAAACATTTTTATTCAAAGTGTAAATATGTAATTTTTCTTGAAGGATAAAAGAGTAAAATAATTTTGACTTATAAAAATTATGAGTATAATTTTTATTAGTAAAAAATTGACAGAAATTATCAATATTTAATAGGAACTAAACTACTAGAATATATATTTTTATATAATTCCAATTTAAATTTGTAATTATTCATTTAATTAGAAGAAAAATAGTTGCTTTTAATGACGGCAGAGAATGTGACCGTTTATAGAACGGCGACTCATAAATCGATAGCAAAAATTGTGTATTATTTTTCATATTTATATTCCGACAATTTTATATTGCCTTAAACACGTATCATTATATTCATTTCTCATATCCTTAGTTAGATTGTACATACTTAATTTCTGTGGTGTTGGATTGGAATGTGAAAGTTTAAGAATTTATTTTTGGAAATTCTTTCCATAATTTATCATTAAAAATATTAATAATTGCTTATACATCAAATGAAAATAATTAATAACATATATGCTCTCTAATTTATACATCCTCAATTTTTAGGGTGTAAAAAAGTGTTTGCACACTTTTCTAGGCCCCCCGAAGTAGAAGGTGTAATAAAAAAAAACTAATTTTTTGTTTATATCGCTTAGGGTTTACGAAGGTTCAAGAAAGTGTAGTTGTAAATAAATTGATATATGTGCATACTTAAGTCAATCAAAATATGGCAATGTTCCAACACCGTGAAGGGTGTAGAAAAATATAAGTCAAAAGAAATTACTATTAAATTAAATCTGCAACAGCTTTGTAAATTTTGCCTTTTCTAAAACACTTTAAAATTATTATTTAAATTCAATTAAGTTTTTTAATTCAGATTATACATAGTGATTATATGATGATAGAAATTTCTATGACAAAGAAACAAGTTCCCTAATTTATACTTAAGTTATATTACATTTTTTATATATGAAAATTAAAGAAATTACGAATAAATTGTATACAAATTATAAAGGGAAAATTATACAATAAATTAGAAAACTTTAATATACATATATAATGTCCAAGGATATGGAAGGAAATTATACTTAAAAAAAACTGTTTTTCCGCCAAAAATGTGCAAAATGGCTCATAAAAAATTAGTTGGGTATAAATGAAGATTTTTTACTAAATTTACTTTTTGTGCAAATCTTAAAATAATTCAACTATAATAATTATTCAGGACAATCATTCAACGTCATCAACATTGTCGTATTTTAAAAAAGGAGTTTTTTTATTGTGTTATTTTATTAGGAATGCTAATTTCTGGTATTTCAGTTTGTAACTTTTCAAAAAAGTGTGAATATTTTTGAAAAAAAGCATATATATTTTTTTTAAAGTTATTGTTTTAAAACGGAACGTAAAAAGTTGCACAGAGAATGCAAATGAACGCTAAAAAGGATTTACATCACCAACAATTTTTTATGAGTATTTTTTGTATATAGAAAAAATAAATTATAAAAAAAGGACTTATTTGCAGGAATATTTAGAAATGGCAATGTCGTTTGGTAGTGTGCATTTGAAAAAAAAAATGATTTTTTGACAGCACCGGGTGCCCTAAAGACGAAATAGCAATATTATTCATTTCAAGTGAATATTGCTATTTCAGTTTCGTTGTGTACTATCGTTACACTTACAATATTACTAGTTATTGTGCCCACTACTACTGTACATATACTGTAGTGTCTGTGATAGTGGGTATACCTTGTTCACTGTACCATTTCTCTTTAATTCTACAATAACCTTCAAAATGACTAAAACATGGCATGATCTCACTTAGAAAAGGAGTACGACGCATAACATATTTTCATTGCTACAAGTTTGTATATTAAATAAACTGTGTACATTTAATTATTTAATCACCCTGTATTCAGGGAACAATATTATATTTTATCCCTACATTATATTTGCAAAGAATCCTTATTCTGTGCTTGTGTAAGCATAAAAACAAACTATAAGCAATTTTCCACAACCAAAATAAATATTTCATATAAAAAAAAGTTATATTTCTTTTTTATACGCTAAGTATATCAAGTTCTCAGCAAAGTGTGACATTCAAATAAACACAAACTAATGCATTAATACACATACATATATAAAATAATAATAGAATATACAAGGATTTTATTCCCTGGGAAATTAAAGAACACAAAAAAAAAAGAATATACCGAATTTTGGTATACAAAATACAATAGAATATTTTTCATCATGAATCCTTAAAAGTTTTTTTTAGAGCGAAACAAAAATTTTTTTTATTGCATATAAACGTAAATAATTTACCTGATGGATGCATACAATTTTAAAAAAAAATTATTTCTTTTTTTTTTTTTTGGTAGTTTTAACTTTTAACAGAATCAGAGGACAGAATGATACAAGTAAATATTTTTAAACGAAATAATAATTATAGTGGAATTTTCATTTGGAATGAGGAGTTTTTCCTATTATGAATATGTCATAATGCATATCCATAAGATGAGAACTTGAATCGTTTTAAATTTTTGTATAAATAATAAATTTATGTTCTTTTGTCTTTTGGTTGTCGTATGCTTAGATATTAAGATGAAATGATTATTCTGGTTTCTTGAGGCAGAAGAAACCTGAAAATCGTCTTATGGGTTTGTTGTTCCTTCAAAAATAAAGACGAATCTTTACAACAGGACGAAATTTATTTGAAAAATTATATATTTAATCTTTTTCTTTAAACAAATTTGAAAAGATTAATTTGAATTATAAAGAGTATAATTTGACTTGAAATAAATGTAGATAGTGTTTTTACGCAAAAAATGTCCAAAAAGGCTCATACCCAACTAAGAATTTTATGATGAAAATGCATTATTTTAATGCTATTAGGGTACATCATTCTATTTTCTTTATATTGAAAATTTTACTTGTTCAACTATTGCTTCATAATATTTTGTATATATTCTTTCTTTTCATTTTTCTTATCCTTTTTAGCTATTAGAAAAGTTCTTTTTGATAAATCTACAAAACAAGAAAAAAAAATATAAAAAATCATCATATAAATTATTTTGTTGTGCAACAATTAAGGTCAAGAAGCTGACTAAAAGTATTTAAAAAAAAGAAATTGTTTATTTTAAAAAAATAAAAAAAATACAATTTATTTATATACCAGTTTAAAAAACTGTCATACAAAATATTATTTAAAAAATCATCCAACATGGAAGAAAAAAAATCACATTAATCCTTTAAGAAATAAGCAAAATTTTTCTTTGATTCTGGCATTTTATCCAGTCAACTTCAGAAATTTTTCATTCAAAACTTTCAAAATATAGAATTTTTTTTTCTTCTTCTTCTTGTTATTATCCTTTTTGGATAATGTGGAACACAATGAATTTTTTTTTTTCAAAAAAAAAAAAAAAATGTTTCAGGAGTTTTTTTTTAGTGTTTTGAATACAAAAGGTTTTAGATTATCCTTTTTAATAGACAGTTTGATTAAAAGGAGAACAGCAAAAAAAAAAAAAAGAATTAAAGTTTTATTTTTTCATATGCAAAAATTTTTTAAAAATTTCCTAGTTTTTTTTTTTTATTGTTTTGTTATTTTCAGGATTTTAGGATTTTATAGTTTATTTATTTTTTCAGATTTTTTGTTGTTGTTGTTGATTGTTTCGTTGTTGATAAATTAATTAAAAAAGTTTTTGTTGAAATTTTTATTTTTTTATATTATATAAAATTTTTTTTTATTGCCGGCATAAATTCATAAACAAACAAAAAGGATTCTCTTATAACTGTTTCGAGATAACAAAAAAAAAAGGATATGTATTATTGTCTATTTTGCGAGATCATATCTTTATTTATAATATTAAAACATAGGAGTATATAGTAAATTTATGTTGCCATAATGTTTAGAAATAATGTTTAGGAAAAATTAAATATTTTTTATTACTGATGGAAAGAGAAAAATGTTATATAATTCTTTTGTTCTATACAATTTAGCTTTTGATAGTAATTTAATTATTGTTCAGTCTTAAAGTTTAGTCGAAAAATAATATTTTGGAGTAATTAAGTCTGTAGAGTAAAAGTCTTGACACAAATTAAAGATTTCCATTAAATATTATTCAAAAATGATAAATAAAATTTCTAAGCAATGTTTAGGCTAGGCACAAATCACTACTTTATCAACCCAGCATTACTAAATATTTTTCTGATGTGCATTATCAAAATTCTTGTCTAACTAAAAATAGGAGAAATTTTAGAACACTGAAGTTATACTTGATTTGAGTTTTCGTTCAAATTTATTAAATATTAGTTAAAATAGAAAGAATTTTCGAGGCCATAAGCAAAGTCTATTATTGTCCTTTGCTTTAAGTGATAAATTGATTATTATTATTCAAAATATTACGTCATTTCCTTATGATGACGTAAGCAAAGTTATATTTACATTCTATAAATTTGAAGTTATTTTCACTACACTTTATTTATAGCATACTTAAGGTGGACACTGTCAAAACTATGTAATGAATTGTTCAAAATTATGTCAAAAATATGTAATGAATTGTTTACACCCTGAAATTTAAAAAAAAAGGGAATAATGATATCTTACTCTCTACATCCTCAAATTATAAGTCTTGGAAAGTTTTCACAGTTTTTCTAGGGTCGATGATACATTATTGATGTCAATGTTAGAAGAGGAACGGAAGTGTTTCATTTTTAAGATCATTCTACTTTCTTTATATTAAAAATCTTACTTGTTCAATTATTGCCCTATTACAAATACAATTGTTTAGTATTTCTTCCTTTTACCAGTTGTAGAAGGTGTAAAAACGGAATTTTATTTTCACAAGTATCTTTACTTATGTCATACATTTTACTTGCCGGGAAATAAGTGTAAGCTTAGCTTGTTCACGATGACTTTTATTTATTTCGAATATTTTCCTTCTTTTAATTTCACTTTTGACTATACAAAATTTTAAAGTTATGTAGTAAGTTACTAAATTTAGGTTAATATGATTAATTCAGGTAATAAAAATCAATATAAAAATGTAATTGCAATTAAATTAGTAGTTTTCAATAATTACAAATATTTCGATGGTTTTTCAAATTCATTTTAGATTTTATATTAAATCAAAATAATTATAATGACAATAATACATTTTTATTTCAAATGACAATCACATAAAGCTTCATATTTATTTTAAAAGAAATTAAAATTTTATAAAAATAATTTTTAAGATTATTTGTATTAACCATAAATAAATTCGAATTAAACTTACCACCACGAATGTGAACTTCTCTACTCAAGACAGTTCCAACCACATTTCTCAATTTACATCTGAAATTATACATAAATAAGAAAAATTTAATCACAAAAATTTAATTTTTTAATTACAAGGATTTAATTACTATAAGGATATTTATATATATTTCGATTAAAATTTCTATTATAACCGTAGGATTATTTTGTTTTTTAAATTAACGAAATGGTGCAGGTATTATTTTTATAATTTACCTATAAACGGTTGCATGAATTTCATGACGATATTTTTCAGCTGTAAATGGATAAAACATTAGACTACCGTTTTGTAATGTGAATACTAAATCCTGTTGGGGTGGTATTGTGGTCCATTCGATCTGTAATTAAAAAAAAAATTATATTTCAAATTATTTTGTCGGACACATAAATAGATTTATTTGATTTGACCAGGTAAATTATACAATATTCTGTAGAAACAGTTTTTTGCCCTAAAATTTCTCTAATGGGTTCATTAATTTTGGTACAGCAGAATCGAAGTGATTAATTAGGAAATTATTGATTATTGGTACCATAAGTACCATAGGCAAATTATTAAGTACCGTAGGCAAACTAATTTTAATTATATTACTCATAATTTTAAAAAGCTCAATCTGCTTTGCCATGACATTAAATTTAACTGAATATTTACAACTACAACAAATTTATATATATTTTTTCAACAAAAATTAATTGAAGTAGAAAAAAAAGGGACAATTTTTAAATTAATATATATAAATACTAATTTTCCATACTCCAGGCAATTCGACTTTATACATATAGTTTAACCAAAAAAAGGTTTCTGTAAATTAAAAATAAAATCTGTTTATTTACCTCCGGCTGGGGACTTCCATTACCCGAACATTCTATTATACCACCAGAATTATTTGAAAATTCAACTTTATGTGGTGGTTCATGGAGAAAAATTGGTCCCTGTAGATCCAAACCATTTGAGTCTGTAAATAAAATAATATTATTTAAATAAATAAATAAACAATATCAGATTTAATTCTAAAATTAGATTAGATTCATATTAGCTATATAAGTGTTTTATTTATCGCTAAAAACACCCAACCCAATCCACTTGAACTCCCATTAGGAAAAAACTGTCAATAAGAAACAAAATATTGGAGAAAATGGAAAATTATTTATTTTGTGTTTTTTTTGATAGTATATATAAGTCACAACAATCAAAAGTTATGTTAGCGAAAATATCAATTTAATCATTCTTATATACATATATGTACATATTCCATTTAAAAGGATAATCAATATTTAATTTCTATTTATGCTAAAAAGAGTGATGAAAATTTATATATTAAATTACTTATTTGTTTTCTAGGAAAAGATATTTTCTTTTTGTTCCCCAACATCGTCGCTTCACAGGAATATAAACAACAGAATAATATAATTTAGAGATGATGATAAAAATAGACCCCCGAAAAAAAAATGTTTTTAATGAGAATATTTAAGTTGATTGTCATAGTAATCGGGACAAAAAAAATTTAGAAGATGAAAATTTATTCACGTTTTAACATAATTTTCCAAAAAAACGAAAACATTTTTTTTTTCCTTTCTTGGAATAATAATGAATTTTTAATTAACATTTGGTAGAGCGTAAATCTTTAAGTGACATTTAAACGACGGAAAAGTGTCAGCATTAATTATTAGCTATAGCAAGCAGAAAAAAAAATTGGAAAATTATATTATTTTTGTTTTTCCTTTTTTTGTTTTTTTGGTTGAAATTTTGTGTAAATGGAAATTTCGGCTAAAAATAGATTATTATTACAAGAAGGACGAAAATTAGGTTTTTGTAAAGAAAAAAGATTTATAAAAAAAAATTAATAAATAGATAAATCAAAAACATTTTCATTACAATTTTCATAGAAATGTATATATTTTCGACAGTAATTATTTTATTTGGAAAAGAAAGTAGATAGAGGGATGGTAAAGAATTTATTTAGGAGATGACGAGACTAGGTGAGAATTGTTTATTTAAAATTCTGTAAATATGAACAAGGTTATAGAGATAATATTATTTTGCAAATTTGACATTATATAAGTTAAACCTTATTTTACATTTTAATCAAAATTTATTGCTGTTATTTTACAAAAGTTATCCCTGATGATGCCCGGAAATATTGGCACTATATTATTGCTGAATCATTAAATGTTAATTGTTGATAATTAAACTTGCTAATTTACTTCATCCGGATAAAATTATAGATTCAAAATATAAGTAAAACATAGAATATACATTAATTTAATGGCAGACAGTACTGCCGACAATTATACCAACGATTAGTTTTTCGACAATTTTATTGCCTTTGTTGAAATGGACAATCAAGGATGGGATAGTAATTAGATAATGTTCGCAATATTACAAGTATGTAAATAATAGGAAACTAAAATTACTTGACAATATGTGACTTCTTCTTCTTTCTTATCAAATAATTGAATGAATTTTTATTGCCATTAATTTCGCTCATATGGATTTATATACCAAATAATTTCGAAAAAATTAAACATAAACAAAAATAAATTATTTCTTTATGAAATCAAATTCAACTTTTTTTCTTTAAAAAAAATATCCTTTATAATTAAAACAATATCCTTAAAACAAAAATTATCATAAAATATTTTCGCAGTAGTGGATAAAAATTATAAATTCATAAGAATATTTTATTAAAACAGAAAACTTTCTTATTTTTTTGGTATATGAATAAATTCAATTTTCATAAACATTACATAAATACGAAAATATTATATTTTTTTAATATGAATTTTAAAACCACAATGAAAATAAATTAAATAATTTTTTTTTGTATATAGCTAAGTAAACTAAAAGTGATTTATTAGAGCTAAGAAAATTTTCTTACACCATCATAGAAAGCCCAGAAACTCAATTCAGCTTTTACCCATTCCTTAACGAAAAATTATAATGTTCCAAAAAAAAAAATAATATATACTATAACTTAAATAATTTATATTTATAATATGTTTTTAAAAAACATATAAAAACCAAATATCTTTACAGGTATAAATATATTCAGGACGAAAAATGGAGGCAAGACAAAGTTAGTAGCTAAAATGTTTTTAAATAAAAATCTCTTGAATAATAAAATTTATTTACATTTTCTTCTACTTTCTGTACAAAAAAAAAACGACAACCTCTTCAAGTAAATGGATTTCTGTTTTATAAATATCCTTTCAATATCCTCCGTTTTAAAATGTCTACTAAAAAAAAATCACTCAATCTTTTATGTAAGTATGTATACATCAAGTGAAATCTATTCAGGAAAAAATGAAGAAAATATTATAAATATAAATAGAAACTGTGTGTGTGTTTTTTTTGTTAATGTCCTTTTTAATAAAAAGTCACGAAAACATTTGATGTAAAAACATTTTTTTCGTCTATCATTTCATTTTATTTAAAGTGTGGAATTGTGGGACGGAGGCTGGGAAAGAAAAAAAAAGATTGTTAAGTACTTTTGTGCCCACTTGAAGGGCGTCTCTACAAAAAAAAAAAATATGTACATAAAATGTAAAAAATAATTTCACTTTTTCAGGAATAATCAAGGAAAAAAAAAATATTTACAAAATTATTTGCCCTCGACTTTTTTTTTTTTTTTGGTTGACTAGAAATGAAAAACGATCCTTTAGATTTAGATCAAATGTTGTATTTTTTATTTTGTATTTTGTTTTAGTCGTGACAGTATGTGACTCCTTCTTTTGATTTATAGAACTTGAAGTTTTTTTTTTGTTTTTAAAAATTATCCTTTTTTTCATGTTGTTTATATAATGGAAAATTTCTCTTCTTCAATTTTCTATTCAAAAAAGATTTTTTTTTGTAAAAAAAAAATTGTAAAATGGTTTACTTGTTTCCTTTTTTTTTTGTACGTTTGTGTATGTGCAATTATGTGTAAAAATACAAAAAAGAAAAAATCAGAAATTCTTGAGATTCAATTAGCGCAAATAAGAACACTAAAAAAATAAAATAATAATTCATCGGAAATTGTTAAACCGAAAATTGAATTTATAAATAGCTAACGATAACACAGTTTGGTATACGTTCTGGCTGATTGAGAATAGTTAGTTGAATATATTGACAGGATATACGCCTGAATGAATGAAAACATCAATTTTATATATATGTAGCTAAAAAAGAGGTAGGGGTGATATTTTTTTTATTGATCAATGATAAAAATGAATCCTGATTTAATGTATATGGTATATATGTTAAAACTTTTCTCTTAATGATGTCATTTTGATTATTATGTTATGTGGGAAATGAAATTGTTTTTTTGTTTTTCTGAAAAGAATCAGGATATTTAACAGGGGGTAAAATAACTTGTTTAATGGTTGTGTTGTTATGTGGTGCAAAATGTGGTGGTAAAATTGTATAGAAAATTATTGAATGGTAAAGAAGAACAAAATAAAATAATGACATTGATTATTATTCAATCATGTCTGTTGGGGGTTCTTTTTTTTTTTTTTTTAAACAAATTGGTAATTTGGAATTGATAGATTTTTGGATCATGTTGGTTTAAAATTAAAATTATAAATCAACTAATTTTGTGAATAACTTTTGGATCATCATTTTTCATTTTAAACACTTTGAAATGGCAGCTGAAAATCTCACACTATCCTTATGCAACAGTTGGCTTAGTATGATGAATATAATCGGTCTTTTGTTTGTTTCATATATCGAATTGATTCGTCAAGTTTATAAGTGACACATGTAATGCCAAATATTACATAAATTAGATATGTGTCTGTCTGGCTGTCTGTTAGAACTCCTCTCTAACATCCTTTTTCACGAGCCTTTTTGAAAGACTTTTTTCAAGCCTCTTTCGTGAATTTGTCATCATTTTGACACAAAAGACCTGAAATTGACATTCTAAAAGTCCTGAAAATTTGAAAAATTACAAAGTTTCAGGACTTTTAGTGTCAAAAGGGTTACCAACATCGCGAGAGACCAGCAAAAAGGATCATGAGAAAACAGTCTAATGGTGAACAGCGGACATTTCCACATGTCATTTTGGCTTCCATTTTTACCACAACTGTTCTATTTTCATCTTTCTTCGGAGAATAAAGCTAGTATCATACGTATAAAATTCATATTAAATTTATTAATTAATTAATATTTAAAAATTGTTTATTGACAAATCAAACTTTGGTAAGGATATAAATTTTTTGTTTCTTTGGCAAAAATCCCAGCTAGCCAAAATGAATTTAAAAAAATTACAATCATATTTTAAATGTTCTAATAAAAAATTTAAATTTATATATTCAAAAGGAGTATTAACCTTACCAAACCTCATGCAAAAAATATCTTTTTCTATATAAACATCCTTTTTTTGTTATTTAGCATTTCCCAATCAAAAAAAAATCTGCCAATATAATAATGTATGTATGTGTTTTTTTTTTTTTGCAAGAAAGTATGAAGTTGTTTGGTTTTTTGTTTGTATACATGTTTTGATTTAAATAGGACTTTTTGACGCTTGCAGGATTTTTCTTTTATCTTATAAAAGGATTTTTTTTATATAAATTTTTCTTGTTCATTTTTATGCACGCGTATACAAAACAAAAGGAGAAAATTTCTTTGTGAATAAAAATGTTTGTGTATTTGTCAAGCATTAAAGGCGAATGGTTTTTTGTTTTGGTTATATATTGTTTACATACATTTGCCCATGTGTAAAGTATATATATGTAATGTTTTTTTATAAAATAAATATGTAATTTTTTTTCGAAACAAAACAACATGCAATCCTTTCAATGTTTTTAAGGCCTATTCAAAGAGAAATTAAAAATGGTCCAATTAGTAGAATTTTTACTATATCACATAATGGTATAGTATAATTGTTGAATGTATTTGTAAAAAATAATACAACAAAAGAAAAACTGATGCCTTTAGGGAGAATAAGGATCATATATTGGAAACATGATTCACAAATACAATAAAATTGTAAAAAAGGAAAAAAAATAAATCTGTGTGAAACAATTAAATTGAATTTATAATAGAGAATTCTTTTTTTACGAGGTTTGTTCAATTTTAAATTTTCTGCAAGGCATTACATGAAAAAAAAAATAGAACAATGAAGAAGAAAGGACAACGAAAAAAAATTATTATTTATATTGATAATTTTTTTTTGTTGCAAACCTTATAATTTTATGTTTGTATTTAGTTCAATTATTAAGGTGTGCTTCTATGAATTATAAATTGCATTAAATTGCATTGCATTATAAATTGCATGTAAACTATATAAATAGTAAATTATAGTTTATATTAGAAATTTTATAATTTTTAATTTGCTTTCTGGTAATTTAAAAGACAAGGATTTTATGTAAACTATAATTTGAAGGATATTGGTAATTATTTTTTTTGAGCCTCACCTTTGTTAACAATGTAAATCGTTCTGTAAGTAACTGATAATTTCATTATAGCTAATTTAAAGGCATTTGTATAAAATGAAATATTAGAGCTCTTCGTTGATCAAAACCAAATTGTCCTGGACTATCCTGAATTTTTTAATATTTTTTGAAAATCGAAATAAATAAAATTAATATAGAGGAAACAATTTTCCTGGCCATAATTTGATTAACTCGAAAAACAGTTTCAGGGATAATTAGTGTAATTTTATTTCATATTTTCCAACTAATATGATACGTTATTTATTTTTTTAGATATATTTAGAACCAAACCGATTGCGTTAATCGAGGACTGTTAAAGATTTCTAAAAAAATAAGTAGTTTCAAAGTATGTTCAAAGTATAATTTAGTTCTTATTAACGGAGAGAGCTTTAGTTGACTGAGCCTAATCAAATATAAATTAATTATAATCTAATAGCTATACTAACAAGATATGTTAAAAAAATACCTTACAAAGATATTAAATAATATTAATAAGTTTATCTCAATCAATTTCCATATTTCTGTGGAAAATTGCCAAAACATGATATCTATAAAATTTAAATTTTCAGCAGAGCAAATTAAAGCAGAGAAAATTAAAAATTCAATAATCAAATATTTGTAAAATACCAAGTATTGGAACTAGAATAGGTTTTTTTTATGTTTTTGGTAATATTTTTGTCACATAATTAATTTTGTTTATTAATTATTGATGATTAAAAATTAATTTTACAATTTGTCAAAAAAGCACTTATCATGTTTTGGCAATTTTCCACAGATTTTATTAAATTGAAAAATAATTGTTCAAAAATAAATATAAATTAAATTAAACAAATATGAATAATTGGTTAATTGTTATTTAAATTTGATACATGTAAATTTACTACAAAATATTTTATGTAAATTTAGTTTTAAACAAAAGGAAACAATTAAAATAATGTTCGTAATATGTATTAATATTCATTATTATGATAATTTTCTAATTCACATTAATAATTGATACATTTTGCAAATATGTACTTAAATTTTATTTAAAAAAAAATTGAATCTTCAAAAATTTGGAACTTTATATGAATTCCGAACCATTAATTAGCGGAGCGGAGAAACTATTTATTGTTACAAGTTAATGGTTTTGTAGTGAGTCAATTGATGTCAGCAAATGGACTCGATCGCTATCATTTTTCCAGTTTTAAAATAGTATATTGCTTCTTATTGCCGGTACTCATTTAACACTAGATTTACGGAGTGAGCCAATTTGACTCATTCAAGATTTTTTATAGAAAACTTAAATATTATTTTTTAAAAACATATGTTTTTTTTTAATTACATAATGAAGTATATACAAAGGTTAATTTATTACCTCCCCCACACCCCCAATTTTGTATTTATATACCCATTTTTAGCACATTTCCAACCAAATTGGAAGAAATGTGTATATTAGTTTCACTCTGTCTGTCCGTCTGTCCGTCCGTCCGTTTACACAAACTTCTACATCTATTAAGATAGAGTATTAAAATTTTGACATAGATAGACAGTAATAAAATAATAGGTCCAGTAGAACAAAATTTTCTTCTATCTCTTTTCCCCTATGAGTTATTCCCCCTCTAAGTTCGAAAATTGCCCATATTGAACATCTAATAACTTTTAAACCAATAAAAATTTTTGAGGTCTGTAAAAGCAATAAGATAGGAAAATCTTTTATCTTAATTGTGAAATTAACAAATTTTTTAAAATTTAATTCTTTGATGTATAAAAATACCGTTATCTTCATACAACTTTTTTTAGTTTTTTTAACACCCTGTATTTCCCAAACTGCTTATTATGGAAGGCTGAAATTTATTTACCAAAGAGATATCTAAAAAATAACTAGAGTCTCTGAAGAAATTGTATCCGTATCTCCCCACCCCTTTCCGTTGTGGCCCTTCGAAATTCAAAAAATTACATTTTTAATTTACTTGTATAATTATAACCGCGCAATATTTTTAAAAACAAATAATGAGAAAACTTTTGAGAATCATATTTCTTTAAAGTGCATTAATTAATAAATTATAATCATTTGCCTCACACTTATAATTAATCAAAATGCATAATCATATAAAGTTTTGCAAAAAACGAATATTTTGCATATTTTTAGGAGCTATATAAATAGTATATTGGTTATTATTTCATATCACATTATCAAAAATTATGTATAACTAGATGGATGTTTTCATATATCTGGCTATATATGAAAATTCAATTTCTATATTATAAATTGTAGTACCCCATTCACTCAAATTATTATTTTTACTCAAATTCTATTGAGTTATTTATGACCAATGACTTAAAAACCAACAATCAACGTGCGTTTATTTTCGTTAGAGAATTTTTTTTATTTTCAAAGCAATATTCATTTCATATAAAAAAACGTTTTTTTTTGTTTTTTTCTTCGCACATGTGATTGTATTGTATAATCTTATAAATAGTTTTGTTGGTATTCGCACATTTGAAAATTTTCTAATTCATAAATAAATTCTAATTTTCAATTTTTAGTTAAAGGAAATATAGTTTCTTCTATATTTGAAGTATAGTACAGGCGTTTGGGTATTTTTGGTAATATCGATTAAACAAATGCATGCAGGAATAGTGCATGATTATTAGTAGTTTTTAAAGGGAATTAAACATGTTTAGAAATATATTAATCTTTTCTAAATTGAATTAATACATTTTTCATTTCAATTCACATTTTTTCAAACTAAATTAAAGCTAACCAAATTTTAAAATATAGTTCTAAAATTTATGAATATAATATTGTATAATCAGAAAATATTATTAATTTATTGATTTGTTAAATATATTGTATAATCAGGAAATATTCCATGCATTTTTTAATCGATATTACCAAAAATACCCAAACGCCTGTACTATACTTCAAATATAGAAGAAACTATATTTCCTTTAACTAAAAATTGAACATTAGAATTTATTTATGAATTAGAAAATTTTCAAATGTGCGAATACCAACAAAACTATTTATAAGATTATACAATACAATCACATGTGCGAAGAAAAAAACAAAAAAAAACGTTTTTTTATATGAAATGAATATTGCTTTGAAAATAAAAAAAATTCTCTAACGAAAATAAACGCACGTTGATTGTTGGTTTTTAAGTCATTGGTCATAAATAACTCAATAGAATTTGAGTAAAAATAATAATTTGAGTGAATGGGGTACTACAATTTATAATATAGAAATTGAATTTTCATATATAGCCAGATATATGAAAACATCCATCTAGTTATACATAATTTTTGACATTATATTCAATCAAAAGCAAAATTACAGAAAACTTAAATGATAAGTTTATATATATTTTGCTAGGATAATAACCTAGGAAGGAAAAAAAAATAATAAAATCGAACAGTGACACATTTTTTACCTATATTTACTATATCATTTGTTATCTTTTCTATGTATATAGTACATTGAAAATACTACTAAAAATAGGAATTCCCATTGTTTTAGAATAGCTCATAGTTCTACATGAGGCGATTTGGAGGAAATGTGCTTTTGACAAACCCGGGGTTTGTTTATCGTATTTTTAGTATTATAAATTAAGATGACTTCTTTTAGTACAAATTTATAATGTCAACAGCCGTAAATCTAGCGTTAAAGCTGAGTCAAATTAGAACGACACTGGGCGAGGTAATCAAACTTACGAACTCGTGGAACGCGGCCTAGTATACACTAAACACTACATAGTAAGCCACAGCCGCTCGCTCTACCCGCTTATTCCAGTTAAATTTAATTATGTGTAATATATACTCGTATAAGTATCAAAAAATTATTAATAATTATAATATTAATTTTCGAGAAGGAATTTTAAATTCAAAAAATATTTTTCGCAGAATATTAATTAAACTTTTTTTTAATAAAGTTTTAATATAGTTTTAATTGACTATTTTTAATTAAATTTCTACAAAGTTTATTATTACGAAAAAAAATTTTTTTTTCTGTATATCTTTTAATTTAAATACCAATGAGGTTATAATGTAATGAAAATTATGGAATTCATGTTGCTAGGATAAAATTAGATATACGTGAATTCTGGTATAAAAAACTGAACAAATAATTAATTAGAATTACTTAAGTAATCTAAAAATATAAACCATATATACCTGGGTATAAATAATTTTTCATTTTCAACTTTATATGCAATTTTGGAAATGTAAATAAATTTTAATTGAAAATATTTATATTTGAATCCTTATATAAATTTTATTTAATTAATATAAATAGAAAAAAATTCGTTAGAAAATGAAATTATAGATTTAAAAAGTCGAAATTTTTTTTTTTTTTTCACAATTAAGGTAAATTTATTTAAGAAAATTTTTATATACGTGAAAAGTTAATATGGTATAATTAGAAGTATTTTAATTCCCCAATGAACTTTTTTTCAGCAACAAAAAAAACCTTATGCAAAAAGGAAAAAAAATTGAAACTAAACTGAAAGAAAAAAAGTATTAAAACCTGAAACCTAAGAAAATGGAAAAACTGTTCAACATTTAAAGGTATAAAAAAACTTGAAAATATCTTAATTTTTTTTCTGTTCGTTTACATTATAAATTCTCAAGTTTCTTGTTCGGGACTATGAAAGTTCTTGTAAAACGAAGCTGTTTAGTTCAATTTTCATCAATTTTTTTTTTTTGGAAGATAAATTTTTTTCAAGTTTTTACCTTTAAAAATGTCAGGGACATAAAAAAAACATAGAGTCGAGGGTATAAAAGAAAATTGTGTTTTTTTTTGGGTGAAAAAAAAAATTTGTAACTTTTCATGTATGTATTTTAAGTTAAGGACTTTTTTTCCGTTTATGGTTTAGATTTTTATATTATACGAGTATTTATATATAGGAAATGTTCTTCAAAATTGTCAGACACTTTTATACATAATATAACAGAAAGAAAAGAAATATTATGTACATTTCCATTAAGAAAAAGTAGTAGGTACATAAAATAATAATATTAAAAAAAAAGAAATTGTCAAATAAATTTTGATGAGAAAGAAATTAAATTATGTGCAAAGAAAATGCTGTAAATTTTTTTTTTTTTATGAAAATGTAAACAGAAATGAAAATTTTATAAAAAATAAATATTGACTTTTAGATTATTAAAAATATTTAACAGTAACTGTAATTGATCGCTTTGAGATTTATTTTCAAGATTTTTTATTAATATCCATTTTTATTTTTTGGGGTGGGGAGGGGGAATTAAATAATTTGAATTGTGTTTTTTTTATTTGGCATCTTGATCCAAAATGATTTATGTCTTCATTTATGAAATATGATTTATTTAATTCTATCGAAGAAAGAGACTTAATTAATTATTAACTTAAAATTTACAAGCTAAATGGAAAATTAAATTTTACACTACCAAATTGAATAAATATTACTGAGAAATTTTAGATTTTATAAATTGAATTTTAGATAAATTCTTCATCTAAGAAATTGTGAAGATATAAAAATGCAATTTGTAATCTTATCTATAAGAGAAATTTAAATTTTACTGAATTTATTTAGTAAATTATTATTAAATAATATTCTATAATATGTAATTAATTTTATCATAAGAATTTTAAATAAAAGTCACCAATGAAAACCAATAATTTTGTTATATTAGAAAATAAAAATGTCATATAAATTGAATCTTTATTACCCAAATTTTTCGCAAAATTCACAATAAATTAAACTTGACTTCTTTTATATAATCATATAAAAAAGAAGAAGAAAATGTCACTGTCAATATTACCAAATCCTAAATCTTTATATACACAAAGAATTACCCTAAAAATTACCCCAAAAAGCTAAAAACCACATATACATAACTTTTGTTTATTTTTTTCACACTTCATTAAATCAACTTTAGTATCCTCTTTAATTCAAACCATTTCCCTCCTCAACCCACAAAAGAAAAGGATTTTCTTCTACATACATATAAAAAAAAGGAAAACGATACTTTTTATATATCCATAAATTTTCCCAAAAAGAAAATTTCCAAACTTTATCTTTCTTGTTGTATTTTTTTTTTTTTCTTCCTTCTGTTTAATAGTTTTTCTTTGCCAATAATTTTTCTCATATTTCTTTTCGAGTATAATACGAAAAAAAAAATTGTTAATAATTTTAAATATTCACACAATTTCCGACATTTCTTTGTCTTATTTCACCCCAAAAAAAAATCTATTTTATTGTGGTTACAATGGAGATGAGAAGAATTTTCCAAGACCAAAACTTATCATAATATTTGAAAATTCAACTTATGGTTTTTTTTTTATTTTTCCAAATGATAATACAATTTAATATTTTCATCGTGTTTGGGTGTTCATAAAAATTTTATAAATCTGGTTACAAAACAAAAAAACATATTGGAAAATGAATATTTGATTATGGAAAAATATTATGAAAATTTTATGTATATAGAAAAGAATTTTTCTTCGTTTTTAAAAAGATATGCTAAATATTATTAAAAAATTGTAAATTTATGAAAAACTGAAATTCAATATAGCTAAAAATTTAATTACATAATTTAATACGGTAGTAAAAAACAGTTTTTTTTTTTTAAATAATTGCAAAAAAAATGGATTTTATTTTAGCAAAATTATGAAATTTAATATTCTTTCAGTTTGCATAAAATGAAGCTTTGAAATACAATTAATTTATAATTGAAGTTTTTGAATTGTAATGCCTGAGTTAAACTCGACGGCGTTTCAACGGCGTTCATGCTGTGAACTGTCAAAAAAAAGTTAAAATATATAAATCTATATGAAATCAGATAAACTCAACGATATGGAACGGCGTTCTTTAAAAAAGTTCAATTTATTTCTACTTCAACGGCATTAAATGACATTTTGAAATGTTACTTCGATGAAAAAAAAGTTCAATTAATTTGTTTGTCAAATTCCTTGTTAAAAAATTTGAATAAATTTGAAAAAAAAAATTTTAATCATCGTCATCGTCTAATAATGAATTTAATTATGATAAATGTTTTAAAGAATTTTTATGTATAATTAAAGATATTGATATTATCAAAAACAATATAAAATTAAAATTCAATATTTATTATTATGACACTTCAATATTATTATATTCGATAAGAAAATGACAATGAACGGCTTTCAGTTTAACTACACAAATGAAGTGGACGCCGTCGATTCTTAGCGCCGTCGAGTTTAACTCCACTATAAAATAAAATTTTTCTATATTTATATTTACTATGGTTAAAGTTATGAAATAATTCTATATTGTATTAGAAAAAAATTGAAGTATTTTGAGCACATATTTATTATAATAAGCATTTTTGCATATACTTCTATTTAATATATGATTTCTTCATTACTTACAAGAATTCAAGTAGTTGCACTTAAAATATTTTTTATTAAAAACAAAAAATAAACAATTCTAATTAAATAATTAATTTGAAAAATTATTCATTGTTCCTTAAATTTATAATTGTATTAAATTAATTGGTAAACTTTAACTAGAAAATATACTTTTCAAATTATGTAATTTCAGATTACATTATACACCATTATGAATCAAATTGTAAAAACTTCACTAATTGGGAGAAAATATTTAACTAAAAATTTATAACATTTTCAGTTTAAGTTTCTTTTAATGCAATTTAAATTGCATTTCTTCCAAAATAAAGACGAACATCAGGAAAAAGATAAATTTGAATTGGAAAAAAATTAAATTTAAATTTTAAAAATACCAATTTGACCTGGTAAATGATTTAACGTAAAGAAATATTTCGAAAAAAAATGTAAAAAAACAAAGTGAAATAATTAAATTTTACTAGCTAAGTTACAAAAGATTAAATTATATTTTTACAAGTGTAAAACTACGATACAAAAATATTTTTTCTCAATCAATTCTGTTTGGTTGGTTTAAAAATTTACTTCTTTTGGATAATAAATTCAATTTAAAAAAAAACAGAATATTTACAAAAATAATTGAATAAATCACTTTAATTAAATAATTAGTCTTATATAGCTACTTCAATATCCTTTGCCATTATTTTTAATAAATTACCAAAAACAAAAGTAAAAATATTATAAATTCATGTTAATTTATTTCCAAATGTCACATTTCCAACAACGAAAAATTAATATTATTAAAAGTTATTACCATTTTATATTCATATAAAAATTATAATAAAAATTATCACAAAAATGTATATATTAAAATATTTTACGAACAACAAACCGTATTGGAAAATCTCAAAGGATATAAACGTTATCATTTCATCACTTCTAATGTTCCTCCTTTTTAACCGTTGAAAAAGTGTCAAACAATTTCTCAGTAAAACAAAAAAAAACAGCCATTATATTAAATAATACTGTTAAGGGATCATTATTTTATATTAAGAGTTTTCCATAAAGGACATCACAATGCAAAATTGATACAAAATTTTGGCTCTCAACAAACCAACAACAAAATTTTGATATACATAACAAAATTTAAATAAAATTTTTACAATAGCACAAGGACATAATTTTTAGAATTACTTTATTTTATTTTTTTTTTGCTTTATGCGCTCGACAGAAAAAAAAGGATAATAAAAAGGACTTGGAATAAAATGTTAGTACACTAAATTATAAAAACAGTTTTTTTTTTGCTGTTGTTGTTGTAGAAAATTCTCATGTGACTTACCTCGAAAAAGATGTAGGATCAGAGCAGCCTTAAAAAGGCCGTGTAAATCCATTTTTTATGACAGCTAATGTTTTCCATTACATTTTTTATGATATTTTAATATTAAATTTTTTTTGTTATTGTTATTATTATTATAAAAAAAAATAATTTAAAATAAAACAAAAACAAAATACAAGCTTTATTTTTAAAGCTTTTAGTTGGTAAATCCCAAAAGGAATAACTTTTTTTCACTTTAGAAAAATTATTTCTTTTTCTTCTTTTTTTCTATACTTTAATTTTATTTAATTTTTTTAAAAAGGATATTTTTTTTTTATATTCCATTTTTGTTTCACTAAATATTATACTTTTTTCTCCTTGTTTTAATCCTTTGATATTAATATAATTTTCATATATGTTCAAAGGACATTTTTTTTGTTGTTGTCTTAACTATAATAAAAAAATAAAAAATTCACTGTTGAAGGTAAAAAAAAAAGGATAAATTAATGTAGGATTTTTTTTTTAATATTTTTATGAAGCATTTTTTATTATTTTTTTTAATGTATACACTTAAAAATTTTTAAAAGGAAAAAAACTTTTATTAAATTAAAAAAAAAAATTCATTTTAGTTAAAATGGAAATAAAAAAAAAAAGATTTTCCCTTTTTTTCTATATAATTGAATAAAAAATTTTCTGTTTTGACTGAGAATATATTTTGAAAATATTTCAGAAAAACTGAAAACTATGCAATTATTATGTTTTCTGGAAATTGTAGAAATAAAATTTGTTAAAATTTGAGATGATTTTGCATTTTTGTTGTGCTGAAGATTAATGGAAAAGTTTTTAAATTAAAAAAGTTCTTTAGGAAAATGCAAAATATTTTGTAGAATATTTTTTTTTTTTGAAAATTATTGTTTTTTTTTTTATATAGAAGAAATTTGAAATTTTTGAATGAATTTTAATTTTGATCGGGTGTAGAATGGAAGATTTAATGAAATACAAGTTTGATTTAAAATTTGTAGTTATACGAGGTGCATAAATGTTTGCCTTTTCCTGAAACTTGTAGTGAGTTTCTATAAAACTTTATATACCAGTTTTCGGAAACTCAGCTCAATTCGAAATTGAGCGAATAAGAAATATGGTAATTTTCATTTCGTCTTCTTTTTAAATATAAATCTAACCTAATACCAAAGACTACATATATAATATTTATATTATCCAAGCCTCAATCTATACCAATAGGTTACAACAGGTTAGAATAGTTTAAAATAGGTAACAACATATTCTATCTACATATACTTAAATTCGTTCAACAGATTTTCTAAAAACCCTGTATAAATAATGTTAAAATATCGATAAATGTATCACCAAATTGAAAGTATTTATACCTAAATAATATTTCCAACTTTACAGAATTCATAAAAAAAAAAGTTTATATTAAATAAATATTGAACTGTAATAAACTTTTAATTAGACTATACCCAAAATAATTAAAATGAAATTTCATTTAATAAAAAAAAACATGAGATTAAAATTATTTGAATTAACTTTTTGGGCTTAAAATATAATGTCAACTTATCTGTAATTTTTGATATTATTATATGGAAATTTCATGTAAACTGTAATGATTTTTCTTTTGTATGTTTATTTATTTTATTGAATTTATTCTAAAAGTAATATTTCCACTTTAAATGAATTTACATATGTAATTTATACCATAATAATTAAATTAATTTAAAACTTTCAGGAAAACTTAAAAAAAAAAAATATTTAGACTTTAGTTTTTCATTTAACAAATTTAAAAATCATAACACGAATTTTTTTAAAAATCATAAACATGATTTTTTCCCCCAAAATTATTGAAGCACATAAATGTATGCAAAAAAAATTGAAAAAATTGAACATAATCCGACCACGAACGCTCCCATAAAGGAAAAATATTTGTGTAGGGTGTTCTTAATATTTTTTTCTTCTTTGGCAATTCAAATTTTTGAATGTAAATAGAAGAACCCATTTTCCACCCTTAAATACTGGAACCCTAAAAAAAAAAAAAAATTGTATATTCCCTTTTTTTCAAGGAGTTTTGTTTATTTTATAATATTTTTTTTTTCATCCTGTTTCTATGGAACGTTTTATTTTCCATTCCTAGTGTTTATATAAAAATGAGAGATGAAGGATTTTTGAACTTTGACCTGATTATATTTTTTTTTACCTCTTGTACAGTTTTGTTGTTGTTATTTATTTTTTTTACTCATAGATCCTTGTTGGATTTATATAAATTTTCTTAATGTAAATGTATTTGAGTGTATGACAGGAGGCCTTTAATTATTTGGAACTTGAATTAATAAAAGAAGGAATACTTTCAATATGGATGCGGCATACATTATGTAGAAAACTATTATGTGTATAGAATGACACTGTAAAAGAAAAATCAAGTTAAGTGTTAGTGACATGAAAAAGTTTGTCTTTTTTAAAGTATAATATGTAAAAGGAATCATCGGTCTGTTCTTAATTTTAATTCCCTCTAGTTTATACGGTCTTGTTTGCCTTCAAGAATTTTGCAATGAGTTAAGAGTTTTTTTTTTGGAATGAGTTAAAAGTTGAGCTAAAAAGTTGTTACCAAAGTAAAATAGCGAAAATTAAGTGGGAATAAAATTCTATGTAAAAAAAACTTCTAATTTTAATTAACATATTATTACAGGTTGAAAGTATTAATTAGATAGAAAAGTGTAGCTAAAAAATGATGTACATATATAAAAATATTTAAGAAATTTTGGAAATTTTTAAATTTCTAGTGGGACATCGAAAGTTTAATTTAATTTGTATTATTTTTAAAGTAATTAAATTCATAATTTATCTTTTTAGCTGATTAATTATATGTGATAATTTAGAGTGAAATTCTTAACTAATCATTATATAATTTATAGTCAAAGATTGATAAGGGATATGTCAGTAACCATAAATCCACTATACAGAACGAAATATTTCGTTGGTTCTTTCATATCGTGTCTAAAGCACCGTTTAATGCTACTGTTCAAGAATTCTTTTTTATAAAAAGTGCCTTCACATTATTTTCGAAGAATACTAGGTTGAGCTCCTGACTTAAAGTCAAATTTCAATCTAATTTTAGTAATTTTAATTTTGGATTGAAGTCTTTTTTCCAGCTGCAGGGTATATTGCGTAAAGTGATTTGTGACTATCAACTGTCACATATTATAATATTGCAAAGAAATTTCTATGCAAAATTGTAAGATGTGATAGTTGATCGTCACAAATCACTTTTCTTAATAGCAAATATAATGTACTTTTTCACTGAAGAGTTTTGTACCCATTAAATAGTTCAAAATTGTATTTGTAACCCTCCAACTAAAACATTAAAATTAATCGAAAAAATTTCAATTATAAGTATTAAAAGAAACAAGGATTTGAATAATTTCTTATGCTTTATTAAATTTCTTAATAAAATTCTTCAAATTAAAATCAATAAAACTGAAATTATTATTTAAATTCTAAAAGAAAAATAAATAATTTTTTTAATTGATTTTCTTCAATTATTCCATCATCCTCTTTTAAATTTTTTTCAATTAGTATGATTAAATCAGGATATTTTATAATTCACTTCACGTATAAAATTCACCACACAACATAAAAATTATAATAGAATATATTTTTTTTTTAATTTTCATAAATATTTGAAAAAAAACTTATTATAAAATACGCCAAGCAACATCACAATATATAAAAAAAGGATTTTTTTATTCAATTTTTCTGTCAAAAAAGTGCACATCCTTTTTTTCTCTATCCTCTACCTACACAGTTTATTATAAAAGTATTTTAAATTCCCACAGGTACAAAAAACTGATTATTTTTTTAAAAAAAATATTTCTGTTTGAATATTGGCGCATTAATTTTCAGGATTATTTTCCTACTGCAATACACAACAAAATCATGAAAAAGGATAATAAACAACAACAACAAATCATATTTTTTTTTGTATAAATGACAAAAAAAAAATTCAATTTTAATATAAATCAGATTTTTATCACATAAATTAATTTGAAAAATTTTTCAACACTTCAACAAACAATTTGAATTTTTTGAAACTTTTTCAATTTCCTCATATAATATCCTTAATATAATTTATACATATAAGTATTTTTACATTTTTATATAGAATTTTCCGTATAATTTGAACACTGAATTTTAAATTAAATAAAAAAAAATTTTTTTCACATTTTTATTTAACGAAAGGATACAGCAAATTCATCTGCTTCAGTACAAATCTGAGAAAGGACTAAATCTTTTTTTTTTGTTATTCTCCTAAAATATGAAAAAAGGATGTTTAACTTGCTGTTATTTTTATTCAATGAATTGACAAACAATTTTATCTTTCTAAGTTGAAATCATTTTCTATGTTACAGATTAATTTTGAGTGTCGTAGGATAATTTTTTGTTGTTTTTTTTTTTTGAGAAAAATGGAGAAATTCAAAATAAAGCTTTTCTGTTGTTGTTGTTATTAGATCTCTTAACTTTTACAGAGCTTAGTTAACTGATATAATATATTCTGCAGTATCTTTCGTGTCGTATACAGTAAACATTTATCGAAATATTTTATGATAAAAAAAAAGGAAGTTGTAAAGTTCAAAAGCCAAAAAGTGAATATAAAATATATATAAAAAAAACTTGAAAGATAAATACGAAATTTATTAAGGTATTTAAAAGGAGAAAAGATTATTATATAAATTTATTACCTTTATGGTTTTCTTGGAGAAACAATAAAAAATTTATTGAAGAGAGAGAGAAAGAGTTTTTGTGTGTAAGAAACTTTTGCAGATTGTTTTTTTAAAGATAAAATAAAGGATAAGATAAGCTTTTTTTTTTTTTCTTCTTCTTCAAAGTTTATGAAAAGCAACAAGAATAAAAATATGTATACAACATGAAATTATCATAAATGTGCAACATTGTATATCAGAATTTTCTTATTCAATATTTTTGATGTAAAATTTTGTATTTTAAGTATACTTTTAAAAGTAATAATGTGGGTTTGAATTATTGTTGTATGTGTGGTGTGAGGAATATATAATGCACTTAATGATTCTTTTAGAAGAGTAACTAAATAAAAAAATTCTTTTTTGCCTTTTAAGAAAATGTATAAATAATGACATGGGAAATTATAATACTTAGAAAATTGCATAAATTTTATAAATTGTTAACAACCTTTTAGAAAACATGATTTAAGAGTTTTAAGAATTTTCAATTTTGAAGTGTTAATATGGCTCACATTTCTGAAAAAGTTTTTTGTACAAAAGTTTGATGATAAAATATACATTGAAAATTATGAAAATTATGTAAAAATTTTTTTGTTCTATATAGATTAAGCTTAGTCATATAATATTTATTTAAGAACATGAAATGTAATCCAAAATTAATTATGATTTTGTTCTTTAGCTTAAAAAATATAAAAGATTGTTAGTTTTACTGAAATAAGTAAACTAAATAGCAGGTAATGATGACAGACATAATTTTTTTGTAACATTGTATAGGGAGAGAGAGTCTATCAAATCAAATTCATTAGAAAAGTAGGATGAGTAGATTCTGTTATAGGAGCAAATGAAACATTGACTCGAACAGCTGCTCAGTAATTAAGAACATAAAAATTGGTCTTAGTGCCAGTCCCCTTTCAATTCAAACCAGCCAACCATCCACATCAGGACTAATTTTATATGCCAACATTCTTAAATATAATCTTTTTTTTATACTTAATCAAAGTTCTAATTAAAAATTCTAGCAAATATAAATTCTTGCAATTAATTCTCAGAAACTAAATATTTGTCTACTCGACATAAACTTTTTTTTTTTTAATTTTCTAGTATAATTAAATATTTGTCAAAAAAATTTCATAATTTCAATTTTTATTTTCTTTGCGCCATTTTATGAAAATAATAAAAATTCATAAAAAACTTTTCTATATAACAAAAAAAAAATCTCCCAAAAATATTAATAAATTTTACTGCAGTTTCATTTCATTTTAATATCATAAAATCATCATCATAAATTAAGCTCAGCTAAAAAACAACAACAAAAAACCTTAAAGTATTTTGCAAACACCTATAAAAAATATTATTATATAATAGCAGAGTCAGTGGGTTGGAAAAATATTACCCCCCAACCTCCAATTTTAGTAAATACAAAAAAAAGTCATGCCATTTATTTTTTTAATGTTTCGAATACATCAAAACATTAATATTTAAATCAGAACAAACATTAAATCTGGGATTGTCTTTCAAATTTTATTAGGGGTGGTAAAAATTGCAATGACGTTTTGGTCGGATTAAACGCGGACATGAGAAAATTGTGATATGGTGTGTAGATTTTTACAGGATTTTGTTGGGTAATAGATATAGCAATAGTTTAACATTTTTTTTGTGCTTTATAATTATTAAAAAAAAGGGGTGGTGAATGGTTGTTTAGTTTTTTTTTTGAAGAGCTCTTAAAGTGCAATGGCAGCAAATTTCTGTACGTTTTTAGTTATATAATATTATAGTATTTAAAAGAAAAGGCTTGTATTTTGTACTCATATTGGAATGCCCGATTGGAATATTGTCGACAACTTTTCTATTTATATCATTCTATTTATATCATTGCAAGTTTTGTGGTATCATAGTTTTTTTTACGTACTCAAGTTTGTTTTATTTTTTTAAATAGTATGCAGACATTAGAATAATTAACAGTATTTTATGCCATATCATGCCAAAAAGTATAGTACCTGAAAACCCTTTGGAAATTGCACTCTTTCAAAAGGAAAATATTAAAATTTGGCTCATATAAAAGTCAATATTGAAATTAGTCATAATGGATTTATAATTAACTTTAATCATCGTCATAATGGATTTTATAATCAACTTTAATCATCGTCTGAAGCTGAAGGTAATTAGCCTATTCTCTTGGACTTACATATATATAATTTCATATAGTCTCAATGTCACTGGAAGTGAGGAGAATGTAGTAAGTCTCATTTTAAAATGAGATTTACTTTATATTAAATTTTGATCAGTTTTTGCAGAACTGAGGTTCGATTCCCAAATAGACTAACAAAAATCATTATGGTATAACAGAATCTATAAAGTCCATTATAGTCGTTTACTATGTCCATTATGTTGACAGTACAGACATCATTAGGGTCCAACAGTGTCTAGTTCACTGTGTCCTTAATATGGTCTCACATTTTGCATAATTATACTAAAAGTCTGCTCGCAAAACTAGACTAACCAGACAGAATAAAAACGAAGATAGAATTAATAAATTCATTTTCAATTTGACATCATTTTTTCTACAGCAAAATAAAAAAATTGTTATTGTGTGAAAGCATGACAGTGAGATGAAAACTCTATGGTTTTTCATTTCATTCTAAAAAAAAATTTAATTATTTTTTTACCATGTTTTGTTAAAAAATGAATATTCATAGAAGCATGCAGAAAGTTTATTTGTATATGTATGTACATTTATTATTTTGTAGTTATATTTATTGCAATTTTCTACATTCAAATCTAACAATATCTAAAATAAAAATATATAAACAGAAAATCTCTCTGCCCAAAACATCTGGTTTGTAGAATTTCTAGAGACAAAAAAAAAATAATCTTTTTCAGTGTTGGAGACTAAAGGAATTTTTATTATTGATTTTTTGTATATAGGATCTTCCTCCCATCATATACAATTTTCCTACTATACAAGAGTCATTAGTATAACAACCTATAAAAAAATGTTGGTGGTGATGGATAATGAAAAATGCATATTTTTATACTACTATATGTATACAATTTTGTGGAACTGTCGGATAAAGCAGAAAAATAATATTGTTTGTATAAGTAAAAAAGCAATATTGTGGTAGGTTAAGGGACGAAATACTTGAATATTTAATTAGAAAGGGAAAAAAAATTGGAATTGAGAGAATATTGTTACAATCAAATAATATATAAAATATTGCAAATATTTATTATTGTTATTATGTAGTTGCAATTGCCAATGTTGGATATTACGATTGATAAGTAGAAAATTGAGGTATGCAGATATATTTGTGTAAATTTGAATCCAAGTTCAATGTACCATAAAATTTCATAAATATCTGAGAAATTTAATTTATATTTCGTCAAAGTGAATTTTAAATTTCATCAAAATGATTTTGCACAAACGATTTAATTAATTTACCTTTACATTAGAATTTCACTATAAGTTTTGCATAATATTTAATTAAGAGTAACTCCACAAAAATTCGGTTTAACTAAAATTTACTTTACATATTTCACTAAAAAGTTACTTCAATTTCACTAAATGTGTCCGCAATTTTAACCAACAATAATTTCATTAATTCTTAATATACTTATAATTTTTAACGGATCATATTTACCATTATAAATTCAATTTTAAATAAATTCAACAGAAACTTTAACTTATATTGACTATAATTTCAGTCAGCTCTAGAAATATTCGAATAAACTTTGAAAATAATATACTTTTTTTCCAAAATCAACTAAATTTTCATTTACAATTTTACTCAGAAAATGTATATTAATCATATATGATTCTCTATTAATATCCAAATTATATTAGAAATAGACTTTTCGGGAATACATAATAAAATAAATTAAAATAAATTGCCTAAAGCTGTTTAATCATCTGCATCGCGACAAAATTTCTGCATCACATATTACAATACAAGAAATAAAAATTGTATTTCAATTTTAAATAATATTGGATTATCTTTCCCATTTTGCCATAGATAAAATATTATTAAAGTATTTATATATACTTATATTGGATTAAAATGTGTCAAAATTGAAATTAAGATGAAAATATATTTAAATGCATATTCAGCATTTAAGTATAATTTAGTTTTAATTCATATATATAATAACTATAAATATATAATCTACATTTAAATCTATATATTTCTAGGAATAAACTGCATCCGTGCATGATAACAGAAATTTTCAGACTGGACATTATACTATAAAATTATACAACTAGTAAAATATAAAAGTATATTATGTCCATTTAAAGGATTCACCAGGAATCAATAATTCTGAATTAAAGCTGCATTAATACAAACACCCAAAATATTATATGCACACAGCCACACAATGATATATATGTGTAAACATTTTACAAATAATTTTCAAAATGAATATTTTTTTTGTTGAACCAAAAATACTATAAAATTTTACTATACTGTGTGTAGTACACATAACACATGTGATTTTCTATGGAGAGTAAACTACATAATATATTATGCAAAACAAAAAAAAAAAATATGTCGAAATTACATAGCATAACAATTTTCGGACATAGCATAGCCAGCCATTCGATACAACATTTTTTTTTTGTATATAATTTTTTTTTCTAGGATAAAGGATGATTCGTTATTTATTTTTTATACACACATGATTTTCAGGAATTATTTTTGTTGTTGTTATGTATTTAATTTAGAAATACCTTAAATGGCAACGTAAATATATAACAATAAAAAAAGTACATAATATAAATAAATTAAAATTAAATAAAAAGAGGAAATTTTTCAGGTTTCCATTCATTAAAATGTAAATTCAGGATTTTACCATCGCTTTACCAATTATCAGCGCAAACATTCCACAGGACATATAGTAGAGAAATAGAGGAATAATTATAGAGTGTTACACTAAGAGAAATTTGACAGATAATCGAATTAAATTTATAAATTACTTTTGGATGGAAAGAAAATTGAAATTACAAATTTAAAGTTCGTATTAAAGCGTTTCCAGATTGATTAAATAACTGGTCTTCTTACAATTTAAATTAGACTTTTTGGAAAAAGATTGAATTTAATTTGTGAATAGGACGAATTTGGTTCAGGATAAGACAAATTTGAATTATGAGAAAGCCAATTTGACCCGAAAATCATTTGTTAGACTAACTCAATTTTGTTAATAAATTCATGAGATTATTTTTAGACAATTTCTTTATGCAACAAAAGTTAAATAGATTTTTGGATTATTTTATTAATACTTAATTCATTAAATTCATTTACCGTCGACAAATTTTAACCATTTTTTAGTCAATAAATAATTGGGGACTAATTAAATATTAGATGCAATAAATTTTTACTAGTTTTTTTAATACTAGGAAAATAAAATGATTTTGCACGGAAAATATTATTTTATAAATAACCAAACTAAAGAAATTGACAATTTAATAGTAAAACCATTAAAGTCAATTGTAAAATTTTTGCTCCTGCGATTAAAATAGTCTATATTTAATTATTACAAAGTTTCTAAATTAATTAAATAGTGTAAAAGTATCACAAATATTTTCTATAATATTGAAAAAATCAAATTTTTTCAATTAAATTTAAATTATAATAATTAATTTTAAAATTTAAAATAATCCAATTTCACTGCAATATTTTAAACAATTCATCAATTTTTTTATACACAATTTTTATAATTATATAAATTTTATTTTTTTATAATAAATTTTGTATATTAAATTATTTTCAATACTTTATTCTTTGAGTAATTAACAATTTTAATTGATTAAAAATTTCAAATGAAATTCTTTAAGTTTTTGTAAATTATAAAATTTCCATTATTTTATATTCATTTAAATTATTTTTTTTTTAAAAATTTCAAAACTAAATAAATGTCATTAAATTTCAGTGAAACTAATTATTTTTCATATTGCATTATATTTGTTTTCAGTGTAAAAATTTCAACCTGTGCTCACTTTTACATACAAAAAAGGGATGGACAAATAATGAAAAACTTGAAAATAAAAATAGAAAACTGAAAAAAAATAAAAAAATTTTTTAATAGTACACACAAACCACTTTACAAGTGATACAAAAAAAAAATTATAAAAATTTTCCGGTAATATTACAGTATTTTATCGATTTTTCTCGACATATTTTCCACAAAAAAAAAAATTGCAAATTTTCAAATTTTATATCCTCTTTTTTTTTATTGTTTTAATCGATTTTCATGTTGAACCTATAAAAGTTTATGTTAAATAATTTTTGACTCAAAAATTTTTCACCCCCAAAAACACAAAAAAAAAAAAATGATCACACAAACAGAAAAAGTTATAAGGTTTTTTTTTGTGTTGTCGCACAACTTGTATCCTTCCTAAACCGGTTTCTATATAATATTAAAAGTCTATATTTATTTAATGTGTTTGTACATATGTGTTTGAAAATTTCCTCAATGAAAAATGAAAAACATTTTTACGGAGGTTCTTTCTTTGCGGTTACACAAAAAAAAATATCCTTACAAGAATTTTTTTTCAAAGTGTTTTCCTTTCAAGTCAGACACACAAAAGAACAACAAGAATATAAAAAGATTTTATGTTCACAATTTCATTTAATAACCGAATCAGGACTTTCAGACAATCAACACGCACTGCCCGACTTTCGATTTGAAACTGAGATAACAGGGAGATGTAATTTTCTTCTTGTAGTGTAAATAATTGAATCCTTAATAGAGGGAAAAGTGTTATACCAAAAAGATTATAATGATTAAACAGAATCCAAAGCGCATGACTATCCGAAAAGTGGTATACACAATATTAAAACGTGAAAGGGTAAATTAAAATTAAATAAGAAAATTATATATTAAAAAATTTAATTGTAGAATTTAGGGAGGGAGTTAAATTATATAAGTGTTTTTCTTCTAATTTTCTTGCTTTTAAAAATTAATAACAATTTTCTCTTTTTAGGAGATACTTTTTCTTCCTTATCCCAATTTCAGATAAATATTGGTTGGTAGGTTCATAATTTTTCTTTTAATACAAATTTTCTAATTTGTATGTGCAGCTAAAAGTAGTAGTTTTACCCCAATGAAGGTATTACTAACTTAGTTCAGTGATGATATTTTTCCTCTAACTAAAAATAAAATTACAAATTTACCTTATTTTCTGTTAAATAATTAATTTTTCACAAATCTAGAATTTTTCAGTCTTTTAATATTCTAAAGTTTTATTAGCAAGTAGAGACATTTTAAACAAATTGTATCGAAAAAGAATTTTACTTGCAAAATTATTAAAATTCCTTATTTTGTCTATGTAGATAAAAGCTATTATATCCATGAACTTATGTACAAAAAAAATATTTCTGATAAAATATTTTGTTACTATATGTACGATACGAGTATATTTCGTACAATATTTTAAAACTATTTTATCATGAAAATTAATAATGTAAGCAAAAATTTCCGCGTAAGAATGTTATTAAATAAATTCCAAATAGCGTTGAATTTTACAGGATGAAAAATTCTTTTTTTTTTTATTTAAAAATAAAATTGTTTTTTTATGCATGCTTGTAAAACAATTTAAAATAGTAATTTAATATTTTTTTATAAATTTTACATTTAAAAAGATACTTCATATTTTTTTAATAAAAAAATTCATACTTGGTATTGAAATACTTAAGAAAAAATAAATTTCAATAACATATTTTAATTATGTGACAGTGCAAATATAAAATATAATTTTATGTATATAATAATTCACTTGTTTATAGGTCCAATGCTTGTTACAAAAAAAAAACCGTTCCACAAATCTGTCCTCCGATTATGCTCGGGAGAAGATGATTTTGCGGATAATATACTTTTCGAATTTGAAATTATATTGCTAGTAAAATATACACGTACGGACTTCCCGAGATCAAAAATCCAACCGGTTGTGATTTTCCAAAATAAATCGGTTAGGTAGCCAGTGCAAAAAAAATATCCTTTATAACTTCATTTAAATTTAAGTAATTTAATCAATTTGCTAGCATTTCCGATGCCTTAAATAAATTATATTATTAAGACAATAATTCCAATCTCCGTATATTAATTGTACAAAAGGATATTATTTACAAAGTTGTCGTGTTCGCGTTTTTTTAGAAATTTTTTATTCATAATAACCAAAATTTTGTCACTGATTTACATAATAAATAAAATAAAGCTTCTATTGAACTAAAATTTAAGACTGTGTCAATTGTATAAATTTAATTTCAAAAATAAAGATATTCAGATATAATTAAATAAAAAAATATATATTTAAATTCAATTTAATTTCAAAGTTTTGGAATTCATAAATACAGAAAATTTGCATAATTAAATATTCAAAAAATTTAAAATATTTCTAAATATATCAATAAATATTTAAATTTATATATCATTATTTATTTATGTTGATGGATACAACACCGTCGAGCTTTCTAGTATAAATACTTGATTTATATATAATTTTTGAAAAAAAAAAACAACTCATTATTTAGGTAGTAAATTGAAATGAACCTGTCAGAATAATCAATTTTCATTTATATAAATGCTGCAACATGTGGTTGCATTATAATAATAAATTATAGAACCGAAAATTTAAAATCTAGAAAAGATTCATTGACTCACAAACCAAAAAATTTAATTGTGGATATAATCAAATATTTATTTAAATTTAAATTATAACCAGAATTTTTATTAAATTTAAAATTAAATTTAAAATCATAAAATTTAATTTTAAACAAATTTTTTTTCGTTTTGAAAAATTTTATTGAAAAATTAAAAAGTTTTTAAGTTTAAATTATTTGTAGAAGATTTTTATTTAATAAATTATTTATTTAATTTCTTTTTTTTTTAATATTAACTTTATGCAAATAAAAAAAAATGGAAGATTTATTTTATGCAAAAAAATGTTTTATACAATTTAAGTATAGTATTAAAATTTTGTCATTGATATTCATAGAAGTTTGTATTAAAAAATATACAAAAATATTTGTTATACCATGTTTTATACAGAAACAAGTAAGTTTTTCAATCTCTAGAGGATATTTTCATATTATAATTCCGATTTCGTTTCTGTATAAAGAATAACTTTCTTTGGAATAAAAAAGAAAACGTAACATAAAACTATGATATTTTTCTAAAGTTTTTATACTGACAAAAAGTTAGAAATTATTTATATTATTTTTAACAGAAAGTTTCCTTGAAAAAGTTTATTTATATTTTTGTTGTTGAAATATTTTTCATACTTTTGGAATTTTCAGTATATTTGGAATTACTAATACATATTATATAATTTTTTGAATATTTTCATATATTTGATATTTATACAAATTTATAGGTTAAATTTAAAATGATTAATTTAACAAATAAAGACTTTCAGATATATACGAAATATTTGACTGAAATGATATTTTTTTGAAAAAGTGAAAATCAGAATGTGAAAAATCCTTAAATTATTGAAATGTACTTTAAGACTCTAATTTTAGTTATATTCTTACTCGATGTGTGTAACTAGAGAGCCAATGCCGAGATAATTGAAAATTGTCATATAAATATATAACCTGCGTCGTATCTATGCTAGGCGTCGTCATAAATTCTAAATTTCTAGTAGAATGACCAATTTATTGAAGGTAGCGTCTTTATAAGAACCCTAGGCTTTATTATTGTACTTAAAATTAAATTATTACCAAAATTTTGACCGAATTAATTAAAATTAAATAATTACCAAGTTTTACCAAAATAAATTACGTTTCATTTAATAATAGAACTTTGCCATCATTCTCAGTGTTTTGTCTGCTAACAGAAAATACTTTATTTAGGGGACAAATATTTTAATCTTTAAAAATACTTAAATTTTTCCATCCAATTATTTTTTCTTCTAAAAAATTTTCTATATAACAACCTAAAAAATTTCTCATGTGGGTTGCAGAATTTGGTTTGTTTCTTTATTTTATTTTGAAATATTGTCTACGTATTAATTTTCATGAAAAATCTTTCAACATTTAAAAAATATCAACACCCCTTGAAGAAGAAAATTATATCCTTTTTTTGTGCAAGACAAACAAAAAGAAATTAATTTACATGATTTACACATAAAAATTATATATATTTTTTTTTCATTTTAATTAATGATTAAAAATATAAAAAATTGCCAAAAATAACAAAACATTTACTTACGTTGCTAATTAATTATTTTAACCATCATTTTTTTCCTTTTATCCTTCCTAAGGATTGTCGTTGTTTTCTAAAAATAAAAAGATATTTAAGAAAACTTTTTCGCTGGGAAAAAAAAAGACAATGAAAATCTTTTAAAAAGTCAGAGCTCCTCTTTATGTTTTAATTAGATTTTTCATTAACAAAACTTTTTCTAATTTCAAAACGATGAGGAAAAATTGTGTTAAAAATAAGAATCAACAAAAAACAAATAAATGGAAAGAAAAAAGTTTTGGACTTGTCAGGAAAATTCACTCTCTTCTACATTTAAAAGTAAATCGAAAATTATTCTTTAATGATGTGAAGGCAAAGAACACTAAAAATTCCATAATATCCATTGAAAAAAAAAAAATAAAGAAAAAAAAATGAATTACATTGTAGGATTATGCCCAAAGGACAAAAGGAAAAAAAATGGAAAATTGTTAAAAATAGTACAGAAAAATTAATGTAACTTTTTTATTCTTATGCTTCGCCAACGGTGCAAATAAATGTTAGAAAATGACTTTAATTTAGTAGTAGGACCGGAATATCCTTTAAAATTATTATAATTTTCTTCCTTTATTTTAGGGAAATTTACATGGAAGAAATTATGAATGTTCATTAAGAATTTAATAGGATATTTCAGTTTTATTTTTATGTTAAACTTTTGTAAATTTTCTTAATTTTATAAATTATAAAATTTCTTTGATAAAATTTTCTTGAAAAATCCGCTTATTATCAATTTTTTTTTAGGGTTAAAATAACCTGGATTTCTATTGCAAAGAATTTTTTTTGAAAATGGAAATTTAATTGTGGAAATTCGAATAGCTTAAATCAGTACAAATAAATGCATTTTAATGGTTTCATTCATTTAGAGATTATGTACAATGAAAAATACAAGGAAATTTCATTTAATTCTACGAATTAATAAGATTATTTTTGAAAATTTAATTCCTAATTACTTAATTGTATATATATACATAGAAAAGTTTTAGATTTTATTTTCTATTTGGGTTTAGGTCAGATTTCTTCAAATTTATTCATTTGAAAGCAATGTCAGGCATTATTATTATTTGATTTGTAAAAAAACATAGCTTCTATTGCATTATATTTCGGTCCAGCAGAAAAGTTTTTTTTTCTCCAAATGAGATATTCGAAGCGAGAGTTTGTTGAATAGGTCTACGAATGAAGTTTGGTGAATAGGTCTATGAATGAATCAGTTCACTGATGAATCTATAATCTATTTCTCAAGTGAGAAAGCAACTTGAGATGCAATCAATGTCGTGAACTGAAATATTTAATCGATTATTAGATTATGAAAAGAAAGTTTCTGTAATTAAAGTAAATGAACTGTTCTAGAGAATGCAATGTCATGACGACATATTACCTCCAAGAATTAAATAATATAGATTTCAGCTTAAGGTATATGTTAATATTATCTTTTTATTACCAATTTTCTACAGATCAAGAAAATTACTTATTGAAATTCTTTTACTAATTCTAAATTATATTTAAACAACATTTAAATCCCAGAAAAAAACTCTCTGAATTACACTTCCTATAAGTTCAAATTTTTATGAATATATTTTCATGAAAAATTCTATACAATTAATTGAATTCTATTCGACTTCGAATAACATTAAGAAAAAATACAAAAAAAAAGCAACGAATTTTTCATAATAAAAAATAATAATGAGTATACCAAAAAAAAATCCTTTTGTAAGTTTTCCCATTATACTTAAAAGTAATCATCCTTTGCGTGTACCCCAGGTTAGAGAGAATGGGAAACAAATTATAATCCTGGCAACGACAGGAATAAACTTAAGAATTAAATTTCTTATTTTCCATTAATTTTTTTTTTTATGTTGCGAAAATGATTTTTTTTTTACTGATAATAAGGATTTTATTTTTTTGCAAAAAAAAAAAAACAAGAAGGAAAAAAGTCCTTAAAATATTATTATATTTTTGAAACTTGTTCAATTTTATTTCCTGGTAAGTGTAGGAGAGTTTAAATTTTTGGGGAAATGATGAAAAATCTTATATAAAATAATAGATTATTTTCTGGGTTCTTGTATTTTTTTCTAGATTTTGAAATTAAAAGAAAATGTTTGTCCTTTTTAATTTAGTCGGTTGGTTATTTTCAAAAACAGAAAAAAAATTTTTTTTTGTGTATTAACGAAACAAAAAAGTTTAATTGACTTTATGGTAAAATAAAGATAATTAAGAATTAAAGTTAAATTTTGAGGTTTTATTCATTTTTATCTTATGTAAATCTAATTGAGTTTTTATTATTTACAGATTTAAGATGAAATTTTACTTTGGATTTGGTATATAAAAGTTTATAAAAAAATTAATGATAATTTTTTATTACATTTCCATAAATTTTATTTTAGAGACTTTTTGAAATTTTATACAAAATATAATGAATTTTATATTTAGAATAGAATTCAAATTCCATAATTTATTACAACTATCCCGACTTGTGATTTTTATATATTGTAACACACAATCGGCTTCAAATGCCAATTAATATCTGCCAGTAAGATTTGCTTTCAATTTAGTTAAAATTTATTGTCCATCATTTTTAATTTATTTTGTTTATTCGCTGCAGTATTGTTGGCAACCCTACGCTGTTGCTGCGGTATTGGAAGGCAATAGGTAATATTATATTGGCAAGCAATATTATTGTACAATAGTAGTGTTGGTACCAAACAGGCAAATTAAGTATGATAGTTAATATCATTATTGTACTAAATCACTTTTTACTATGTCAGTTTTTAAATTGTAAATTAAATATTCCGAAGAATATATATGTTAAAAAATCATAATTATTACAATTTGCCCTATTTTTCATTTAATATATGAAATATGAAAAATTGAAACTAATTAGTCCAATGTAAATATGTCGTTCTATGAAGAAAAAAAAATGAAAATTAAATGTTTTCATTTCATAAATCTAATAAATTTTCTTATAATTAAATTATACAAAACATAACACCCAGAAAATAATTTTAAAGTCTCTGTTTTGTTGTTGTTTGTGTTGTTTTTATTTATGAAAATTCATAATTTCAGTTTTTTCAGATTTGTTGTTGTTGATATTTTCTTTCACCCTTCAATTTTAAAAACAGAATTGGAAATCCTTAAAAGGTTTTTACTCTCGTGATTTATAAATAAAATAAAATTTAAATTTCGTTGCCAACAGGAAATATTATATATATATATAGTAATGTAAGTATACAGTATTGTTACGTATTACGTATTACATATATATGTATGTAGCTAACAACCCTCGTTAATATTTAAATTTTATATTATTATTTTTATTTTTTTTTATTTCATTTTAAATTCCAGAAGCACAATGACTTCTTAAACACCCGAGTATTTGGTTTACCCTTAGGTTTCTGTTGTTGTTTTTTTTTTGTATATTTGGTTTGGATTATTTTCATATTTACTTTTTGCCGCAATTAAATTTTTAAGCTAAATTTATGTTATTATATTATGTATAGAAGTTGAGCATATAAATGAATTATGGAAAAGGGAGGAATATGATTGGTGGGGAACAGTTAATTGAGCATAAATGTGCGAATTATGTTGATTATAAATTTAAGAAGAAAAAAAAACGATGAGGTGAGAACGGAAAGCCCTTAAGTGATATATGATATTATATTTAAATATTTTAATCGTTTTTTTCGTATGGTATATACTACTGAAATTAAACTACTTCAAATTTAAACTTTCTAATCACTCTGGAAAGATTTATTCAAGATTATGTGATAGTGACAAATATGTATATGTATCACATCATAAAATATGTGAAAGAAATTTTAGGATGGAGTTAAATTATTATCAAGATAAATATTTTTAAAAATAAACAAATTATTGATAACAAAAATCGAGAATTTATATACCAAAATTTCGATTTCTACAATTTCATATTTCCAAGTGCATGTATACTTATACTTAGTTGATTACAATAAAGATTCTTTAATTTTGAATATGTTGATATTCTGATGGAAAATTATAAATTTTAATAGATGTATATATAAAATTTTACAATTCTTACACCATTAAAAGTATTTTTTTAACCCAATTATAAAATAGGTACTATTTTTAAAATTAAATAATAAATGAAATAATTTTATATAAAATCTTTCTTATTAACAAAGTATATTTTCATATACAATTTCTTGTTAGGGGTGAAAATCAATTACATAACTTTTCTTCATTCGTAAGTTTAGTTTATACAATTACGAAAGGTTGGAGAATCCTATTTGAATTTTATTAATTTCCTTAAGGAATATAAACGCAAGGGTAAAATAAAATATATAATAATTTGTAATGAAAGAAAAAAAAAACCGATTTTTTTTTATTCCTGAAACTTTTCTCGTTAGTTGGTTTTAAAAAAATATTAATTAACTTCGTTAACTGATTTAAAATAGTTTTTATTTTACATCATTATAAATTTTCTTATTAAAATGTAAATTTAAATTTATTTACAAAAATGTCGGAAATTACGTCAGAAATATTTTATCTGAATGATTATTCTTTGAAGACAATTTTACCACAAAATGGCAGCATGATGCAAAGTATATAATGTTGCGACACATTAGTAGACAACATACTGTTGTGACAATTTCTTGCATGAGACAGTAATCTCTTGTCTCATTCTTAATTTATATTGTATGTTAAATTTACAAGCAATATTTTTGAAAAGACCTCGAGTAAAAAAATTCATTGTCGTTAAGGATTACTCAGAAATTGACTTTAATAAGAAAAAAACTTGTTTAATTTGAAAAGTTTTAGAGTCACGGTAATTTTACAAACTTTTTACCTTATCCTTCGCTAAATGACTTTTACACCAATAAAATTTTTAACAATATAAAATTTTCAGGTGCAAATTGCATTTACCAAAAAAGTTTTATTACTGGAAATTAATTTTATATTTTGTGAAAGAAAAAACATTTTTAACTTTTATTTTTTTTTTTAATTTTTTATTTCATGATAGTTAAAGAAAAGTATAAAAAGTTTTCTCACTAAAATTTGAACAAAGTTTTACGTAGAAAATTTCGTATATATACATCGTTTAAGTTTTTTTTTTTTTTTTTTTAAAAGAAACCTCATTTCTAAAAGGATAATGTATCTTTAATGGAGAAAGTTAATTGAAATATCCTAAAAATATATTAACTATAGAAAAAAAAATGTATTTAAAAGCTGATAATAAATAAAATAAACAATTAGGAAAATATATAATGGAAAGTTTTCTTAAATTTTGACTATAGTTTTAAGAAATAACGAAAATATTTTCTCTATATTCTTTACTTTTACCTTGCAAAGGATATTAAAAGTTTAAATAGAAAAACTTAACTATATATAATATAAAGTTAAATCAATGGGAATCTGTAGTTCTGGAAATTTTATTTTTACACAAAATTTCGGATATAAATATCAAAAAGTAAAATTTAAATGCATAAAAAAAATAAATATAGAAAACTTTTCCGAAAACAAATGTGAAAAGTTTTGCTTGTATAAATTTTATAGAATGTTTTGATTTTTTTTTTCATGTTTGTTTTTATGGTTTCTCTACTGGGAAACCTCAAAGAGCCTTTATAAAATTGAAAAATAGAAGTAAAATTTATTGTTTAGTAATAGAAATTTCCAATTTATAAAAAAAGTTAAAAAAACTTTTTAGAAAATAAAAAAAGAAGAATATTTTTGTTAAGTTAAAGACAATCAAAAATGGTTTTAAATATTATAAAATAGTTTTTATAATGCTAATAATTATTATCCTTGCAACTGAATACAATAATAATAAACTTCTTATACATAATATACTTATATACTTCTTATACTCTTTAGTATTTTCAAAATAATTTCTTATAATCTGAGAGAATCATAAACATTTTATATTACAGATTATCCACTTCTGTTAGTACATTCTTAAAACTTTATTTTTTTTTACTAATATTATTATTATAAAAAATCAAATTTTTTTTTCTGTATTCATTTTACATTTTGAATATTTAAAGAAGTTCACAAGTTAAAATATTTTTCAAGTCATAAAAATAAAATATTCTAACAATATAAAAACATATTTTCAACATTAAATTATATTTATACTCTCTAAATAAAACGATAAACTGGAAAACGATATACATATAAATTTAAAATGATATACATACATATATATATGTACGTACATATATACTTATTTATTTTTCTTCAAAAAAGTCAAAAATTTAGGAAAATTGTCATAAAAAATTATATATAAAATTTTTGAACAAATAAAATTATATAATAATTTTGTTATGGAAAACTTGTATAAATAAAATACTACAAAAAATAATATACTAAATATCATATTTAATGTTTACCATTAATATAATCGTAGATTTATAAGAAAATATTAAAAATTTATAATAATTTTGTATTTGGCAAAAATTTCTGTACATTTATCATATAATTTTTAATTGGTTTTTTTAGACTTTAATAAAATTTCAAAATGTAAATTTACGTAAATAATTTTAATTATCCAAGCATATTTTACTTATTATAATATTAAATATCAATCCATTTAAGCATATAGTTTCTCAGTCTTAATTACAATTATATATTTAATTAAAAAGATTCTGAATTATGTACTCTAATAAAATATTTGAAATTGAAAAATTTAATTCAATATTTTTTTCTACCATTTTCCTTTTTATAACAACAGAAAATAAAGGAATTTCAATAATTCAAAAATAAAATATATTCTCTCTCAGTTCGATTTTCAATTATAAACGGAAAATGGCAGTAAGTAAGAAAAAAAATATTTAATACTGAAGAAAATTGAGTTTATGAACACAAGTAAAAGGAAATGCCATTCTTATCAAGGATTTAATTAAAGTTCAATGAGCCTTGATATTTATTACAAACACATATATAGAGAAATTTTGCAAAAGAATTTTCCAATAAAATAAATAATAGAATGAAAGATTTTTTGTTTTTTCATTTTTTTCATAAAAAAAATTTCAGACATTTTTGTTTTTTTTTTTTTATGTTTTTTTGGAAAATTTTATGAGGAAAATATAATAATGTGAAATGTGATAAGCACAAATTTGGAATTTAGAGGTCATTATAGTAAATGATAAAAAAAAATTGGTATTTCATTTCTTATTATATGAGATTCCAAATTAAAATTGAGATTAATATTTCTTATTAAATTTTGATTAAGTAAATTTATAGATTTTCACATAAGTAGATTTCATTTTTCCTATATAACAAATTCAAATTTGATTTTTAAAAACATTCAACTATAATTTGAAAGTTCAATTTATTAAACATATCTTATTCGTGACACTTGTAGCCAATTGTCTACTTATTACACTAAATTTGTATAAGTTTTATCATATTATATCTAAAAACAGACAATTTTTTTTTATGTCATCTAATAAATTCACATAAAGTCTTAAACTTGAATAAGAAAAAAAAATATACTTCTTCTTCAAAAAAAAGTTTTCTTTGACCAGAATGAAAAGAACAAAATAAATATAACAAATAAAAAGAATGTTTCCGAAGTCATGAAAGGACATTTGTTATTTTACGACTAAACATTATCCACTCATCCTATTAAGGACAACAGACAAGACCGCACAAATTATATTTGTTTATATAGAGAAAAAAAAAAAAGAAATGTTGTAGGTAGAAAAATTTAAATTGATGAAGGATTTATTTGGTCAGTTAAGTTTTATTTGTTACATACGATGACCTTAAGGACAATTTAAGGATATTTATTATTTTGTTTTTTATAATATAAAGAGATAAGTAGAACATTAAATTAGTGTCAGAGTATAATATTTTTTTGTTAAGCATATATCGAAATTATTTATATTTATTACATATAAGAAATGTTTTTACATATTCCAGGAAATGTTTATAGATAGAATTTTTTCTAGATTCTAAATGGATAATTTTAGCTTTGCAAACTTCATTAAATAATTTAGCTTACATATATATGAAAAAAAAAAATATGTAAACGAAATAATGAATAAAAGTGATATCCCTGAAACATAATTGACAAAGTTTGAAAAATAATTGAAACTAACATGAATTAAAATATCCTTTTCAAAATTATGATAATGTTAACATAAATCATAATATAACATAACTCTAAATCCTCTTTTATTTACATGAATATGAATTTTAAAAGTGACAACATATTGAAATTTTTATATTTATAATATTAATATTTTGCGAAATATGAATTAGTAACATATTGCTGGCAAAAAGTTTTCTGCATTTATTATTCATTTTTGTTAACGAGGACACCATTAGTACAAAAAAAAGTTTTAATATAATATCTTAAGATGCAATAACGAGAATGTTACATTTTTGCTTTTTGAATAACATACTTTTAGGAAAATCATTCTAATATCTATAACAAAATTTATGAATTTTTTAAAGAATATTAAATGCTTTCATGGAACTGGAATTGAGATGTGTAGTTAGTTACAAGCTAATTGCAATTCAAGACTTGTAATTAATATAAACAATTTTATTCCATTATTTTTTCTTATTTCCTTTACATCTTACTACATATATGACAAAGTAAGATGCAATGTAAATCTTACTAAATTTCCCATAAAATATTTTGGAGTGGAGTTCGAGACCGTTAAATTTATAGCAAAGCCGTATATAATATTATATACGGCTTTGTTTATAGCATTTTCGAGTCAAAATAGGCTTTTTAAATTTCAAATTAGTCTTTTTAAAAAATCATATTAGTCTCGTACACACACAAAACACTAATTTAATTTTGTAAAATGACTAATTTGAAAAGACTATTTTGACTCGAAAATGCTATATATAATTATAATCCTGTAATTTTCAATTAATTAATGACTGTTGATTGGTATTAAAAAATGTCCAACAATTTGTTAGCTAACAAAAGTTGTCGTCAAGTGACTAATGAATCTGTTAAATTTCAAGAATCTTTTTAAATAATAAGAGAACATTTGAATTTGATTATCTGTTAACTGTTAGTATAATTAAGCAATTTAGCATACTTTTAGGCATTATTTAATTAATAACTCAAAATCGTTTAAATTATTTATTGAATTATTTTGGTGGAAAATGAATAATTCTTATTCCTCAGAATTTATTAATAAAGTACTAATTTAACCCTTATGATGTATCTGTAAGAAATATTATTAGTATAGAGGAAAAAATGTTGAATAGGATATAAACATATATATACAATAATATTTGTCATCATTTAATTTATTCCACCAGATAAATTTCGGTTAAATTAAAATTTATAGTATAAAATTCCTTACTAATTTTTAGTAAAACTTTCTAATTTCTAATTAAGTAATTTAATTATTAATAGTCAGAATTCGGTACCAACTTTTAATAAAAATCAAATTATCTTTTACTTTTTAATATTATATAAAAATAAAAATATCAAAAATAAAAAAAATATTTCAATTCAGTTTTACACTGATTTGTCTATTTATTTCATTTTTTTCCTGTTTAATTATATAAATTATTAATTTTTATTTAATTTTTTTGTTGTTAATGTTATATGATTTAATTAATTGCTTTGGTTTCTGTTCAAGGATTTAAAATCGGCTAGTAAGCTGATTTAAACAAAAAAAAAAAACAAAGTTCTTGACAGTAAATCATATTTAGACAGTAATCATTAATAGTAATAAGTTTTTTTTTATTATTATTTTAATTTTTCATTTTAATTTTGAAATTTTCTTCTTTTTTGAAAAAAAAAAAATAATTTTCAGTATTTTTTTTTTTCATTTTTTTGAATTTTTGAAATTAATTAAGCGGAAGTTTTTGTGAATTTTAAGTTTTTTTTTTTTTTTTATTAATTTATTTGTCAAAAAAATAAATTTCAAATCTCAATTTTAAAAAACATAAGAAAATAATAATTAAAATAAATATATAAATATAAATTATATTATGAATATTTATTTATCTCCATTAAAACGTAAATTAAGCTGTTGTAATAATGATTATTATCAACAAAAACAAAATAATGAAATTGAAGATGATGAAAAACAGCCAAAAATGAAAAAATCAAATTTAATAAATAATAATAATAATAATAATAATTTAGATATAACAACAACAACATTGACAACATTAAAAATAACAATTAATGAATTACCAGATGATATATTTTATGAAATTTTTAAATATATTCCAGTAATTGAATTAAATCAAAATATTTCAAATGTTTCAATAAGATGGAATTTAATTAGTTCACATTCAATGTTTTGGCGTAATATATCATTACAAGTAAGATTTTAAGATTTAAGGAATAAGAATTACAAAAAAATTAAAAATTTAATTAAATTTAAAAAAAAAAAAAACAGATCATAAACACATAAAAATTGTCTTTTTCATTTTTATGATATTATAGAAAAATAATAATGATAGTGATACAAATATTGCATGCGAATTATTCAAAAAAGCTAATTCAAGTTTAAGAGAATTAACAATAATGAATCGAAATGATTGTGATACAATACTTAAAGAGGCATGATACAAAAAATATCTATATAAAAATTTCTTTTCCCATTTTTTAATGTTGTTATTGATTTTTAAAAAATTTTTAATTTAAAAATTTCTTCTTTTTTGTTCTTAAATTTTGTTCAAGGTAGCAAAATATAATAAAAATTTAGTTATATTATCAATGCATAAATGCCATGGAAAATATAATAGTTCATATATAAATGCAACAGTTATTAAAAATGTTATACTTAAATTACCAAAATTAAGATCATTACGTATGTTTGATACACAATTTCGTTCAGTTAAATTTTTTGAAATATTTGGCAGTAGAACATTTATGAATCTAAGAAGTAAAAGTAAGTTATTGGTTTTTTTTATCTTTTTTTTTTATATATAATTTGATTACACGAAAATTTTGGGCAAAAAAAAAATGAGAATTGTCAGTAAAAAATTATGTGACATTATAATTGTCAGTTTTCATTGTTAAATATAATTGATGTTTTTTAGACAAGTGGTTTCTGTCTTACTAAACCTTTTCAATAACTTCCGCATAAATTTGACTATAAAGGCTTGTCCGCACCAAATGAACAAAACAAAAATGTTTTCGAAATGTTTTTGGAACGTTTCTAAAACATTTCTGAAAAATGACGCAATTTTGGAATTTGCAACAGCTTTAAAAATTGCATCAGAAGAAATAAACAAAATGTTTAAATAGCCTGAACATATTGCTGTAATCCAGAAATGAGTGCTTCACATACTTCAGGAATTATTTCTGAAATAGTTTACATCAAAGAATGATATGAATCTCCTGTGGCCAAAAAGCGAAAAGTGACAGCTAATCGCTCAGTAACACATATGCAAACTCTGTAATTAGTATTTTTCTTCGAATTTTTGGCCCAATTACACAAACAAGATATTCGAAATCACTGGTAGAAATTCTTGTAAAATTTCTAAAACCACTCAGACTGTCCAATTTCCGATCATTTAAAAGATTTACTCGACTGTAAATGCCTGTACTTTCAAAAATCTTTCTGCCAACATTTTTTATTCCTTGTTTTTTTACTAGCAAGGAACATAACTATATAGCATGCAGCAAAAAGTGTGGTATTTTTCGGGTGAACCATTTTTACGTACTCACGTATTTATGGGAAACAAAAAAACATGAAATGGGTGGGCATTGAATAGTTTTTAGAACATTTATTATTGTATTGAAAACATTTTTTAAATGTTTACAAAACGTTTCTTATGCTTCTAAAACATTTAATTTCATTTAGTTTTAAACATTGAAAAACTAGATTTATTTATAAATATTTCTATAAATGTTTAAAAAACAATGTTTTTGTAAATGTTTCTTTGGTGCGGACAAGCCTTAAGAAGTAAAATTTATTGGGAAGTTTTTTTGGGATCTTTAAAAAAAATTATTATAAATCATTAATCTAATTGTAAAATAATTTCGAGCTCAGTCAGTAGGATAAAGAGCTATGAAAATATGAATGACTACGCATAGGTACAAGTATACAATTGTTAGCAATTTTCCGAGACTAGATGAATTTTCGATTAATTTTTCAAGTGTTACGACTACTTATTTGGCATTGTGGCATTAATCATGATCTTCCATCAGTTTAAATTATATTCTATCATAAGTTCTCTGCCAATTATAGATTATATATAGATAGTCAAATAACCTTTAAGCCAAGAAATTTTCCGCCAAAAGATTAGAGACTAGAGTACTTTAAATAAAGTTCTTAGTATATTTGTCAATTAAATCGATTAAAGATCTTTTTCCAACATCATTATCAAGCATTAAATTATACTTTAAATATAGATTATTATTTTTTTTATATATATATTTAAGAAATCGGTATAAGGAATAGACATTTTTTAAAAGCTCACTCAATTACCTACACTGGAGTATTAACATTTAAACAACTTGAAGCATATACAAGAAATGCAAATACATCTGGTAAAATAACATTAAATAATGGACAAGAATATACGATAAAAAGTATCATTTAAAAATTTAAATAAATATAATAAAAAAATATTTTCATATTAAAATTATTTCATTTATTTTTGTATATATTTATGCATCCATAGAAGTGAGAGAAATACTTGAAACAGCAGAGTTTGATCCAAATTCAGTTGTACGGACACTTGATAATTTTACATAAATTATAATAATAATAATTTTTATATTAAATAATTTTTTCCGCTCATTTAATTTAAATTAATTTTAATTAATTTGCATTTTCAAAATGCATTTATAATAATAAACAAATATATATATAAAAAATTTGTGTTAAATATTTTATAGAACATAAAAATAATAATTGTAATCATAATTAATTTAATGTATGGTACAAAATATATTTAATTGAAAATCTTATTATTATTTTTCTTACACATATATGATGTATATGGTTTACAGCTGGTCAGGAAGATTTTAAAGGACTGTACATTAGAAAGGAATATTAGGCATAAGATAAAATATTGCAGAAGAGCAGCAATGAATGAAACAACGGTCTTTATAATCCAATATATAATTATGTAATTTTGAAATGGAAATAATCGAATAATAAATATATATTGGAGATAGCATGTAACATTTCAATCATGAATATTGTCGATCTCAATATAAATAGTATATTGCAAGATGATAACTCGATGGGCGTCAAACTTGCAAAATAGTAAAAGAATTTAAATTTGTTTATATAAAATTTTGAAACATCTGTTTACATAATAAATATCCTCAAAAATAAATGAATATTTTCAATTTCCTGTGTTGTCAATAGTAATTTTCATTATATTGTTTTCTTTCAGTAAATAGAAAAATTGTATACCGAAAAATTTCTTAAAAGCCGGCAATAATTTTTTTTTCCAAATAAGAGTTTTTATGTTTGTCACGTTCAAAAAATGAGAAAATCTTTTAGTTAGTTTTTTTTTTTGATTTTCGGAAAATGATAAAAATTTATTTTAAATCTATACCATAATGTTCTAGCTGGAACGTTTCAAATGTTTATTATCTAGTGTTGTAAGAAATTTTTCTTTTCTAATACGTTTTTTCTTATATATGAAGAAAAATCAATTGAAGTCGGTGCAATTTATCTACTTTTGGAAAATAATTGAATTCTTACAAGAAAAATTTATTATTTCGGAAATGATTTATATTAGAAAATAGTAAATCGTTTTTTATATAGTTTTTTTTTAAGTTCCAAAATTTCGATAAGTATACTTTTTTTTTGGGTTACAAATTACAATGATATAAATTCAATAAAAAAAAATGGGTTTAATTTTTTAGGAAGTTGTTGTGGATAAAAGCCTACAAAAGCATTTCACTATATTTCCGTATATGGAAATTTGGATAACTTTATTACGAGGGCAATTATTTCTTAAGATTATAAGCGATTGAAATCGATTTTGACATTCGTGTCACTATTTGATCATGATACAATATTATTAATTGTATCATGTCATGACTTTGATATTTAAAAACTGGCGAAGAATTCAGTTGACGATACTCTTAATCGTAATAAGCGATTGAAATCGAAAACTTTGTACAAGGTCGCACATTAAATCCTGTTGTTCCGTTTATTTCCCTTCCAAATAAGCCAATTATAAATAACTGCAATAACAATCTAATATTAACAGTCCGTCTATTTTTAACATAAATGACATCTATGAAGGTAACCATCCACTCCCCACTAACACCACCTGTACTATCGCTCCTAGTATGCCTATTAACGAATCGCCATTCTCCCGTCCGTCCTCTCCTACAATACGAATTGCCAAAACCCCTCCTATCATCAATCCATTAGTACCACCAGTAGTGAAGCTTACAATGCAATCTGCGGCTCAATCTGAAGGCGATGTCTATACCTTCTGTCTCGTTTAAGAGACAACAAATTACGAGAAAATAAAGAATTTATTTAGCTTACTACACTGGAGTCTATACATCATTTCATACTATTATGATAATGCGCACTTAATGGAAAACGACAACATTTTCATTTTTGGTGATTTTAACCAACCTAATCTTGCCTTCGTGACTGACGAATCGGACAACCATCTATTGCCCATAAACTTTATTGACGATATTGATTTTTCTATTATCGATACATTTTATAGCAATGATATTCAACAGGTCTGCAAGAGTCCCAACGAAAATGGCAGATGGCTCGATCTTATATTTTCTAATTCTTATGACAATGTGGTCGTAAGCTCAGCTAATAGTGCTGATAATTTGTTCTCCGGAACCTTGGTTTGATAAAAGTCTGAGAACACTAAGGAATCATAGGAATAAATTATATAATATAATCAGAAATAATGATAGCCCAGATGAAGAACTACTTCAGAAACATAAAGAGTTAGCATCTGAATTTTCATTGAAAGCGCATGAAGCATACAATAAGTATGTAATTAACCTAGGACAAACTCTTATTACAGAACCAAAAAAATTTTAGGACTTCGTAAACATGAAACGTAATAGCAGTGGCTATCCATCTTCCATGTTTATGGGGGACACTACTTCTTCTTGCCCACGTGAAATATGCGACCTCTTTGCTAATCGCTTTAGAGATGTTTATAGTCCATCTGATACTAATGCAGATAATAATAATACAACTTCTACTTCTACACCTATTCTTAGCTCTGTTTCCTTGTCAGTTGATGAAATTTATAAAGAATTAATAAACTTGGACATGAAAAAAGGCCCAGGTCCAGATTTGATTCCACCTAGTATTCTGTCTAATTGTGCTCACCAATTATCTATACCTCTAAGCTTAATTTTCAATAAATCGCTATCATTGGGAATTTTCCCTTCAACTTGGAAGTCTTCTTACTTAACTCCTATTTATAAAAATGGTGACAAATGTAATGTCGTTAATTATAGAGGCATTGCTATACTATCATCTATTCCAAAACTTTTTGAAAAAATAATCTGTGACAAAATGTCGTCAATAATCAATCCACTTCTTAACGACCAACAGCATGGTTTCAGAAAAGGTCACTCCACTACTACCAATCTAATGTTGTTCACATCTGACTTATTATGCCATATGGAGAAAGGTCACCAAATTGATGCTGTGTACACTGACTTCAGCAAAGCGTTTGACAGAGTGAACCATGGCATCTTAATATCTAAACTACGTAAAATCGGCATAGCCGGTCCTTTGCTAAGCTGGCTCACATCTTACCTTAGTAATAGGACTCAGTACGTAAAGTTCCAGGGACATATTTCTTCTGAAATTCCTGTCTCGTCTGGAGTTCCCCAGGGCAGTCATTTGGGCCCCCTGCTCTTTAATATTTTCATATGTGACTTATCAGAACATCTTAAAGACATCCCGCACCTCTTTTATGCAGATGATCTGAAAATTTATCACATCATTTCAACTTCCTTAGATTCACTATTCTTCCAATCTAAACTCCAGGCGCTGGAAAACTGGTGTACCATAAATAAACTTGAGCTTAATGTCAGTAAATGTCACTCGATTAGCTTCTCTCGCAAACGTACTTCATTACTTCACAACTATCAAGTAAACAGTATACAACTTCGTCGTGTTAAGCAAATTAATGATTTGGGAATCCCCCTAGATGACAAATTAAGCTTTAAGAGTCATTATGACAAAATCATCTCTAAAGCTAAAAAGTTACTGGGCTTTATCAAAAGAAGGGCAAAAGAATTTAACAATGTCTGGGTCAGTAAATCCTTATTCTGTGCTTTAGTCCGTCCAATTCTAGAATATGCTTGCCCAATATGGGATCCATATTGTCAGGTCCACATAGACAGAATTGAGTCAATTCAAAACCAATTTCTTCTCTTCGCACTACGTGACTTATATGACCCCTCTGATTTTCTAACTCTACCTAGTTATTCTAATAGGCTTAAATCACTGAACCTCATTTCTCTTTCATCTAGACGTAGTATCCTAACCTCATGTTACACATTGGACGTTTTAAACGGTAATATTGACGTTATTTCTATAGTTAATAGAATAAAATTCAATGATGATGTTAGACAAACGAGACATACTACTCTATTGAAAATTTATTCTCACCAAAAAGATTATGCCAAGAATGAACCAATTAATAGGTGCTGTTTCACATTCAATAAGCATAGTTCTCACTACTCCCTTCATATCCCTAAAGCCACTTTCAAAACCAAACTGTTCCGATCCTTATTATAACGTTAATTCCTATAACATATATAGTTAAAGTATACTTTTTATATTAAAAACGTATTATTATTGTTAATTTATGTTATTATTTAAGTTATTCTTATGTAATTTAATTAAGTAATTCTAGTCATTAAGTCTAATATTTAACCATAATTCTAACTATAATCTAGTATTTATAGTTTATAATTTTAATAATTTCTCTGTAATTCATTTGTATTATATATATATGTATATATATATATATATATATATTAAACATTGTATATTTAAGTTCCTATTGACACTGTTAAACTTAATAACTAAGATATCAAAATGTACCTTGCTTGGTTAAATAAATAAATAAATAAATAAATAAATATAATTGATTGATATCGTAAATATTGCCGAACTCACTTCTCACTTCTCAAATTTAAATTCAATCCACTTTCATTTTTAAATACTTTCTATTAATTTAAGGATTAAAATTGGATTAATTTGATCAAAATTTAGGTATATACATTTTCTAAATTCTGGCTTAGAATTTATTTAAAAATGAAGAAATTATTTATATTATTTAAATTAATATGATAAAATAAAAGTTATAACATAAATTTTTAATACTAATTAATTCTATAGTTAAGAATCTTGAATAATTATAAGAATTATGCAAGAGAAAATAAATTATATTTTCAAATCCTTTTTGGAATTACTCAATTATGAATTTAATTTAAACGACGAACCATATTTTTTCACATATTTATATATCGTTATGCATATCCTTATAAAAACGTTTCTTTTGTAATTTATTTTTTTTTGTACTGTAAAACACTTTACAGGTTCTTTACCCTATATTTTTTCTTGTGTTTGCTGCGTCAGCCGTTCCAGAAAATTAATATTCTAAAAAGCATCCTGAAGGCACTTGAATAAATCAAAGAATTTTTCATACTATAAAAATGTTATTCATATTTTTTATAGTGCCTCAAGCTTTATAAAAAAATTCCATACATATTATGAAAAAATCTGGTGAGAATGTTTACAGCTTGTAGGCGAATTATATATTAAAAGTTAGAGGCAATTTTTTCTTAAAATCTTAAAAAAAATATGAAATAAAATTTCCAAGCTTTACGATAATGAACATAATGAATTTGAATTATATTTTGGATCCTTTGATACTTTAGAATATTTAAGAATAAAAATATAAATTTCTTTCTCTTAATTAACATAATTTAAATATGCAAGGACAATGTTTGAAATGAGAAAAAAAAAATTAATTGTTTTGAGAAGCAAAAAAGTTTAAACATTAATTTTTTCATTATTAATTTGTTACTATGTATTTACAATAAATACATAAATGAATTTAAAATTATTTTTCTATTTGCATATTTATAATGAAATTTATATCCTTTTATAATTATATTAATATTAAATCATATTTATATTTTTTCGCCCTTGTCAATGAAATTCATTTTTGGTTAAATGGTAATATACTGCTTGTAATGTGGATAGTTCTATCTAGTATTTTCTCTGATCTACTCCAAACTTATATAGTTTTCAACTTCAAATTAATTGAATTGAAACAAAATCAAAATTGCGCCATTATCAATTTATACATGTATTGTGGATGTTATATGCTCCTAGGTCTAGGAAGTAGTCCAAGACATATTCCACCTAAAAATATATATATTGAAAGAATAATAAAGAAGAAAATTTATTTTTTTATCAAATTCTTATTTACATAGTCGGATTCTTGTATTTAAAGTTAAGACTATTGTAAAAAAATATAATTCAATTCCCATTTTTTAATAAATTCATACTGGGAAATGTAATATTTTCAAATAAATTAAATATAACTTTTTTGTTTTTAAATATTTTCTATCGCCTTAAAGATGACTATAAGGATGACTATAGTTGAATTTCTTATAATATAAAGATATTTATTTAAATGAATTATGATCAAATGTTGCGTCATCTTCAATTTAATGGATATTAATTTCAAAATTTATGCCTAATAAAAGTTTTTGTATAAAAAAAATATATTAAAGATTTTTATGTAAGGACACGAACAGAAAATTCTTCATAATAAATGTCATTTAGAATATTTAATATTTAATAGAAAAATGTGTTGAAAATTTTTATAGAAATTTTTTAATAGAAAACCATTATTTGTATTTAAACAATTTTGAGCTATTTTTAGCTGTTAAATAACATTTATAATTAATTGAATTATAGCAGGAAATTTGCTTCCAATTAAGAAATATAGATTAAAGGATATAAATTTCTGTTAAGAAAAATTTAATTTATTTATAAAATTACATGAAAAATTTCTAATATATTTAAAACAGAATTAATTAAGATCCATGACCTAAAAAAAAAGATTAATTGAATTCAATAATGTATACTTTCTACAAGGATATTAAAAATTTAAATAATTGTAATTGCATATAATCAAACTCATTAATACTTGTTTGTAACAATTCTCAAATTCTAATTTATTTATTTATTTAGTATACCAAAACAGTATTTTTTTATTACATATTTTATTGAGAAATTCATGGTTTCCTCATATTATATTTAAACCATTTAAAATAAATTTATTTATGTAATTAATTAATTTATAATTAAATTAAGGTAAATTAACATTTTTGAAAATACTTATATACATAAATCAATTTTTATTTACTGTTAAGCCATTTACTTAATATTATCTTTTCACTATCCTAAACAGGATTAAAGATTGTGAATTTCGATATTTCTTGTTAATAGTTAAATAATTTTATTTTTTGATTGATATTTATCCTTATTATTCAACATTTTATAACATATAAATTCAGTATCGAATAAGAAGAATTCACTGATCAAGAAGCTTTAGTTGGGCGACCCGAATATCCATAATCTATGCAAAATAGCATAAATTTTCTTTGACTTTTATCTTATCATTAATTTTATTTTATTTATTTTTTTGGTGATTGTCAAACTGAATTTATATCCAAAACTGTCAATGATATAATCGAATTTTTGTTTAACATAAAAAAAGTTCCTGGGGTTGTAAATTTTCATAATTATGCTAATTGAGTTTTTGAGAAAACCTCTAAAGAAAATTAATGTTTTTTAACATCAACAATTCAAAATTTTAGGGTGAATGTAATTAAATTTTAACAACCAAAAAATGTACAGAGAAATTTTATTCCAACAAAATTTTTTTGTTAAACAGTGAAGTAGCTTTAATAATTTGCCATCATAGACTATAATTTTTTTTCCAAGAAATTGAAACATTTTTCTTGTCAGTTTGATTTAATAAATCTTTTATTGTTAGCAATTAACTGAATAAAAATTTTTAATTTTTCAAACAGAAAAATTGATATAAATTTATCCACAAAGTATTCTGTAAGGATATTTGTAAAAATTTCTTAGCTTATTTGAAAATTGCAGATGTTCTTTATATTCTGACTGATTTTTTATTACCGATTTTCTAAATTTGAATAACATTAAAAAAAAACTTCAGGATATTTTTTCCTTGTCAATTTAATTTCTGAAGAAAAATCCATTTAATTTTTTAAAGCCAGAAAAAAAGGAATTATAAATGGAAATGTTAGGTATCATAAAAATTAAAATTTAATGAAAATTTATTAAAGTTTTATGCCATGAACTGATAATCTAATTTTTTTTATATAATACATTTTTGATATATCATCCCAACACAGAAATGATGATAAAACTGTCATATATATAATTTTCATTTAATTTCGAAATTTTCTAAAATATTTTGTTGAAACTTTAAACTAAAAAAAAACAACATTTTGTGAAAAATATATTTTTGGAATTATCCTTATTTCAAGTTGAATTAAAACGTCAAAGCATTTAAAATCTTATCAGATTGTATAAACAATTTTCACCAAAAAAAAAAAACTGTCCATAAATTTTAGGATATTTTTTTTTTTTTAAATAATTTTAAATGTTTTGATAAAAAAAGGAGATGAAAATGATTAATGTTATTTTGCTGTTTGTAGCATTTTCTAAAATAAAAAAAGAATTATGTTTGATTTGGGTGTGAACGAATGTGGTGAAAACAGAGAGAAAGAAGAAAATTCTTGACTTATATACGTTATTTTATAGGGTGTTGTTTTGGATATCAATAAAGAAAATATTTTTTTACCCAAAAAAAATAAAATTGAATTGTTAAGATTTTCTTTAGGATAAATTATTTTTTATTTTTACAAAAATCATTTTGGAAGTCATTATTGAAGTTATCTTTCAGATAATAAATAATTCTTTAGACTTTTTGCTAGCACAAATAATTTTAATTCTAAAGGAGAATAATTGGGGACCCTTTTGATGTGTAGTTGATATTTAGTTGAGGGTATAATAAAATTCTATATTGTATTTAAAAATTAAATTAATTTATATTGAATTTATTGAAAAATTAATTAATTTGTTCAAAATATAATCGTATCAATAAATTTTTCGGTATAATTAATTCTTTGATCAAGTAGTATTAAATTTGAGATCAACTGAATGGAATTAAGTAATATTATGTACGTAGAGCTTAGAGAAACTGTATTTACTCTTGACGTTGACTTACTAAGAACTGTTGGGCCGATAAGTAAAAGTATAAAATAATTGTAAGAAAAATGTAAACTGTATAATTAATGTATAAATTTATATTTATTAATTTATTTATGAATTTATTGTTAAATTATCTAATCATTTTATATTTTTTGTGTCGCGGTTTTGCATTGTTACCAAAAAACGTGCCCCGTATTCAAAATTACTATTGAAACATGCAAATAATTCTAAATTACAATACATATATAGTATAATATATTTTGCTAAATCTATTTTTACCTCAAATCATTTTTCATATTTGAAAATTTTATAGATTATATTACACAGTATACCTACCTACTATCTTTGATAGTAAATATTCTTGAAAATATTTGTGAATACATTTCAAATTTTTGATAAAATTAATCTATATTTTCGATTACGTGATAGGAAATGTAAATCGAAATTTTGGCAAAAATTTAAGTTTTATAGAAATTTTAATAAAATTTTCGATTAAAACTAATTTTTCATCGCGTATAATAAATAAATATTACTATAGCTTAATTAATTAATTTTTATGGTTATGTACCAAAAATTTGCGTTGTTTGCTAATTAAAATTATTGTAAAAAAATTATGTTAAATAAATATTTTATCTTCCTTTACAGATCCTTAAAATCTCAGTGTAATAAAATTGATATTGTAAGTAATCCTTTTGCATCATTGTCTGAGAAAATTTTTATATACATATTTTTACTATATTTATTACTTTTTCTTTTTCAATTTACATCCTTGCTAGGATAACTTTATAGTTTCTTTAGTTGGTTTTTTTTTTCTAAGAATATTTGTTGAATTATCGATTTATATACACTTCGTTTTTTTTTTGTACAAAAATTGCAGTATACGACTTTATTCCGCAACAGGTGGTATTGAAAGTTAAGCACGATTCTTTTAATATATTTTTATTGATAATATCCATAGTAGATAGAAAAGCGATTATAGATAATATTTTTATGTACTAGTTTGTCTATAAAGTTGTTTTTTATTGCTATAGCAATTGGAAGTTTTTAAATTAAAAACTTTTTTTTTTATATATTTTGATAAAGTGGAAAAGTTTTGGAAAGAATTTTCCTGGAGAACGTAAGAATAATTTTGTAGTTGTAATGATAATACTATATTTTATATTTATATGATTGTCCGATTTATTTGTAGATTTGAAAGTGGAACGAGTTTATTGAAAAAAAAATAGAATTTACCTTAAGGTATACTTTCATGTTCAGCATGAGAAAATGTTATTTATTACACATTTCTCTTTTGGGACCAAATTTTATTTCTATATAGAAAAATGATATTGCAAACACAGAGCGAGAAGTTCTAAAATTTAAAAAAAGATTTAAGTAATAATTATACAAGTGAATATAATAAATAGAATTTATAAAGCAATTAAAGAGTTAAATTATGAACAGAAAATTTGTAATATTTTCTACTCAAAAATTAATATCCTAACATTTATAATTCATTTTATATAAATTTACACTAAATTTAACCTTTAAATGCCTGTAATATATTAAATTAGAATTTAAATATAGGCATTAATTTATTTAAACGTATTCGTATATATATAAATATTATATTACTATGTATATGCATTCATGAAAAACCTGGTATAATAAATGACGAAAATTATGTTGATCCATTTAATCACGATGCGGTTGGATGCATAAATAAATTTATTAGGATGTAAACTGAACATTTATTTAGTTTTACTATATATAATAGTATTGTGATGTTACTATAATATTATCAAAATTTCAATAATAAGTAATTGATTTAAATTAATGATACACAAAATGTTTATTATACATTTTTAGCTAATTTTAAATTTAGATTTTTGTGCTTTAATTTGCTATATAAATTTAATGGTATAATCTGCTAAACTATTCCAGTTCGAGTATGGTAATTCTGCCCATTACCAACTTGTATACTAATTCATATTATAGCTATATAATATAACAATGATTATATATGTACTCATTTTTCATTTTTTTGGGAAAAAAATCGAAATTCTCCAATAAAGACAAATTTAGTATCTAGCGACGTAATTAAATTTTAATTATAACAAAATTATCAAAACAAAATTGAAAAATCTTTTAATTTGCCCAAGTTATAGCAAATAGCAATGTACCACTTTTGTTAAAAATATTAAAACTTAAATTAATTAAAAATTCGTTGATTAAAATTTCCTTTGAAATAAAAATTTACAATTATCAAATTTATTGTGGTTAAAAAAATATTTTTGACAATTAAAAGAATCATTCATTAAACAAAATTTTTAAATTTTCTGTGGTTTTCAATTAAATTCTTATTTATTAACAGCTTTTTAATTGGAAAGAACTATAAAGTATAATGTAAAATTAATTATTGAAGAAACAATGAATTAAAAACAAAAATCAAAATTTAATTTTGCAAATAAGTATTTATGAAACTTTTACAACTTTTGCCAAACAAATTTTAATATTTTATTTATATCAGAATTGTTCATTTGAAAATATATAAATATGTAAATTGAAAATTTTGTATACATATATAAATTTTTTGCTCTACATAAAATGAAATACATTAATATACAATTAAACAGACAAGAATTCTCCCCATCGAAAAATTAATTAACCAAAAATTTTGTGCGTGGAAATTTTATGGTGAGAATTTTGCGTTTGATTTCTTTCAGTAATAGTAACGAAAATTTTTCGTATAAATAAATAAATTTAAAGACGTTTAAAATTAATGAATTTGTTCAAGTTATTGAATCAACAAAAATTATTTTATTTTTTTCTTCAAATTTTAAATTTATATACATATTAAATTAGTATACTTGAATTTGCCATAAAAACTTTTAAGATATTTAAATAATTTATATGAAAAGGATTAAAAATGTCTTTAATTTCTTTCAATAAAATTTTGGTTGGCTTTTTTTTTGTGTTTATCCACAAAATTGATCTATTTTTCGGTTATTTTTAGATCTACGCTATTAAAATTAAGTACTTTACCTTAGACAATCCGCCGCAATCCAACCCAAAACCAAAAATTTCTATCATAACCGAAAATTTGCTAAGAATTTGAAATACGTGAGAGAAATTTTTATTGTTGAATGCGCACACATGGAAATTTAATTTGTACCCTTAGAAAACTTCAAAAAGTATTTAAGGATATCATAAAAAAAATAAAATTGGATTGAAATTTTATTTTAATGGATATTTTTTTTAAGGTTCAAAGAAGAATTTTTATTTATCGACAAATTTATATGAACCTAATTTCTATTAGAAGTAAAATAAATTTGTTTTTTCATGCAATTTTTTTAAAGTTTTTGTATTATATTTTTTGTATTTTGTAGAAACAAAAAGGATATATATGTATAAATAAGGATAAAATAAATTTTATGAGATTTACCTTGCTTTATTACAAATATAAATTAACTTCTGTCAACTTATACGATTCCTTTTATATTCTTAAATATTTAGTAGATCAAATTGACAGAGTGAACTAAACAATAATAAATCAATCAAACAATTGTCAATAGTCAATATATCAATTCCACCCTAAAGTTACTAAAACACTAAATTTCCCACATGAAAACAAGTAAATAAAATAAATTTTTCTTTATCCTTTTTTTTTATATTTTTATTTATTTATTTTCTACCAGGAAAAAAAATAATAGAAGAACATAAAATTATGTGATTTTATCCTTAAATACGTAAGAATAAAATATATATTATAATATATATATAGATAATACATAAAAAATTCTATGTTTTTTAGGATTGAGTTAACAAAAAATAGGAAAAAGAAAATTTAAGTGAAAAATTTGGGAAATTTTACCTCAGGATATTTTAGTATAAATAAAATCAATTTAATGATAAATATAATAATAAGAAGAAAAAAACTATAATATTGAATATGCAATAATTTTTGTTATATAAAATTGGTGAATTTAGTTTTAGAAAAAAATAGAAACCTTATTTTCTCAATATTCTTAATAATGAAAAAAGGATAAATATTTTATTTTTTGAAACTTTTAGGGTTAATTGTTATAAATTTTGTAAAATATATTAAATAAATTAATAAATATGTCAATCATAAAATTTATAAATGTCCTGTAACGAGCGTTTACCTATTATTTAAAAGTTTATTTAATTATAAAGTTGGAATAAATTATTTTCACATTCAATTAGTCATTTTTTAAATTGAATTAATCATTTTTGGAAATATTTTAATTAATTTTTTTTCAGTCAAAAAAATTAATATGTTTATTTAAAATAGAAATATTTATATAAATTACAATTATTTTGGACAACGATTACAATTTTTAATAGAATAATTTTTTTTTCACATATTAGTTTCTTTAGTTTGCAAAAAGATTAAATTAATTTGAAAAATGATTAAAATTTTTGGCGGAAATGGATTAATTTAATATATAAATTAATTAAATTTGTAATAGTTATTCTTTTTATTTTAGTGCTGATGCTGAAAAGGATTTGTAGAGTTATGTAGGAGAGAAATAATTCATCAAATACCTTTTGTATATATAACTTTGGAAAATCATAAAACGAAATATATAATCATTCAAAGGAAAAATAATATCCTTTTAATTCTAATTTGTTTGTTGAGCATTTTCTTTATAGAAATTATAATTGGAAATCTTGTTTGTGTTATTTTATTAATCTACTTTTTCTTTTTTTACTACAATTAATTATGAAAAAAATTCATAATTCGTTAACGACTTAAGTTCGTTTAAAAGAAATAATAGACAACTCTTACGAAAATATTATCTTTATCTTTATACGAGTATGTAGAATAAAATTGTGATAAATCTCATTTAACTAGAATTTAATTTAAATAACTTCTCTATTAGAACTTAATTAACTATACTTTTAAAATTGAATTTTAAAAGTAGATAAAAATTTATTTTACTCAAAATAAATTTTCATAAATTTAAAAATATTTAAATTACTATGTTCAAAATTTAAATTTACCATCATGTTTGGCACTCATAAATAATGATGTTTTTTTTTCTATAAGCTTTAATCTTCCATATTTTGAACTTGTGTACCACTTAAATGTATGTATATATATAGGAAAATCATCATTAAAGAAAATATTTTTGCTTACCTCGCGTAATTATTCAGTTATTTTCTTTTTTTAAAAAAAAAATATTATTATTTCCACATAATTAAACATTTTCCTTTACGATCAATTTTTATTAATATTGATTTTATGTAAGCAAAAATGAAGAGAAAATTCTTTCACCTGAAAATAATTTATAAAATGAACAGCGAAAATAATCAAGAAAAAAAATTGATCAAAAAGTGTATAAATTTTTGTTTATTTGAACGAAATTTTCAATTTAAAAAATAAATAAACAGAATTTTTTATTTTACAAAAATTTAATTAACTTAAGTGTAAAATTGTAGCCAATAAAACCACAGGTAAATCTCAAACTAAGGTGTGCTATAAATATATTTGAATTTTTATTTCCGAAAATTCTATTAACATTTAAAGAAAAATGCAAGGATTTTCATTTTGTGTATAAGCTTTGCAAAGCTTTCAATTAAATAAATTGAATTTATATTTTAAAACAAAACAAAAATCGTAGACATATGTTAAAATTTTGGTATTTTTCGATATAAAATCTGTAAAATGTTTCAAATAAAATGGATAAAATTTTCAGATATTTTTTAAAGTCTTACAATATATTTCAATTTATTGAAATTTTGATATGAGGAAACAAAACCCATAATATTAATTTATATTTTTGATATTGTAGTCGTTTTTCATTCTTTTTGAAAAATAAATAAATATAAATTTGCACTTATTTTCCAATTTAATAAAATGAAAAAATTGAATTTATGAATATCAAATAATTTTTTTCGATACACATATTGATTTTTCATATTTTTTTTTTATATTACCCCTAAAGCTAAAGAAACACGATAAAATTCTATTATAATTTAATAAAAGGAAAATTCAATTCTGAAAAATTTTCCTTTTTCTTTTCTGTTGTTGCTGAAAATAACATAACAAAAACTGCCACAAAAGCAAAGAAATTTGCATTAAATTAAATTGAAACCTAAATAAGTTATTGGTATATGAAATTTAATATTTCGTATATTAAAAATATATAAAAAAAATTCTTTTTGATATTTTTATGATAATTTTTTAAGGGAATTTTAAAAAAATTGAAATTTTCAAAACTAAATTTTTTCTATAAAATAATTTGTTAAATTTAAAATAAATTTTTAGTTTTATATATTTTGATTTTAGATTTTGAAAAATTATAGTAAAAAATCTCCAATTAATTCTGAATTGAAATATTTAAAGGTCTGTAAATAACCTGAGTTCATAGAATTTATTTAATTTTATTCAATATTTTGTAATGGAGCACAATTATATATTTCAGATAAATTCATCATTTTTGTTTTAATAATAATCATTGATTGAATTTAACAGATTTTAAATAATTACTAATAAACACAATTTGTTTTTAATTATGTAAACTAAACCATTTGCAATATTAAGAAAAGCTAACATAATAACTGTAGAATATTTGTAAGTAAACTGTTAATTCCTTGTTAGTTCTTAGTTTCCGTTTACTCACTACCAGTTATTTAACAGGTTGTACAGTAAAAAAATTATTTGTTGCATATTTCGGTATTCTGTAAGGTGTTAGCTAACTTTTATTGATTCAATATAAAGAAACTGATTAAGAGTGATGGTATCTTTATGGAAATTCTTGGCTAACTTTAAAAATATTTTATGCGAGTGCTATTTAAATGGAAATTCTAATAAGTATAATCGTATATATAATTCTTTTTATCGATTTGTAATACTCCATATATCAACCGTGCTCCAATTCCATATACCCCCCGATTCCAATCCAACATATTCGAAAACATGTTGCAAAGTTAAAACAAATATATTGCATATGTCGATATTCCCATGTGTCGTTTGAAATTTTTAATTGCAGATCGGCGTAAGTTTATGTAAATCTAAATATTAGTTTGAATAATTGTAAATAATTTAAAAAATTGATTTTTTAATTATTCTATTCGCAATTTTTATAGATAGAATCATAAAATAGTATTCTTTAAAATATAATATTTATGATGAAAAATACATTGTTACACATTGTAATATTTTTCGTATATAATTTCAATAGAAATGTATTATTTTTTGTTTGATTTTTGGATTCATAGTTATGAGAGCCATCTGGTTCAAAATGTTATTAAATTTGAAATATTAATTTTTTTTATATTCTCGCAGCGAATATGAAGTTAAAAGAAAAGTAATTCTTTCCCAGCTGCACAAAAATGATACAATTTTGTTTCAATAAAAAAATTAATAAACTCAGGATATTATTTTTCTTTTTTATCTTAACAAGGATATTTCTGTAAATGATTGATAAATATGGTTTTTCCTAATAGAAATTTAATTCAAATTAAAATATTTTTTTCTGTAAATCTTAATGCCAATTAAGTTTAATTATAAAGTGACTATATTCGAATCACTTAAAATTCATTTTTATTTTTAGGAATTGTTTGTTAGCACAAAAAGTAATTTTCACTTTCATACTCAATAAAAAAGTCAAGATATTTAACCCAAATGATAAAAATTCGTGAATTGAATTAATCAGCGTATATAAAGATACGTGATTTTGCACAAATTTAATTCTGCGGAAAATTTCTTGGTATTATTATACCGCACATAAAAAAAGGAAAAAAAAAAACTAAAAGATGGAATGAAAAACACTTTTCCACCAATAAAATTCTTTGAAAATCCTGTAAAGTTTTATTCTCAGATATTTTTTTGCAAAGTCAGACAAATTCACTGAATGGTTCTCATTTTATTGAGTTTATTTAGGATATTAATAAAAAAATTGATATAAAGAAGAACCAGTTCTATTTAAAGATTTTAATTTCTATTTTCATAATCTATAATATAATTTATAATAACATATAAATTGAGTATATTGAAGCACTGAGATGATGGATTCGCAATTGCAGGTTTTTGCATTTTAAGTTTTGCTCGTCTCGACAAAAAAAGTAAGATTTTTTAAAAATGGTTTATAGATATATTTGCATTTCAAATTAAATTTCCTTTAATTTAAAATGACACCAAATTTATTAACATTTGATAAAAATTTAAGAAAATGTAATTTTTTCACGACAAAAGGCAAGAGGTCAAGCTTCAATGTACAAATAATCAAGAAATGATAAAATATCAAAATGAATAACCATCAAAATATTAAAAAATTTAAAATGAAAATGTTATATAAATTAATTTTTACCGCAAAATCTCACGATTTTATAAGGTGAGATTATTAATTTTTATTAATAATCTGTTTAATTTTTATTAATAATGTTTTCTTTACTTAAATTGTGTTTAAATTCATTTTAGTTTGTCATACAAAATGACGTTCTATAACCAAAGATATTTTTGATCAAATACCAAGATGTGTAAAAACTATACTTCAATTTACTACGTTTTTAATTTCATACTCTTTTTCTTTTCTATATATGCCAATATTTGATTATAATCTTGTTCCATAAAAAAAGAGTATAAATAAATTAATTTAGATATTTTCATGTGCAGAAAATGAATATGACAATTATTTAAATTAAATTTTTATAAATACTTCCTTCATACTTTCAGTGTTTTATAACATTACTTAATATGACACAATTTTTCTGGACTCATAAATTAAGTCAATAAATTTCACATTGTATCCTATGGTTTTTTTTTAAATAAATATGGAAATTGACTACTTGGCAACAAAAATTTTTATTAATAAATATATCCTGCAGTTTATTAATTAAGAGGTCCTTGTAAAAATTATTTTTTACGATGAAAACCAAAAAAAAAAATAAGAAAAATTTAGCAATGAAAAAAAAGTTTTTATTTGTAAAAAATTATGAAAAAATTCAACTTGTTTCAAGCGAGATTTTATTTTCTTTATAAAATTTATCAAAATATCTTTAATATAATTTTTTATCTGAATTTGTTTTTTAAAGATAACAAAAATATATATAAAACTTTTCTCATTAATATTTTTGAAAACTTTTTTATCTGTATACAAAGAAATATTATATAAATATTGAAATTTAATTAGATTTATTTTATATTATTATCTGTCATGATATTTTATTATTAAACTTTATTAAAATTTTGTAATAAACTTGAATTTCTTTAAATTTCTTTTAAATATTTATATAACATTTCTTTATTATGTATTATATAAATTATGCTATTTCGATCTATAATATATAACATATAAATTTTATTATTGTTAGTATAGCTTTAAAATTTAAACTTAGGTGACAAATAAATTAAAGTGAAATTAGAAATTTTCTAATCATTTAATTGTAATTTAATACTCCTATATAAAACTTAAAAGTTAATGTGAATTATATAAAAGAGAAATCATTTATATTTTTAATTAGGTAAATAGTATTAGAATTTGATAGAATATGTATTTTAATATTAAATTTAATTTATAGTGAAATTATAAACGATATTAATAATTAATATTAAATAATTAAGTAATTCTTTCAAAGAACCATACCTGAATCAGTAAAATTAACAATTACTTTAAATGAAGCTTTTTATTACTATATTACTTTTTGATATTCTTATTACATATGGATTAATTTGAATTTTCTAATGATTGTGTAATGCAAATAGTTTTCCTATTACTATCAAATCGAAAAGTTTCAATAAAGAAAAAAAACTATGAAAAATAACTCGATAAATTATACCCAGAAACAGGAACTGATCAGAGTTCAAAAATGCTTTTAAAAAATACGTGTTAAAGGATAATGTTCAATGTTCAATCAGAATGTTTTCAGGCAATTAAATGAAGATCGAAGTTGCAATTTTACATTATATTATATTGAATAAATCATAATAATAATATTAGATATGTATTAAAACTTTGAAGTCATTAAACTTTTATTTCATCCAGTCCAAAATTGATTTAAATTGGAATATTAACTGTACTCGTCCCTAAACAACAAATCTTTTATTTATTATTATTTTTTAAAACTTTTATAAATCCAGATATTTTACCGGGATTTAGTCTATTTTTTATGTTGATTCCTGTTGCAAAATCGTTTTTTACTCAACTCTCCTTTTTAAACGTACTAAATATTATCCCACCTTTATCCTTTCTTCAATTTATTATATATATCCAAGGAAGGCGTGGAGGCGTTTCTGCTTAGCAATCTGTTTTTTTTTTTAAAGCTGACTTTTGCATATTCTTGCAATGTTCATTTCCAGAATTTGTTATACAGTATTATTATATACCGTAATAGTAAAAAAAATAATTTTCGAAATGATACAAAACACTAAAATATTTAAATTTCACTTTAGATTAAGCTATAAAAAAATAATAATAAGAAAAACCTGAAAATTTTTCTATTTGTTGTGGGTGGTACTTTTGTTGTTTGAGGCGTGGTGAAAAAACAAATGTGGGTTGTTTTTATAGTTTGGTAAAAAAATAATGTTGATGGGGATAAAATAAAGAAAACTTTTGTTTGATATTCTATGATTTTGCCTTTTTTGTTAAATCATCATTTTAAATAGAACTAAAGAAATCTCTTTTTACTTAAATATTTTATTTGCATTTCTTGTTAGCTTTGAAGAAAAATTCTTTCCCAACCAAAAAAGATTTATTGGCTTTACTTAACATTAAAATAATATATAATTCATCTAAGATAATATTAGTTTTAGTTCCTCTCAGGAATTTGCTGATGCATTAAATAAAAATAAAAATGGAGTCTACGAGAGAGAATTTTCGTTAGTATTCAAAATTAACATTTAATAATGGATAACATTAAGTAAAAAATCTTACCTTAAGATCATATTAAAGGAATGAATTAGCCTTGTAAATTTTTCCTAGGTAAATAAATTTCGGATATAAAATAAATTTTATAAGAGATATTTTTTCTAATGTAGAAATTTATGTCTAAATTTTGAATATCAAATAATTTGTAAATTAAGTTGGTTTTTAATTGGCAAATTATAGGCAATTAACTCCAAAAATAATTGGTATCATTGATTGCTATAATTAATATTATTAGATAAAATTTAGAGGAAATAAACGTTCCGCATTCAACATGCGAAATATCTCAAAAAAGTTTTAAAACAATTTAAAAAAGTTTGGATTTGAACTTAAGTATTTTGTGGTACACTAACAAATTTATAATATTTAGCCACTTTTGAGGTTTTCAAAATTTACTTCTATTTAATTTTGTTAATTTTAGAAAAAATTCTTTTTTAATATATATTTAACAGAAAGCTAATAAAACTTTTCATATTTAAAAGAAGCACTGAAAAACCTCTTTCATAAAATACAATTTCTTAATAGTAAACTATTAACTGAAAATATGAAAAGTTATAGTAATTTTCTGTCAACAAAATTTTAGAGGTTATTTATATTTTGAAATTTTTAGTTGGAAAAGTAAATTTGGTTTTTTAGAAAAAGATCAAAACTTTTTATTATTCCGACAAATAGTCCCCATGTCAGTCATTTTCATGTACAAATAATAATATAATATTATATACATAAATATAAAAAGTCTGAGTATTAATTTCATTTTCGTTGTCAGGAAATTTTCAAAACTTTTCTACAAAAAAAAAATTTTTTTTTTGTTATTTATAATTTTCCTCTTTTTTGTTGTTATATTTTTTCCTCGTCCCTTAAGTCATAGAAAACTTTTTCCGTTTTCTTGTTTAAAAATATTATGACTTTATTAAAAACTTTTCATAACTTTTGAGACAGAAGAAGAAAATTCGTTTTGTTAGAAAAATATTCAACAACAAAAAATTTACCAAATTTAAATCGTAATTTATTTAACAATATTTATATTTTAGCTATTTCAAGTTTTTTTGGCTGGTAATTGTAAAAGGACGAAAATTTTTAATGGTTGGCGAATTTAAAAGAACGAAAAAATTTTTAACAAGCTTTTGAAACAAGAGATATTTTTCTAATGTAGAAATTATTTTCAAAATCGAATTGAGTTTTTTGTAGCTAATAAATTAATATTTTATAACTTTTCATTTCCAATCAAAAATTTTATTTTTGATAAATTTTTAACACTGACTGACAATGATCTTTTGTAATAATGAAAAATCTTCAACGGATATAAGAGAAAAAAAACTTTTACTTTTGATAAATATAAAAATTTTATATTTTCCATAATTTTCTCTTTTTTATAAAAAGAAAAAAATATTGTTTCTTTATATTTCTTTGAAAATTTTCCGTTTTATAGGCTGTGTGTGCTAAATAAAGTTATAAATTTTCTTGATTTTGATCGATTTTGATAAAATTTGATTACGTGTTTAGAATAAACTTTGTATTTAAAGAGAAAATTTAAACGAAAATAAGGCACACAAAGAAAATGATATTGTGAAAATTCGGGATTTTGTAAGGATTTTTTATAATATTATAATAGGAAATGTGACTGCGGCTTTCACATCTGGTATTACATATATATGTATATAAACTTTTTGAGGGATTTACTTAAATGGTAAACCTTGTGCTGTCATAATTTTCTTTTTGAATTTTATTTATAGTTTTTTTTTCTCTTTTTGCACATACCAAAAATTTCATTTCTGTTTATTAGATAATTTAGATATGTCAATTATGTGATAAAAAGGACAAAACAAATTTATAGTAAAGAACGTGGTTATATTTGAAATTGTTATTATTTAGATAGAATTTTCATTTTGCATCAAATTGAGAAAAAGAATATACGCTGTTTATGGTAAGTGCTAATGAATTTGTCTAACCAACAAAAATAAATTATATTTTCTGTTACATAAATATAATATTTTATGTAATTTATTCGCTAAAATAAATATTTTCTTTATTTATTTGATGTAAATTTTAGAATATTACATAAATAATATAAAGTATGCTTTCTAAATTATTGCATGTATGTACAATGTTTTTTTGTGTATGGAAAGGAAAGACTTCGTTAGTCTAATTTTCGTCCTTTGATAAAAAATAGTACATGTTTATTTATGTAATCATTGAAAGAATTTATAACTGATGTATATTACTCACATTACATATATACGTTAAAATATTTATTATATTCAATGTAAAAATTTATGCTTTTGAAAATATTCAGTTGACAAATTGTTTTAAGGCGATTGAAAACTTGACAAATTAATGGGGTATTCAAAATAGTGCACATTTTTTTATTCAAAATTGGATCAAATTGATATAATTTTCAACATAGGATTAATTTAGAGCTCATCCTTTGCTAGAAGTATTAAAATAAATGATATGAAAATATTCTTTTAAAGAATTTTTCCTAGCAAGATAACAGGAATGAGTAATAATTTAAAAAGTCAGATATCTCTCAAACTAAAATTACATATATTATGCTTAAAGTGTTATGTGAAGTGTCCATTAAAATGTGTGCATTTAATATTGACCTTCTCGTTATCCTTTGATATATACCATAAAGAGAATGAAAATAAGTTCGATTCCAGAAATATCTTTCTTTGAATTTTATTTCAGAAAACGTTTAAGATTTTTATTTTTTAAGAAAATTTTAAATAAAACTGAGAAGAATCTATTTCCTTTGCCCAATAAAAGAAAAATTATAATATTTCTTTTAAAATATTTCACAAATATATCCTTTAAAAAATTTGACAAAACAAAACAAAAATCCTTTTAATTAAAAAAATTTATTGTTAAATCCTATGAAGGATTTAACCAAGAAAATCCTTTTTATCAAAACATACAAAAATTTATTTAATTTTCTAAGAAAAAAAAAAGATTATTTAATTAAAAAATTTCTGAGATTTTATGTTGAATATTAAAATATTCTCTAAAGCATATAATTAATGTTTTTCACAAAATAATTAAGTAGAAAAGAAAGGATGTATATCTTTAAAGTATGTTTTTTTCTTAATTAATATGCAAAGGATGAAAATTCAAATTAAATATTTTCTAGAATTTGTTTTTTATTTGTTTCTAAATGGATTTTTAATTGTAATGTGTTAACTAAATATAGACTTTTCCATAGACTGAGGACTTTTTAATCATTTCTGAAAAAAAGAATTAACTATAATTTAAATTAAATATTAACAAAAAAAATAAATCGTGTGTGAAAGAGAAAATTTTTTGTTAATATATAAATGAGATTGTTAGTAGATTATATGATACTTATTTAATATATGTAAAATAGAGAGTATCAATTAAATTAAAGTTTAAATCTTCACTCAGATTTAGATTTTGAGAATTTTCAATTATTTCAATCAAAAATGTTATACATACTTCACTTTTACATTTCCTTAAAATTAAAAGTATGTAATTAAAAATCTTCAACATTTTTCTTAAGCAAAATGAATCCCTGTGGTAAATGTCAAATGTATAACCACAATAATAATTTCAAAACGTGCCATGACTTCAAAATTTGTATATTATAAAATAAATTCTTTAAATATAATCCTTTTTTCTGATGTGGTATTATGTTTTATACACAATTTTAAAATAAATTTGCGAATTTGTTCAACAACTAAAATGGCTTTCAAGTTTCATTTAGTTTGGTAAATAGGAAATTATAAATTCTATTATTTAATTCTATATTCTAATGAGAATTTAATTGATAAGCTAAAAGATCTTTACAGCTCCCGAGCGAAGTTGTTACCAATGGATATCTGCGGCTTAGTAAGAGCTCAGTGCACTTGACTATTGAAAGCTATTAAAAATATACATAAACTATTAAAGCTTTTAAAATACATAAATTCGATTACAATATCTGTAGAGGTTGCAAGGATTTTAGTAAAAGGATATTGCATTTTTGTATAATTTTGTGCAAATATTTAGGTTTCTTCTTACTTAATGAAACTTAGTGGTGGGAACTTAATTCTTAAATTTCTTTAAGCGACTAATGAAGGCTTTTGAGAAAGTACAATGTGCCAATATTGGCCTAAATGCGTTGATCCTCGACCATCTGCATCCATCCAATAATTGTAAATGTAAATTAAAATCTATAGAAGAAAGAATTTTAACTATTTTCTAGTATTGACAATCAATTTTCGAAAATATTACATCAAATACCATTTAAAATATCAAAAAAAAAATTTACTTTACATTGCAATTTTCATAAGTAAAACTATTATCACTAATCATTTTCTGACTAAACATGTACATAGCTATATTATCTAAATACATTTTCAATTATCAAAATGCATAAAATATATACATGAATAAAATTCAAACATTTTTATACAAAAACAGAAATTTTCCAAGAGAACTTTTTTATATTCAATCTTCAATTGGAAACTCAATTTAGTTAATCAAATATTCCTTAAGGGAAAAAAAGTTGCATTTCGAGATAAAACTTTTCCAGAAAACATGAGTGAAAATAAAAAATTAAATTTATGTGTACATCAAATAAAGATTGATGATAAAATTGTATTTTCAAATATTTATTATAAATAAGAAAAATGATTTATTAGATTCAATTGACTTTGATTTAATAAAGGAAATAATATAAGTGTGGTTATATTTAAAATTACAATTTAACTATAAATTTAGTTGAACTTAAAAAAAAATCTTACAACACATTTTGAATAGCATCTGTAATTGAAATAAATATATTTTTCTTTAAACATTTTTAGAAAATTATATTTTTCATTTGTTCTGATTTTGAATTTTCAATTACATATTTTATATGTTAGTTTTGTAAAAAGAAAATCCTTTGATCCAATAATATTTGTTGTCAAAATAATCACGTAAACCACAAATAAAGTTTGTGATTGGTTAAAATTGTCAATTGTCACAATTGTATATTAATTATTATGAAAATTTTTTCAATTAAAATATTATTATAATAATGTTGGTAATGATTGTGTTTTTCCAAAAATTAATATAAATATTGAAATTTAAAAAACATTATTTTGCAACGAGGATTTTTTCATTGAAATTTTATGATTAATTTTTCACTAGAAAAATCAGCCTGAAAACTAAAGTTACCATCATTGTTTAAATGTTGAATATGCCCATTAAAGTTAGGCTAGCAAAATAATTAAACTTTAAAACCTAATTATGATTTAAAATGCTTTTCATTTTTCAGTTGAATACCTTACACAAAAATGGAATAATTAAGTTGAAGAATTATAACTTACGTACGGTACGAAGAATATTTAAGTTTATAAACAAATACCGTATAACATTTCATCTAATTTTTTTTGTTTTAAATCAAATTTTATATTAAATATTAAACTATAAGTTTCTTCAATAGAAATTACTGCCTTGGTAAGCATTTATTTTATATTTCTGCTCCTATGGGGAAATTTCTTTGCTTTTAGAACGATTTTTTTTTAATTATTCCATGCACACTCATCAGTTTTTCCTCCCCAACGTTATTTGTTTTCAAAAAAAATTACATTCTACAAATAAAAATCATAAAAGCCTTTTCAAGCAATATTTATTTGATTAATAACGATTAATTAAGATTTTAAATTGTAGATAATAAATTTTAACAATGAACTTAAACTTTTACATTTAACGATAATGTTGCAGCATTATTATTTATATACCTGAAAAATTAACCAAAATGTAGACAAAATTATAACTAGATAATAGAAAAATCATTTACAAGTACAAAAGTTAATTCAAAGTCATAAATTTTTTTGAATTTCCTTCTTGGAAATACAAAATTTATTGATTATCCTTCAAAATAACTAAATTTCAGATGTATTAATATCTAAAATGAAAATTTATTTTGTATATTTTATAACTAGTATATATCGATAAAATAAAAACCCTCGGGAGATTCAACCAATCTCTTCACTTTTCGTTATTAATAAAGTCTTCTGATGGAAAAAAAACTTAATTAAACACGAAAATTTAAGTGCAAACAATTTTAATATTGAAATAAAAAAAAAAACGAAATAGAAATTCCCCAAAAAAAAATACTTTCCAATTTCCTAATAATTCGTAATGTGTATTCCATAAATGATTTCTCATCTCTAAGGACACAAAATACTTCGTAATCATATATACCAGCAATGTATTAGTATATAGCTTAACTAGAAATTTTTATCACGTATTTCAAATTCCAGGATAATTTTAGTTATGATGGAATTTTATATTATGGGTAAATTGTCTGAGGTAAAGGACTTAATTTTCAGCTCATAAATGAGCAAAAAAAAGGATAAATATTTGAATAAAAACCAAAAATACCACAAATGTTTTTTTTTGTTTTTCGGGTGGAAAATAATTTAAACGTTAAATACGAAAAATTCTTTTACTTTTGGAATAATTACAAAAACAATATTTTTTTTCTTTATTATTAATGAATGTTGGGAAAAATATTATTATTGAATGTTGAGAAAGGAAAATTATTTACATTTTTTCTAATCGAATTTCTAATAAATAAAAATGGAAATATTATTAATTCTTTTTATAAAAAATTTTTTAGCTTTAATTTTAATGTAAAACTAGTAATTCTTGTAGAAAGTTAGATTTGAAATTTCTTAAAAGGATATTAGAAAAATTATGATGTTTTTACAATTTCCCATTTGTTTTTTGTCGTAGAAAATTACTTAAGATTAATGGTAAAAGGTGCTAAAAGAATGTTGTCATTCAACTTTAACCTAGAACAATATATCCGTGAATGAAGAGCTTTATATTTATTGGTCCTTTTAACACAATTTTGTTGTTATTATTTATTTATGAAGTTTTATTTTAGAAAACTTTTTATAATTTTTGTTTAATATAACTTTTAGATGAAACTTTACACCTGTGTATCACTTTTATATTTTAAAAGGTTTCTTTTAGGATGTCTTATTGTAATATTTGTGCTTTTTAGACTGTAAAAATACTAAATTAGAGTGTGTTAACGTTTCATATTAAATTGTTGTTTTAACAGAAATTCCATTGGAGATGGAGGTATCATTATAGAAGACGAAATGTTTATCCTATTTTTTTAACAAAATGTCGAATTTTCATATTATAAGTATTTTTATATATGTACAAGTACATATATGTACAAAACATTAAAATGAAAATTAGTAAATTGAACAATAAGAAATACTTAAATTTTTGTAAATTGAAAATGAAATTAGTAATTAAATTTTGCTTGTTTGTCTATCATTCAACAAAACATTAGTTTTGGAATCAACATTTTTTTTTAAAAGTTTTTTTTTAAACCAAGAAAAAACTTTTGTGCTGAACATCTTTTGATTTAGTAAAACAAAAATAACCACAAACTAATTAAAATTTTGGTTAAAAACCACAAAAAAAAAATATAAACTCAAAAGAAAATTTATGTTTTCATGCGATTAATATTATTTTTTTATAAACTTTCTTTACTATAATTATAAAGTTTCCTTAACATCTCTTAAATATATTTTATCTCCAATTTTTTTAGAAGCTTTTACAATTTATTAAGTATTACAATTATAATAATATTATCGTCATGCGCCAAAATAATTCAGCAAATGTTCAAATGTGGTAACGAAAATTTTTCCTTCAACTTCTTAGTTGATACTTAAAATCAGTTAGAAATAGTTTTCTATAAAATATTCTTGTTTTTAATAACACCTTTAATTATTCAAATAAAAAGTAAATAAATATTTACTTACAAACAAATTTAATTACTATAGTTATGTATTATAAATGTTCTATTGAATTTTCCACTTCACTAAAAGAAAATTCAATAATTTATAAAAACAAAATTTATAATTTTATTAGGACATTTTGCTTTTTGTTTTGAACCACTTTGAGAGCAATAAAAAGGAAAAATCAATTCCCATAAAAACTATATAAAAAAAAAATTTATTATTATATTCTCAATCAATTTTCTTTTATCTCCTTGGGTATTCCAATAAAAAAAACATTGTGTGCTTCACTGGGAAATTTCACCTGTTGCGATAACGTCTTGTCTGTAAAATTGATGTCGGAAAAAAAAAAACAAACTAAAAAGATAAATCGATTACTTAACTTAACCAATATCCGTAACAGAAAAAAAAGTCCTAAGATCATAAAAACGGTCTAAGTTAAAGAATGATATAAAATTTTATTTTACAACTGGGAAGAATATTTCTTATCCAACAGGTTTCTTTTTTTTCTGATATGGACATACAATTATTTTTATTATCACATGAAATTGATATGGAAGAATAATATAATAATATTAAAAAATGGAATGTAAATTTTTGGAAAAAGAGTTTTTAACGAACTTGTATATAAAATTTTATTAATAAAATCAGAAATATTTTTTCACTCCATTTTTACTTTATTTAATTTATTAATTAATTGTTATCAATTATTGAAATTTGCCTGACTTCCTGATAACGTTGGCCATATATATTATTGTACGATCCAAAATTTCTTAAATTTAAAATAAAAATCTATAATTTTTCCTCATTTTGTGATGCAAATTTATTTTACTTTTTCGAGTTATTGCAATCATTTTAAAATATAATAGAAACATTTATTTTTAGTTAGTTTGAAATTGTATAAATTTACTTAAAAAATATCAATTTTAATAATATTATTGATTTTCAATTAGAAATAATTCATTTCAATCCTTAAAATATGAATTATTATTTTTTAAATTAAATCTGTATACAAGAAAATGTGTCTAGTCTTTTTATTAATGATGAAATTTAACCTAAATTTTCCATTTATATATATAAAAATTTAAATACATATCATTTTATATTAAAACTGATCAGATTGTAAAATTTTTTTAAATATTTAATTCTGTATAAAAAGCTTTTTATTTTTGTAATATTGTTGACACTTTTTATTAATTGACAAAGGACTAATTACTAATATACATATCACATTTATCCTTCAAAATACCTTTTTTTTGCCAATGTTATATATTTATATAAACAGAAACTAAATTTAGTTCAGTACACTTAAAATGTCAATTTGAAAAGATTCTCTTACTTTTCATTGAATGTTCCTTAAAATCAAAATGAAATCTTTTTGGTATAAAATTAATTATTCAGACAAAGTTTCATCTGTCATCAAAAAAAATATAATTAAGATTTTAAGTTATTTTTAATTCAATGAAACAATTTTCGATTAGAAAATTATATCGCAATTAATTTTCTAAAAAAGATAATTAAAAATTTATGTATCTTAATTTTATGGTTAAATGTTTGTCACATTAATATGCCGAATTAATTTTTACTTATGTATATCAATTTTTCAACTATGTATTAAAATTTATTTGGAATTATTTTCATATAAAGTTGGTGCAAGCACATTAATCAATATTAACTAATTTGATTTTTTAATCTTATCCTTAAATTGTATTTATATTTAAAATTAAAGTTTTTTTTAAAAAAAATTTGAATCTGATAACATTAAATGATTTAATGATTCTATTTAACGAAGGTCAATATTTTAAAAACTGTTTATGATAAGAAAAAAGTTATAATTTGATTTTCTGTAAAATTTATAAGCAACATAACATATCAATATTAAATTTCTGTAAAAGCATAAATCCTTAAAATGATTTATTGACTTTTTGTTTAGTTTTATTTTATGGTGAAAAAAGGATCAATCAGATTTCATTATACTCAGGATTAGTTTCATGAGATTGTTACATATTATATTCTATTTCATTCTATTGAAAATCTGAAAATTCTAAAGAAGGAAATTTTAGATAGTAATAAATTTTAATTAATGAAATAAAAACAAACACATTGTTATATCCTTTAAATTTTTTTTTTGGGTACACACTTTCAGTGATTTATTGAGCAATTAATTTAAGATATATATATTAAAAATATTCTTTAAATATAGATATTTTACAAAATAGTAAAATGTCTGACATTTATACAAAAATAAATTTCTTTTTACTTTATAGCAAATAAAGAACATCTGCACAAAATTTTTCAATAGCAAATATAGAAAAAAAAAGAATATTTAATTAAATTTTATTTAATTATTTAATACTTATAATGTCCTTTGGGTATATTTACAAATAATTTTTCTATATAGTAAAAGGATATATGTTTTTTTATTCAGTTAATTACTACACAATCAAGCAATTATTATTATTATAGGTAGAATCTGTTACGGATATAAAAAACGTGGTTTCATTAAGTTAAAAAGTTTATTTTTCCTTCCTTATTTTTTTTTTTATGTCGATTCTATATACCAGGCTGAACAAACAGTCAAGGACTCACGTTTTATCCTTCAATATTATCAATATTTAAGTTAAGAAAGAAAAGGGGTTTAGACGGATTTCATATTATATATTAATTTACTTTGTGATATGGATTATGTACGTGGGTGAAAAATATAATATGTATATCTTAATTATAGGACGAATTAAGGAAAATTACCTATATATGTTTTTTTTTTGTTATATTAAAATATTCTCTACAATTTCCTTTATAAACAAATTTTAATTATTTAATTCTCTCCTGGATATTTAAAAAAAAAGCAATATCAATAAGGATTTATTCATTTTCCCTAAATAAACATTTTTTAAATGATTTTCTTTTTAATTTGTCTGATAAGGAAATATAATTAAATTTTCATCAAAATTTACAAAAGTTTTTCGAGAACGAGTCATAAGTTCATAATTTCTTAAAATATACTATATATTAAGGAAGAAATTTTGGATTGGTTTAGATATTAATTAGTAGCAAAATAAGCTTCTTTGAGTTTAAATTTTTTTTATTTTGAAAGACATTATTTGAGTTCCATTTTGTGGACTTTTGCATTTTATTACTTTCAATTATAAAATCATTTTGAACTAACCAAGAAAATCATTAATTAAATTCTAAAAAAATATTTCTATGGTATTTTAAAGGACCCCATACATAATCATAGAAAAAAATTTAAATGATTATTATTATTACTCTATAATTTTTGTTTTGAAAATAATTTGCATAAAATTTCACTTAAGCAAATTATATTAAAATAGAAATATTCCACAAAAATTATTATATTTTTTTCTTCTTCTTCTTGAAGTAATTAAAATCTTATAAAGTTTTATAATGACTAAAAGTTATTTTAATTTTTTTTGTTGAAGAAAAAGTTTTGTCATTATATTTCAAGGATATATTTTTTTACTATAGTAAATTAACTTAAAAGTGGACATAGATGACAATTCAAAATATTAAAATGAAATTATGAACGTATTTTAAATGATATTCTCCATTTTTGGATAATACATTAATATATTTTTTATGTTGCACAGGCAAATTATGTATATTTGAGTTTTTTTCACTATAAACTCTCAATTCTACTGTAAACTTTAATAGTTAAAGAATTACGGAACATTTTCTTTTTACTCTAATTATACATAAAAAAATTGTTGAAGATTAAGATTCAAAAGATTTTGTGTTATGTTCAAAAAATAATCAATAATTTGTAATAACAAACATTTAAATTATATTCCATATCAATCTGAATAGAGTTACCAGAATAAAACACTTAAGAATTATTCAAAAATTTCAAGAATTTACCATATAAAAGGGTTTTCAAATTTTCTTTTAAATTGTAAATGCAAAAAAGAAAATTGTTGAAAGGAATTGTATGCTAATCAAAAAGAATTGATAAAAGGTTTTAATAACTCATCTAATCTTACAGTGTAAAATTTTGTAAAAAGGATTTTTCCTTTTTCAAAAAAAGAAAAATGTATGATTGTAAAATGTTTGAACCTTAGTTACGTATATGCTTAAAATATTACTAAATAATACTATTATATATTATTATTTTCAGAGAATTTTCCATAATAAATATTAAACTCTTATATAAATCTTTTTTGGATTGGAAATACAATAAATAAGTATTTGGGATATCCTGTTTACAAAAATAATGATTTCCATAAAAAGAAAATTTTTCTATCGATATCAGATTGTAAATTATAAAATATTTGATTGAAAAACAATAAAAAGTAATTTATCCCCAGACCAGCATATCCCCAGCATGTGATGTTTAGAATTTTATATTGTGAAATTGTTAAAGAAAGTAGAATTTTTTTCACCAGACAAAACAGTTTATTTTTTCGGTTTGTTTTTCACAAAATTGTTTCACTTCTTAATTATTACCACAAAATTAATGCTCCATAAAAAATTATTGCTCCACTAAACATTTTCTATTAATGTATATTTTTTACTGTATTTAATTGCTTTTCGAAAATTATCCTAGGAAACATAAAATTACATTTTTTTTACAAAAATTGTACAATAATTTATTATATTCGTATTATTTCGCTTTTTCTAAATAATTGGTAAAAAGTTTTCTTTTTCCGAGATAAACAACTATTAAAAATTAAGTATTACCTACACTAATAGATTTCTGGTCGATTTAAATTTAAAATAAATTTATTTTATTATATTGAATTCCAAAACTAAGGAATTATATTATAATCATCATTATAGAGAAATATATAATCAATATAAATTTAGTTGCATACGTATTTTGCATAATAGTGAAATTGCGGTATTAATAATGTAATAACAAAGCCGTATATTATATAGCTACGGCTTTGGTATTAATCTTTAAAATTTATTTAATATTTATTGTTATCTCAAATTTTGTAATCAATATTTTTGAACGGGAAATGTTAAATATTTTAATATTTATATTTATAATTTTAGATTATAAATAATAAATATTTATAATCATAGATTATTTACGTTATGAAAAACATTTAAAAATTATAGTTAAGCTAATGTAATTATAAAATTTTAATGAATCAGTGCAGAGGCAAAATATATTTAAATGAAGATTAAATGAAAATTCTTAATAAATTATTGATTACTTACATGTGACATACCATTACCAGTGTTTCGATCCAAATGGTAAGTGATACTTGTCAGTATAATGCAATTTCTGTCCTTCTTATAATCGAAACAACTGAGTTCTTTTAGAAATCATTCATATACTAAATGAAAAACTTAAATATTTATGAATTTCAAATTTTCTAAGATTCAAATTTTACTTTTCATCAAGGTCCCAAAAGTAAAATACTTAATTTTGATAGATATGCTTCAAGCATGTTAAATGACATTAGCAAATTTCCATAACATATTCCCAAAATTAAATAAGCTTCTCGTACTATCTGGGGTGTCAAAATTTTATATTTTTATTTAACTTAATTAAAAATTGCCTTAATATTTCTTTCAAAAATATAAAAACTATTTATACGTAATAGAGTTAATTATATAAATGAAAGTTTTCAAAAGTTAAAATCTTTGTAAACTTTGAATACATTTTCTATGTTCCTTATAAAACATTTTTTCATCTAACAGACAGGAAGAAAGCTACAAATTACTTTTACTTTGAATACATTTTTACTTTTATTCTGTGTTCGTTCAATTTATTTGTAAAAATAAAAATAAAAATTCTCTTTTACAAAAATGACAAGAAAAATAAACTACTTTTACGAAATTCTTGAAACCGAAGTACATTTAAAAGATATTTTTCATTTTAAATTATAAAAAAAAAAAGTCTGAGAGCAAAGTTAAAAACTAGAATTTTTCTTGTTTTATATATAAACGTGACATATTGATTTATGATAATAAAAGTTTCTTTCAGGTTATTTGTACATATATATATTTGTTTATTAAGAAGTTTTCCTGGTATAAATCGTTTTTAGAACCTGGTTTTTAATACAATTTTAAAAGAAAATTCCTTAAAGGATATGTAATTAAATTGTAAACATTATTTTAAATGGAATAATAAAAATTTAAATATGATTTTCATTTACGTTATAGTTTATTGTCACATAATAGTTTTTCATATTATGTAAGTTTGACCATAAAAATAGTAATAAAAATTATAATTATTTGGATTCATTTGAGCAACATTGATATTAATAATACTTTGTATAATAGCTATATATTCTATTTACATTTGCTTAATTTGAAATAGTTAACAAAGTCACGAAAAAATATATGTGTAATGTAAAAGCTAATGGATATAATATGTTCAAAACAAAATAACTTATGAACAGGAATTTTTTAATATTTAACAGAAATTGCCATTACATTATTTCATTTGAAAATTGTATAACTTGCAAATAAATTTTATTGAAACATAAAAATGAAATAATTTTTTGTAAATTAATTTTAAAAAACTACTATTTAAACTATAAAAATAGTAAACGAAAATTCATTTAAATGTCATTTTCAATAATTTTCTTCACTTTATGATATTTACAAAATAAAATCGTATTAAAAACTTAATACAAAAAATTGCTTAACGTTGCAAGAAAACAAAATTACTTATGTATGTATGTATATATCATTTTTGTTTTGTTTTCAAGATTTCTTTCAAGGACTTTTAATCAATTTTCATATTAACTTTTACCAAGGATCACGTTCTTATTATTGGATAGAGTTAAATAATTAAATTTAACCATTGAATAATAATAAAGACAAATATAGACAAAATGAAAATGAAATGCTGATATTAGCAGTTTTGTATATATGGGAAATTGAGTAAAAAGTTTCATAGTCAAATAATCGATATAAAATAAATATTTATTAAATATTATAACTCAAGGATTGAAATGAAAATTAATATGTTATAATGTATGTATATGATGATGTTTGTTGATGTTCAATTATAAAATTGAAGGTAAAATTCAATAACATGACATATAATAAATATTTAATAATTCCAATTTTCATATTTGTACAAAAAATTACAAATGTCTTACATAAAAATCAACATTTCTTTTATTTTTTCTGTTTTATTTGATATAACATTATAACATAAACATTTGTCATACAAATAAAAACAATATGATTCATAACAAATTTCATAACCTTAAGGAAACTGACATACATAGAAATATAACATATTTTTTTTTAACATAAAGAAAAAACAAAACCTGTTGACCATTAATAAAAATTGTTTTAACAGAGAAACAAACACAAAATAATCAAATACATATATAAAAAAAGCATAAAGTGTAAATGTTTGGTTATAAAAAAGTAGAACTAAGTTCAGAATATTATCTTCAAACATAATATAAACGACAGTAAAACTTATTGTACGTGCCAAAAATTAAAATGAAGAAAAATACTATGTTTGTATAGATTTTTGTTTTTATAAGAATGTTAACGTTTAACTGCAGAAAAAATATGGAAAACTTTAAGTTTATTATCATATATGATATATCATTAATATTATGTGAATATTAGATCTCTTAGCTGAAATTAATTTATAGTCAAAATTGGAAATTTGAAATAATGTACTTATATTATTAAAAATTTATTATTTATTATTTGTAGAGTCACAAGTTCCTTAATTCATATTTTATTTAAGGACTAGAAAGAGATAGTCTAAAATATACAATATGCCAATAAATGGTTTTATTGGATCAAAAATACCTTTTTGTATAATTTTGATAGTAGCACGCACTATTAAAATTAGTTTTTTCTGTGAAAATCGAAAAAAAAATCATCATAAACGTAAACGTTGGTATTGAGAACATAATATTAATACATATTGCGAAACTTAAATCGTTATTACTGCAATGTATTAATTCTTTTTACTGGTATTTTGACTGTCGAGACAGTGAAAAGTCGACAAATTTAAGTTAACCAATGCACCTTCTGTTGACTGGTTGCTGTCTCGTTGATTAAACTACCATAAAAACAAATAAAAAAGTACAATGTTCATATGCGATCATACTGCATTAACGGAAACAGCCACTTTTCACTTGAAATCAAATATGAAATCATAGCACCTAGCAAACATAATTCAATATCTATCGAAATCCAGAGTATCAATTGCGCAGCGATATATTATCATTATTATTAGGGAATTCATTGAAAATTATCAACAATGTCGCTTATTATCGTTATAAATAATTAAATACATATGGATAGTGAAATATTCTTTTTCAATATAAAAAGATTATTATACTTTAACTTATCATTGACTTCTATATTTGAAATTAAAACTAAATGAATTTTAAAATTAAATTTGGTAAGTTGTAATTTATTTTCTAATAAAATCATAAATTTTCAGGACAAAACTTTTAGTAGTTTAAAATTCAAATTAATTTTTTTTTTCTAAACTGTACAAATAATTCATGTAATTTTATATGCTTAACAATGCGTGGTTAGCACTAACTAACAAGTAAAACTTATTTTTATAAATTCATTACAAAAATAATTCTTACATTGTCCTTAAAATTACTTACACAAAAAACATAATAAAAATTAATTGTCCAAATCCATCATCAATTTAGATTTTCACTCGCAGCTTTTACTCTAATGGTGGAGTTGATTATAACACTAACTTTTCGTTTCATATCCTAAAAAAAGTTTATTTTTTTCGTTTCATATCCTAAAAAAAGTTTATTTTTTCTTATACGCATTTGTCCTTTTTTTAGTATTTATGAAGAACGTATATTTCCTTTTATGATATCTGTGGAACTTTATTATTTCTTTTATGTGGGGAGAAAATAATATTTTGCAAGATGAGATTTTGTTTTGTATGTCATGAAGGAAAATGTAATAGTTGAAACTAGTTACTAGTATTATATAGCTTTAAGATAACAATTTGTGCTTCACTAACTGTATTAAAATATTAAACTAATATTTTTAAAATTATTAATTGAATTTAATATGTTTTTCTATTTTGTGGATATACGAGTAGTAACAATTGAAAATAAATTGATTAATAATTTATTGCAATGTTAATGAAATAATTGATATTTTATATATTAGAAAAATTATTTGTGAAAATATTTCACAATAAAATAAAATTTCTTTATGTTTTCTATAAATTTATAGCATACTCGATCAATAATTCAGATATAGTACTCAATAAAAGCAGAAAGCAGAAATATTTCAGTTTACATTACTGGATAAATGGACAATATTTCGGTTTTTAAATGATGGAAGAACCTAAAAAAACTAGTTTTTACTGAATTTTCTTACAACACTTTTGTTTTTTCCATTGATTGATTTTTGTCAATTTTGTTGAATTTATTGAGGCTCATTGAACTTTAATTAAATCCTTAAGAAGATTATCGATATAACAACAAAATAATAAACTCTATACAGACGATTATATTAGAATAACATTTTTGTCATGATTTTCTGGCTCCATAAAGAGAAAAAATTATATATTTTGGAAAAATGTAGAATGACTGACAAGTAGAGAAATTCGTTTCTCTCTTTACTTTTTATTCTACATTTTCTACATTTTTCCAGAATATATCATTTTTTCTCTTTATGGAGCTAGAAAATCATGACAAAAATGTTATTCTAATATAATCGTCTGTATAGTTTATTAGTTTGTGATACAACTAATCGATAATATTGAATATTACATTGTTTTCATTTTCTGTTTATTCAAAAAATTAATTTACACTTTTCTTTATTTCCAATTTAATAAAAATAAAAATCGAAGTTTAATTTCTTTTTGAAATAGAAAAAGATAGTTTTAGCCTTAGAAAATTAAAATGATTATAGTAATAATAATATTTTTCTAAAGGTATGAAATTTTAACTGATAAATCACATTTCAATAATTTCCTTTTCTTTGTGATAAGTTTTTTAATCACTATAACTAATCGATAATATATCTGAAATTAATAGAAATTTCTAATATTTTAATAACATTTTATTGGGATACTTCCGAATAACGGGACTGAGCTTTTAAGATGACGTCACACATAACGGTACTTTATGACGTCAGGGCTCTGAATAATGACGTTATTTTACCCGCAAAAAACATATAGTTGTCGAAAAATGCATCACAAATTTTTAAAAAAATGCATATTTTTGCCATTTTCTCCTTAAGGTACATTGTAGGATCCCAATTTTTTTTCTTCATATATTGAAAATATATGAAGCTTTCTGGCGCGGTCTAAATTTCGAAAATTTTTTTTTCGAGATTTTGATTTTTCTGGACGTTTTAGATGTCAGGGAATCAGAATCAGTAAAAAAAAAAATCTGTGTCCGCCGTACGCCGTACGCAAAGTAAAAATACACTTTTTTAAACGCTTAGAAATAGTATAAGCACTCGTGCGATTTGTACAAAAATTGCAACATATATAAAGTAAGGATGGAAATTTATGTGTATGGTATCCCTTTTTGAATACTTTCCCTGCAACCCCCCCTAGCGGAGCGTTGAAAATGCACAATTTTGTGCACTTCAAAAAAATACCCCTAAATATAGTCGGATCTTTACGTTGTTTCACAGATATATGTATAGACGCCATATAAAGAAGATTGTAAAAATTTGGAGCCCTAGGTCCTCGCCCCCCTATTTTATAGTAATATTCAAACAAAAATTTTGAAATTTGAAATGGCTATAAAACCGGTTTGATTTTATATAAAACATTGTTACTTCTAACATAGATGCAGCAGGTAAGTGCATTTCGATTTCATATAAAAAAATTACCCCCACATTCTTTAAGTGGGTGAGGGGGCTTATGTATGAAAAAAGCTATATCCCTTCAGGGGGGAAATGAATTGAAAAAATGAGAAACTATGTTCTTAAATATACTATGTTACACATTCTGCAGAAAAATTAGCCTCGTACCTTTACCCCCCTTCATTTTACAGGTGAAAGAATTTTTATGGGACTATTTAAAATTGAATTTTTGATATTTAAAATGGTTATAAGATATGTCACATTATAGATAGGGTCTTATATTTTTAAAGTTTGGTATAATAGATTGGTATCTTTCAAAATCATTCAATTTTTTTACCTCTTTCCCTTTTATTATGGGCGAGGGGGTAAGTTTATGAAAGAGGCTGCAGCACCTCAGTGGGGAACTAAAATTGTAAAAATGAGAAATTAATTTCTTAAATATATTATTGTACATCTTGTGCGTAAAATTTATTTCCCTACCTGCAACCCCCTCTAAGTTACATCACTTAGAAATGTTACATTTCAAAATTTATTATATAGTTTTTGAAAATTGAATATTTGGAACTTAAAATGATTTTCAGATAGGATCTTATATCTTGTAAGCTTGGTAAAATAGATTGGTATCTTTCGAAACCATTCGAAATTTTTACCTCTTTCCCTTTTATTATGGGTGATGGTGTAAGTTTATGAAAGAGGCTCCAGCACCTCAGCGGGGGACTGGATTGAAAAAATGAGAAATTATTTTCTCAAAAATACACACCTACACCTTGTATACAAAATTGAGACACGTACCTTCAACCCTCTTCATTTTACAGGGGCAAAAAGTTCGAAATTTATAGAATAAAAACATATGAAAATTATATTTCGAGTATTTAGTATATATACATATATGTATAGTATTACAAATTCGAGTACTTATTTATAAAAACTTGATTGTAATTTTAAATTGGGAGTTTTGTAAAAATCATAATTTTTATTTAATTCTTCGTTTTCATTAAATCCCAGGTAGATCAAAAGGGTATATGAAGCACTCTTCCAAATTGGCAGGTTTTTTAAATTGTAGCTAATGAAAGCTACTAAACTAAATAAAAAAAACCACTTAACGCTCACCGTTATGAAAATATAGGTAAAATATTCACTACACCTCTATATCTAGTAATGTGCAGTTTTAGACGACTTCTTAAAAAAATAATTAAATTTTTTTTTTCAGAATATAGGAAATTTCATTAGCTACAAAAAATTGAGATCCTACTATTTACCGTTAAGGAGAAAATGGCAAAAATATGCAATTTTTTAAATATTTGTGATGCATTTTCCGGCCACTAGATAGCTTTTACGGGTAAGATGACGTCATTATTCAGAGTCCTGATGTCATAAAGTACCGTTATGTAATGACGTCATCTAAAAAGCTCGGGCCCGTTATTCGGAAGTACAGCCATTTTATAGTAGTAATTTTTTTATATTTAAATATTCGTTGTATAAAATTCTTTTAATTGATTGAAATATAATTTTTTTATTGTAATGATTTAATAGGCATTTTATATGCATTTAATTTCGTCAATAAGTCAATCTTAAATATTATTTTCATAATTCTAATTAAATATCTATAGTCTAGACATTTTTCTAGTATTCAAGTAACAAAATTTTTAAGGTATTTATATAGTTTCTTTAATTTCTGTAAGAATTAATTAAAATTACTATACTTTAGTTTTAGAGTTTTGTAAAAAATACTAAATAAATTTATACTTTTTTCTTAAATTCTTGGATAAATTAAAAAACAATTTTTTAATTTCTATTAATTTTTACTTTTTTTTACTGAAATAATGTTTATTTATCGGAATTAAATAAATTACAAAATACATGTATATTAGCTGTGTTTTTTTCAAACGGGTCAGGGTCAAGGTTTGAAAAAAACAATAAGGATCATGTATTCGGGTTTCATAAATTTGAACAGGTGGTACCGGTTTGTCATCATTTTAATTCTATGTACATATGATAATTTTTTTTATTCGAATATATGAATAGTTTAAAAAAAGCCTAATAACATCTTAGCAACATATATTTTAAATTCTTTTTATATTTTTACAGTATTTTTAAAAAAATAAATCCCCAAAAAAAATTTTTTTCTCTAATTTTGTTTGTACCGCCATCTGTTTGTAAATTTCCACATTAAATCTATTTCGGTCTCATTTTGATGATCCAGATAAATGTTTGGGTTATGTTGTTGTTGTTTCTATATAAAAAATGAGACCTTGATCCTGACTCGATTGAAAAAAACACAGCTATTATTATTTAAATATTAAAGTGTTACAATTCGCAGCAATGATCTGCGTCCTTAAATTTTTTATAGTAAATTTTGAATTAGTAAAATAATTTTTACTTAAGTTTGTTTTACCACTTCATTTAAATGATATCCTTTTTTAAATACTTTATCATGTGTACAACTAAAATAAATTAAAAGAAAATCAAACAAAGGATAAAATTTTAAGAAAAGTTATTTTGTACGCCTTCAAGTAGAGTGGGAGACTATTGACTATTGCTTGTATGCTTTTTATCTAACAAGGATGTTTTCAATATAAAAAAAATTATTGTTTATGCAAAAAAAATTAAAACTTTATAGACATTTCCTCAATTCCTCAATTTTCATAAAAATAAATAGAAATTTCTACAGCAGGTGAAACTCTCAGGTATCAGAAATTAAAAGTTTCTTTTTTTCTCTTCTTGTGATTGTTCGTAGTCAGTACAACAAGGATATTATAATATAACGAGAAATCATACTTAATTTAAATGTAATAAAAAAAAACGGAAATTTAGAATTTGATACAATGAAAAAATTAATTTCATAATTTACTAAAACTGAATCAATTTTATATATAAATGCGAAATAATAAAAATTTTAAAATTATTTTGAAAAACTTCCAAAGCAACTGTGAATTTGTGCACCAAATAAATCTACTTTTACTACAAGTTTTTTACTAACAACAATTAAGAATGAATTAATTACTAAATAGTCGTCACTAAAGCTTTTCTACATTAACTTTAATTTTTATAACAAATAATTTTGTTTCACATTTTGTTTAAGCTCTACTTTTTAAATAAACTGCAAAAGCATCATAAAAAAACTGTAAATAGTTTTGGTCACCTAAAATAGATTTAATGAATGTTAATTAGTTAAAAATTTTCGATTTTAAATTATATTTTTCAGTTTCTGTCAAATTTTTGTGAAAAGTTATTATTGTTGTAATTTAATAAATTATAATCATAATAATTCTTTCTCACCTTTTATTTTAAATGTTAATTAGTCTTCTATTATATTCTTTATTTTTGAATAAAACTCTTTTTTTTGTATAATTTACTAATTTTAACTTTTATTTCAATTTACTTATTAACTTTCATCATAATTTAATTAATACAATTTTTCTTTATATTAAAATTTGTTTTCTCTATTTATTTATTTAATTGGAATAACAATTGTAATTTTAAGTTTTTATCTTTAACACTGCTTGTTAAATAATTATTTTAATTAAATTATTATAACAATTTAACTTAACTGTTATTTTTACTTTTTATGAATTAATAATTGAACTATTAAAATTTATCAATTTAAACGAATTAATTTTAATTTTAACGTTTTAAAATGAAACTTTATTTTGGAACCGGGTCGACTGTTTGAAATTATATTTTACAATTTTAAAATGGATTTTTGCAATAATACCTTATCCGATCGACTGGCTAACCGATCAACTGCCAAAATTTTCATTTTTCTTTCTATTTTATTTTGTTGGAGAGCTTTTTTGGCTTTCCAAAATCTTTCCAATAATTTTTTGGAAAACCAATCAGCTTCTCCAACAAAATAATTTAAATTAATTTTAATTCGATTGGTTAATTAATTTTACGCGTTGTCAGCACAGAGAAATTATTATTTATTGAATTAAATTATTTCTCTGTGCACGAGCAACGCGTAATTTGAAACTTTTGTTTTTCATTAATTAAATTTAATAATTTTATTAATTTGAAATTTATTGATTTCCGTTGTGAATTGAAGCACAGGGTGCCTCAATTCACAACACCTTCCCTCTTAGAAAAAATATAAGGGTCGAAGATTTTCTTCGACTCTTATATTTTAAAATTAATTATATATATATTTTTATATATTTTTTTTTTTTTTTTTTACTTTATAAAAACATGTATATTTGTATATTTTTACTATATATTTGTTAAAAAATTTGTGTATTTGTATATTTTTATTTCTTTTATAAACATAAAAAAATTTTTTATTTCCTTTTTATATATGTATATATTTTTTTTCTAAACATTTTTTTTTTTTTTATATTTTATATATTTTGTCTAAATATTTTATATTCTTGTAATTATATATATATATTTTTTTTTATTTTACATTTACTATATATATTTTATTTTAAAAAGTAATTCTTTTGTTTCATTAAAAACTTTTATATATAAAAATCCTTTCGTTTTATTTTATTAATAAAAATTAAGTTAATAAAGTTTTATATAAAATTATACAATCATATTTATGCATATATATTTTTTATAATTATATTTATGCATATATATTTTATTATAAATTTATTTTATTTTTAGTAAAATTTATGACAAAAAAAATGCATATATATATTAAAATTTAAGAAAAGGAATAGGAATTTAAGGAATAAGGATAAGAGTTTTTTTTTTTTTGCATATTATCCCTATTATTTGTTTTTGAGCGTTCACGCTCCCCTTTCCATTTTATCCAAAAAAAATTTAAAAAAAATTTTTTTATTAATAATTTTTTTTTTATTTATTAATATTAAAATTTTTTATTTTAATATATTTTTTAATTAATATTAATATACTTTATTTTTACGCTTCCACCTATGTTTTTTATACCTATGATTTAATTTTAGTATTTTATTATTTAATTTTCTTAATGATAAAATAATAACATTAAGAATAGGGGTCAATTTTGGTTTAAAATTTTATTTTTAATACCCGTAGTATTAACATTTATTTGAAATACAATGATAAAAGTATTATTATTTTTAATTAAATAATTATTTTGATTTGTTATTATTTTCCGTGCAGTTATTTTGAATTCTTCTATATTTTTTATTTCCTTATTTTTGTCTGCTGTTTTAAAAATTATTTCCATTTTTTCTTCTTTTTCAATATTAACATTAGTACTATTTAAACAAAATTCTTTATTAAAAAATTCCATTTCTTTATTTATATTTTCATTACTATTATTATCTCCAACAATTTCGTCTTCTATCAATATACCAGTACACACTTTTGTACTTAAATCATTTTCTTCTACTACAACTTCTATAACTTCTACTACTTCTACTACATTTTTATTAAAACATTTTACTTCTATATATTCTTCAAAATAAAATTCTTCCACAATTACTCCTACATTGTTTTCTATAATAATATTCGCCTTTTCTTCCTTATTTAATTTAACAATTCTTGTGTTAATATCTTCTTTTAAATTCATAAATATTTGTTCTGTTTTAAAATCATCTGTACAATTTTTAGTTGCTTTCCAGATTTGAGACTCTTTGTCTAAAAGATTTTTTGCCTTAGAAAATAAATAATTTTTATAGTTTACTATATGCACGTTATTAAAAATCCCTTTAATCATTTGTATTTTATCTCCTGTTATTTCTTTGTAATTTTTTTTCGATTTATTTTCTTCATGTGTAGGGGTCATTGCAATGTTCCCCAAAATACCATCATTTGGTAACTTAATTTTCTTATTCTCGATTTCTGTTTCGTTTTTTACTTTACCTTCACAAGAGCCTATATTCAACTTAACATAATTTATTTCCATTTCATTTTCATTATTTTTATTAATTTCATTATTTCTTCTTTATCTTTTATTACATTATTAAATAATTCAGGATCTATCCAATAATATTTTTCTAAATTAATTATTGGCTCTTGTAAAGTTATTTTGCCCTCCGAAAGGAATGAGCTGGGCTCTTTTAGTTCACTCCGTCCTCGTTTCCCGATTCCAACACTTTTTTAGATTCATATGCTTGACGTTTTCGTGCACACCAGTCACATTGATTTTCAGCTATATTTTCACTGTCTAATGTAAGTACTCTCTGATTTGTTGTATTGACATTTCCTGATCGCAATTTGAAACAATGAGTGGAAGTATGTCCATTCATTCCGCAGTGTGTGCATCGTAGAACTGAAGAATTTATATTTTGTGGTGCTTCCCAAGTACATTCCCTACTAATATGTCCCGGCTTACCACACTTGAAACATTTAATTGTCGTAGTTGCAGATGTTCCTTTAAATGGAACCTTGTTATTACCATTATTATTATGACCATTATTATTGTTCCTATTGTTATTATTATTATTGTAATTATTATTATAATTATTATTATAATTACTTGTATTATTTTTATTGTTGTTTGGAAAATTATTACCACTAACCATATTGTAATTTCTGTTAGGGGTCTTATTGTTATTTTGAAAATTATTATTGCTATTACTGTTTGAGAATTGTTTATTATTATTATTATAATTATTATTATTTGTAAATTGCGCATTATTGTTGTTGTATTTAAAATTCCCTGTTGTTCCCCGGAAATAATTATTATTACTATTATTTCTAAAATTGTTTCCATGATTTAACCGGTTATTATTTGGTTGTTGCCCATGTCCGCCATTTTCATTTAATTTTTTCATCATATTGGTTAATAAATTCATCATTTGGTCCCCTTGATTATTACTACTATTTTTATCCGAACTCCCTATATTTCCTAAGTTCCTTGTTTCATTCAAGTACTGTCGAGCCGCTCCTATGGACACTCTTAAGTTTTCGGGGTTTTTAAAAATTAAATATTGTTTCAATTCTGATGAACGCAGTCCTCCTAAAAATATTCTTTTTGCGGTTATTTCCATTTCGTTTATTAAGGCTCGTCCCTCGTTTTGATACCTTTCATTGACTCTATTTCTATATGCCGCCAATTTTTCTGCTATTCTTTCCCCAAATAATTCCACTGATTCGTTTTCGTATTGATACATTCCCATCATTTCTGATGCTAATGTTGCCATATCCTTGCTCTCTATAAAACGATTACGTAAAATATCTTTATATTGGTTAAAGTTTTCAACGTTGGCATATCTGAAAAGTGCGTTGGCTGCACCTGTCAGTTTACTTGTTATTAAAATTCTTAATAATATTCCCTTTTGTTCATCTCTGGTCAATTCGTATGCTTGATGAGCTAATTCGAGAAAATTGTTTAACTCATTCTCAATGTCCAACCCTACACCCGAAAATGTTGGAACTTGTACTAAAAATGTTTTTATTATTTTTTCCACTGGTAACAATGTTGGTTCCAAATGATATGAGTTGTCGTTTGTAAAATTTTCCGCAACGTATTCATCTCGATGTGCAATTGGTGGTGGTGGTGGAATAGGGGTCGAGTTTAATCCTGATGGTCCCGGTTTATTTATTGTTCTATTTGTATTATTTACTTTTTGGAAATTAAAATAATGGGGGTCGTTTATTGGATTCATTTTGTCACTTGTTTTTATATTCAAACTTTTTCTTTCCGTTTTGGCAATTATAACTTTATTTCTTCTAGTTTTTCTTGTTTTCCGTATTGGGCCAATTCTGTTGTATTTTGCTCCTGACCTCAATGTTCTAAAACTTTTTCTATTTTCTGATATTCGTTCTCCTTGTACTTGATGTAAAAAATCAACAAAGTTATTTCTATCCAATACTTCTAAATTTGGTTCCGCTTCTATATTTTCTACGTTTGTTTTAGTTTGTTCGTCCGAATTTTCAAATTCCGGACTTGAATTTAAAAATGAAAATGTTGATATTCTCTTTGAAAATTTTAAAATTGATTGCGCCAACGTTGGGGGTTTTGAATTTTGCGACATTAGTTTATAAAAAAAATTTTAAACAACAACTATAATTTATATATGCTTTTTTTTATATATTACGATTTAGGGGTCATTTTTTTTTTTATTGAATTTTAGTAATTTTTTTTATTTTAGGGGTCATTTCTCATAAAAATTTCTGTGAAAAAATATTTTAGGGGTCGAAAAAATTTATTTTATTTTTTTTTATAAAAATTTTATGTAATTTCATTTATTTATATTAATTTATTTAACGAAAATCATTTTAAAATAAAATTATTTAAAATAAGATACTCTTTTATTTTTTTTTATTCATTTCCTAAAAGTATGCAACAATAAAAAATATTATTTGTTTGTTGATTAAAATGTTTGTCTCAAAAAATATAAGTTTCTTAACTCCTAAAATTATGCAAAAAATATTTTATTCATTTCCAAAAAAAAAATTATGTTTTATAAATGTTCATAATATAATCCTTAAATGATTTTACAAAAAAAACGCGCTTTGCTCTAATGAAATTTACGTACGTCATTTAAAATATTTTAATTAATACCAATTTTATATTAAAAATTGACAAAATTATTTTATATAAAAATGATCAAACGTAATTTGAAAATATATATATGTATATATCATTTTATATATATGTATATAATTTTCGTCATTACGAACAAAAAATAATGAATGAAATTTTAATATAAAATTAAAATATAGGATAACGAAAAAAAATGTTGGTTATTAAAACCAATTTTTATTAAAAAATTTTTAACACTTAAAAAAAATTTTTTTATTAAGTTCTTTATTTTTACACAGCCCTGTGTCAACTTAGTGCACAATTTTATTTTGCACTTTCTGTATACAGTTTTGTGTTAAATTAAATAAACTTAACCTTTTACACCGTAATTAGTTTTGTTACCCTATTTTTATGTCGATTTTATTTTGATAATAATACACTTCTATGTATATTATATTTCACGTAAACAAAACTTTATTATAAAATTTTTAAATTCAAATTGATCAAAAACGCACAATTTGCAATTTGTACTTGGAGAATAAAAATTTTATGTATTCAAATAAAAATTATAATGTATGATAATATAATTTAATGTTTAATAATTTAATATTTTCTATTATATGTATGTGTACATGTGACTTTTCTTTAAAATTTTTTACTCATTATTTTTTTTTATACACCTATGTATGTGTACCCCAATTTTATTTATTTTATACCTATTTTATTTTAAGATTTTATTGAAGAGAGAAAAATTGAAATTAGGTTAACTATTAGGATAGGTTAAGGTTTTTGGAAGTATATAAGAAAAAAAATATCATTTTTTTTTGTATATGTATATTTATACATATATTATTTTAGGGGTTTTTTTTATATATGCATTTTATTTTATTTGGACTTTGTATATAAAGATTTTTTTTTCTGATTCACTAGGAATTTAAAAAAAAGGATTTTTTTATATATATATTTTTATAATTTCGTTAAGGATTTTATATATTTATTATTTTATATATATATTTTTTTTTTTAATTAAAAATTTTAATTTTATTTTTTGGCCAATTTTTGTTTTTTAGATATTTTTTGTTTTAATACCTTTTCTACTTTAAATCAATAAAAGGTAAATCCAAATTTAACAATTTTACATTTATACTTTAATAATTTTAATGAATCTAATACAAAAAATTAATTAAATCAATTTTAACATTATTTTTCTTTTATTTTTTATTTATTCGAATAATTTGTTATTTCAACCAAAATTTTAACAAATTTAAATTTAATCAATTTTCTATAAATTTTACTTTAATAATTTAATTTCATATTTTAATTAATTTAATTTTTTATATTTGTCAATTTTAATTTAATAATTAGCCAAAAAATAAATTTTATTATTCTCCATTATTAAAACAATTAGATTTGGAGTAATAATAATTATAAAAAATAATGAAGATCCGTATCTTCCTAAAGATTTCGATTTATTCATTTTAAAAAAAATTATTTTTACAAAAAAAAATTGATTTTATATTTTGTTATATATATTTTCTATTTTATATATATATATATTTTTAAAATATTTAGCAACCCGTGCTTTTATATATATATTTTTTTATTAGAAAAAAAATGACTTACTACTTTAAAAAAAATTTCCCCTTTTTTTTTTTTTTTATTTTTCCGCTACCAGCTTCTTTTTCTGTTATTTTGTAAAAAAAATTCTGCTATTCTACTGCAACTTTTAACTGCTACCTTTATTTAATCTGCTACCACTTTTCAACTGCAACTTTTCTGCTATCACTGTTTTTATTTTAATTTTATTAAAATTCTGCTACTATTTCCTTTTTTTTTTTAAAAAAAAAATTTTGATATATTTTTTTTTTATATTATTAACTTTAAAAAAATTTTTTTTTTTTTTTGATTTTTTATATTAATGTCCACTTTGAATTGCGATAAAAATTTTTATTTTTGTACTTTCATTTATCCCGTTTTACCGAACACTAAATTCTTTTGGATGAGAAACGTACTTCTCATCCTGTCCGCAGCGCCAATGTTGTAATTTAATAAATTACAATCATAATAATTCTTTCTCACCTTTTATTTTAACTGTTAATTAGTCTTCTATTATATTCTTTATTTTTGAATAAAACTCTTTTTTTTTTATAATTTACTAATTTTAACTTTTATTTCAATTTACTTATTAACTTTCATCATAATTTAATTAATACAATTTTTCTTTATATTAAAATTTGTTTTCTCTATTTATTTATTTAATTGGAATAACAATTGTAATTTTAAGTTTTTATCTTTAACACTGCTTGTTAAATAATTATTTTAATTAAATTATTATAACAATTTAACTTAACTGTTATTTTTACTTTTTATGAATTAATAATTGAACTATTAAAATTTATCAATTTAAACGAATTAATTTTAATTTTAACGTTTTAAAATGAAACTTTATTTTGGAACCGGGTCGACTGTTTGAAATTATATTTTACAATTTTAAAATGGATTTTTGCAATAATACCTTATCCGATCGACTGGCTAACCGATCAACTGCCAAAATTTTCATTTTTCTTTCTATTTTATTTTGTTGGAGAGCTTTTTTGGCTTTCCAAAATCTTTCCAATAATTTTTTGGAAAACCAATCAGCTTCTCCAACAAAATAATTTAAATTAATTTTAATTCGATTGGTTAATTAATTTTACGCGTTGTCAGCACAGAGAAATTATTATTTATTGAATTAAATTATTTCTCTGTGCACGAGCAACGCGTAATTTGAAACTTTTGTTTTTCATTAATTAAATTTAATAATTTTATTAATTTGAAATTTATTGATTTCCGTTGTGAATTGAAGCACAGGGTGCCTCAATTTACAACATTATTATTAGGAGAGAAAATCTTGAAAAATATAATTTAATATCGAATAATAATTCGGAACGATTTAAAATATTTTACCTGTAAACCGGTATTAACTGAAAGAGGCATTATCCCACCGACTGTTATTAAAGTTGGTGATTGTGATCTTAATAAAATTATATGATAAGTTTTTTTCTGAGATGGTGTCAAATTGTACCAATTTATATTACAAATATCACTGATAACTTCGTCACACTAATGAAATATTGATTTATAATTTTATGTAATATTATTTAAAGTATTTACCGAATATTCAACTACGGTTCCCATTCCACAGTACAAATACATATTAAGAAGCAAGTAAGTTAAATAAACTGGTGCTCCTGGCCAATCTCCACACATAATAATAAATAATGTTAAACAAATTGAAAAACTTGACATCCCAATTTGAAAAAAAGTATTCCAGAAGTACATTTTCTCAATAATGTTGCTGTAACTGTTGACAAATAAGAAATTTACATTTAATCATATGCTTTAAAAATATGTTATATAAATTGCTTCGATTTTCTTTCTAATTTTAACCAATACATTTTTGTCCCTTAATACAAATACTACCAAATTTAAATAATTGAAACTCACGTGCAAAAATCTTGATGGAATCTTGCTATGTCCAATACTTTAGTAGCGATTACTTTTCCACTTTCTCTCATATCCATTGCAACATTTAATTCCTCCACTTTATTTTTCAAAATATGCGACAAAACGTGTACATGGTATGAGAACAATATGAACAAAATATCACCACCATAACTCCCAACAGCACCATATATAAAAGAAATTGAATGAACAAACAATGTAATCCAATATCCACTTGGCACAAACATATCAATACCAGGTATTTGGTATTGTAATACAAATAACATTTTACCAGTTGTTAAATAAATTAAAGGTGGTGCAAACATAATAATAGCTGCCGCTATAACATAAGATATAAAGTATATTTTTAAGAAATATGAAAATGTTTTAATTTTTTTCTCCAAAATTATGTTGATTTTTTTAGATTTATTATAATATTCCTTATAAAGATCTCTTAAACAAGATATTGAGTAGTGCATATCTTTTTTAAATATAATTCCACTTATGAATTTTATAATACCCTGTAAAATATAACCGATAATTATTATTTCTAAATATATGTATATTATAATCCACATTAAATTGGTAAACTAACCGAAAATACCGTGCCAAACATACACATGCAATTTATCGCATTTTTCCAATCATTTTCCATTTCAATATACATAGTATAAAATGTTGCAGAAATATATATTGTAATAGCAGAAAGTAAGACACAAGTACACAAAGTTGGTTTATAATTAGGTACCAGCACATTAGCACCAACAAAAATAAGTGCTTTCTGGATATGATCCGTCCATTTGATAAAACTTTCATTAGGTGTAGTCATGATGTTAATGCTTTATAAGCAAATTTTTGAAATTGTGTATTGGATAACTTTTTCTTTAAATTGGATAAAACTTTTTCTTTAATTTTTGTGATCAAAACTCTGTGAATGCTCAAACTGATTGGACAAAAATGCAATTGAAGATTTTGCACGCATAGTCTTATATTTATACATAAAAAATAATTAGATATAACCTTGTATTGAACTGTTACACCCTTTAATTTTCTATTCAAACGTAGACTAATTTTTCAACAAAATTCGAATAAAATGAATGTGCATATTACTTTCACTCTGCCTTGTCCGTTAATTAACCAAAATTCTACAGGATACAAAATATTTCTACCGTAATATTCTATATTTGATAATACTTCGAACAGGGAAACATTTTTTTAACTATGTTCGGAACTTACTTATTTTATTTTGATTTATGTAATTTCTAAAAAAAATAGTAGCTAGGCATATCCTTAAATAATGCCAATTAGTAACGCAGGTTTTTGAGGAAATATGCATTTGACAAACGCGGGGTTTGTTTCTCATATTTGTATAGTTAAGAATATACGACTGATAGGCGTATTTTGTATGGTTTTATACTCGTGTAACCTTTAACATTTCAAGAACGAAAAATATTATTAATTCAATAATTTTTGTGTTTGAACACTTTTTAAAAATATTGTTTTATAATAAAAATAGGAAAAAAAACATATGTTTCAAATTATATATCTTCCATAATAATTTATTTGTGTAGGAATATGTTATAATTTTTTTTTAAACTTTAATTAAAGAACTACTTTTTCCATAAAATATGTATACGCTCGATACTCAAATATTGGTTGGGAAATATGAAATATAAAATTTTATTAATTCGATTTCACTTTCCATTCTTTTCTCCATCTTCTTGAAATCAAAACAGATATCGATTATGTACATAATTGTAAATTGAACTAAAATTATATTAAACGTAAGTGTAAGAAAATACAAGAAAATAGCTGTTAAGTGTAAGTATAAGAAAATACAATTGCGTGATTAATAAAGTTAAATTATGCATTTCTATACCGTATTCTTTTTATTTATGTTTTTTATCAATAATTACATTACAATTTAATGCACTTTTTCTATAATAATTTTCATTTTCAATTATAATTTTTTAGGAACAAATTTTATTTCAAATTTACCTAATTTTACCCACAATGTAGGATGGTTTCCATAATTACAAACAAAATTCTACATGTAAAGTCAATCGTAGTTTTGATCTTTTTAGGAATTTAGGAATTCTTCAAGTAAGGTGTCTGTACTTATTAACGCTTTTTAAAACTATTTTTTCCAGTCGAACAACGGCTAGAACTCCAGTCGAACAACGGCTAGAACAATTATAATATAATTAGGGAAATAAGGCCCATGGAAATAACGCCCACAAAAAAAATGAAATAAGGCCC